>JZKD02S1804446.1:142073-173649 GCA_000966675.3 Picea glauca | reverse complement strand
GTACCTTGGAATGATCAAGTGGAATGATAGTATAAGTCAAAATGCAGGTGATGAAGGGTAAAATAATAGCAAAAAGTATGGGCGAAAAGGGTACAATGTATGGTCCTAACAGGAGGATCGAGTGGGAGAAATCCTTCAGAAAAGAATTTTGAAGATTGGATAAGATGGAGGTTCAAGATCCATTCAGAAAGATCTGAAATGTTTCAAGATGTTTGATCTTGGAGAAGTAGCGCACTAGTTAGTTGCGAGGATATACCAAAATTTCGCAAAACAAAAGGGCTTGGAAGAAGCAACAAGAAATTCGTGAAAAGATCATAGTCATTGATCAAGGAGCGATCTGGAACATTGATCATCCATAGATAATTTCACATTTTTGGGGATCGAGAGAATGAAGGTGAAAGGTATTTTGACTTCGCGACACGCAAAATCATGAAATCCAGATACGCTAAACCTCGACGAGATCTAAGTCACAAGATCATGGAAGAATCGGGACTGTCAGATTGAGAACTCTGAAATTTTGCAATTTCGGGGATCGAAGGATTCGAGGTGCTTCATAACAGAAGTCCCGAAGTCACGAAATGAAAAATCGCGACATAATCAAAACCATTGGTTGAAGAGTTGTTAGTGACCGTTGATCTAATCCGAAATTTTGGTAATTCGAGTATCGGGAGTTTGAAGGACGGAGAGTCGATTGACTCATATCGCCGATACACGAAATCGTGACACACCTTTTTGGGTAAGTGTGTGGTCACAAGAAGTGGTCACATGGAAGAGACTTGCATTTAAGCGCTTGTACATGTGGGCCAAAATTTGTGAAGACCTGTGGATTGTTTCTTAAAAGTTCCAACAGGGAGTCAAAGACTGTTTCAGTTCAGTCTTAAGAAGATCCTAAAACCGAGAGGTCACACAACCCTTGGAGAGAAAAGGGGGGTCTGCACCATATACCTATGATAACTACATGCAGGATTAGGATTATGAAAATGGTTAAGTATGTCTAGATGTAAGTTAACAACGATGCATGTTTATATTTCTTAAGGGGAATATTTAGTAAAAAGCTAAAGCTAACTCAAGGATGAGGCCATCACAAATAGTGATGGATATGCAACAAGGAAGTTGCATGTTGAAGGAGTTCCTAGTGGAGGAATTGTGTAAGGACTCTGTCAGAAGAACATAGTCACAACCCTAATAATTTTTGAATGTTAGATAATGGGTTGCAAGGCCTGTCCATATATAAGAATCCTGGATTACATTTTGAAAGAATAATGTAATTAATATAAGTCTAACAACTGAATATTGACCATTTTAATAACTGAATGGAAGTGTGTAGGATGCACATGCTCATGATTCATTATGAGAAAAGAGTTTCTATTAAAGCATGTTGCAGTATCCCAAAAAGGGTTAGGGTGAGGCCTAACCAAGGCGTCTCAAGGAAAAGAGCAAGAATATCTTGACAGGGAGTAGAATTGCAAAAGTAGAGAAGAGACAGTGAGGGCTTAGAGATAACTTGACTGGGATGAAAAGTCCCAGGCGGTGTAGAAAGAGTTGGAAGAAGGGGAGAGTCCTCAACTCTTTCCTCGCCGAGTATTATGTTTTCCCTTGAATGAGAAAGCTGGTACGCCAATAAAAATAAAAAGGTCTTCACACCGTAAGTAATAAGGATTGTATTGCCGAAGATACAATCGAAATTTGTTTGTGTTGCACTTATGGAAACATTTGAAGATGTTTATGAATTTGAATGTTATGATACATGCATTTGGTTCAATATTACGACTAATGTAATTGTGTCTATGATGATGCATGTTGCGTATAGAACTAAATTGGAGCTATTGAGGAAGACAGTTGCCAATGATGGGCAACCTCAAACAAAGAATGGCCAGGAGAAGGCTGTGAGTGAAAGATTGTTGACAGGGCTGGAAAAGTCCCCATAAAGCATTGTTGATGAGGTAAAAATAAAAAAGAGGGTGTTAGCAGCCAAGAACCGATATAAGGATATCCGTGCCTATGTGGCACAAGGTATGAAGGGATTTGGTAAGAACCCCTTCTGAAATATTTTATTGTCTTAGTGTTATGCATAAAATTGAAAGGAAGTTGTATGCCTTGGATACCCAAGTAAGGTATGACTCGGGACGAAGAACCTGAATGATGGAGGTATGAAACTTTGGTAGTAAACATTGTTTGTAACCCTTGGAAGAATTCATGAATTGATATGTCATGAATGCATTGAAAATCAAGGAATGTGTAAAGGCATTCATGTGAAATTTTTGAGTTCATATGTACTAATTTGGGATCGTGATCGGCCTATAGCAGGCAATATGGTCCTACTGTAAGAATGAAAGAAAACGAATAAACCATATGAGGAAAAGGTTGGTTAAATTCCAACACCCCATGGCCAAGAACCGGTCATAAAGTGTGATGAACTTGAAAAACAATGCAAGAATGCATTGGGTATGAATGTGGCCATGGATATTGGCACATTTGTTAAAACCCTTTTGAAATGTTGAATTACGTTTTGAAAAGTTTGGTATGTTGAGATGAGACTAAAATTTTTTTTGGCTGTGGAAAGAATGAATTGCAGGAAGCAAAGGGTCATGGATATGGCAGTGAGGTAAGCTCATAGGAAAGAATGATTGCCTGCTGAGCCAAACTACAAGGAATGGTATTTCCTTTTGAGAAAGTGAATTTGATTGTTAGTATGCACAATTCTGAAATTGTTGTGATGAATTTGAAAAGGCGCGATAAAAATGTATGTGCATGAGAACTAACAATTTGATTAGCTGAGGAATGATTGCAGGAAGAAAGAGTCTTGGATATGGAAATGCTGTAAGCCCATGACGAAGACCGATTTCCTGTTGAGCTAAAATGTTATGGGAAGGAAAGTCCCATAATTATGAATCTGGTTCTTGTGTAGAACAAATATGAAAACAAATTGTCGAATGGGAAATCTGTAGGTGACATATTTGCAATGAAATTCTAAATTTAAAATTTATAATGATGTATCATGAATCTTGTATACCTGTGATACAAGTGAAAAGAAAAGATATGTCCATAAAGGATGGATGAAGGTTGTCAAAGCTGAAGATGATGAACATGGCCACTACTGAGCCATGAAAACCCCGTGATAAGCCATGATCGCTTGAAAATTATTGTGTTGAGGTAACACAAGTTGGAGGGATGCCTCAGCAAAGAAATTCTGAGGGATGCCTCAACTGTAAGACTCGATAGAGTTTCTAAAATTCTTCCTGTGCGATAAAACCTTGGCAGAGTAAGATGGATCGCTCGAAGGACTGTATAGCAGTGAAGAGGATGGCTGAGCCTGGGCCTGGAGGGTGAGTGATCGCAAGGAAGAGGATACCTTAATAGTTCTTGTAAACTATTGGGATCATTCACACGGTGGGTAGTTCTTCTTGTGTGAGAAAACATTGGCAGGCAAGATGGATCACCCAAGGGACTATATAGCAGTGAAGGGGATGCTTGAGCCTGGGCCTAGAGGGTGAGTGACCGCAAGGAATATGAAACCATGATAGCTCTTGTGAGCTATAGAATTGAATCATGCACCCAAAGGGTATGTCAAGGAAAAACAATGAACCTGGATAGAAAAAAATCCATGTGGATACAGATCCACAAACTGCACAGATAAGTATTGTGCTAAGATTATGAAAATTTTCCTAGAAATTTTTATGCAATGTTTTTGAATAAGACTATGTTTAACGTGCTTGTTGTCCAAGAATTATTGAAAGCAGGTGACCAAGACTAAGGGTCTAAGAAAGAAACTGACCCAGAAAGAAAGATCAATATTTCTGAATAGTTGAATAAGAAAGGCATGACATGTGTTTTTGAGAAAGAACACCGAGGACGATGTTCCTTTAAGGGGGAGGGAATTGTAACACTCTGTTTCCCCCAATTTGTAATTAATCATAAAATAGGAATTACCATGCTAATGCATGAGGACAAAGTAAATGTATTATTGTTTGAGTTTCCAATAAATGACTGTGGGGGTGAAGCCTTGAAAGTATTGGCCATGATATAACTAGAGGAAGAATGTGAAAACTATAAGAGGGAAGTTCATTATGTCAAATAACTCCAAATTTCCCTTGATGAGGATGGAAACCTCCTTCGAATGCCAAGGAGAGAAATCAATTAATGAAGAAAGGACCGGTGGTTGAATTACCAACCACCCCCATGAATGGGAGCATGGTCTAGCTATAGAACGTCAGCCCAAAGTACCACAGGGTCTAGTAGACCAAGCGGACCCGAGCTTCCTTTTGACAGAAGGAAGGTGAGAGATACACACGGAGGGCAACTGGATGGGAGGAGAAGAAGATTAGAGGGGATGCACGGAGGTCTCCAGTGAATCATGAACTGAAGGCTGCGAGATTGATGCCGAGGAGCATCTGAGAAACCTCGTCGAGGCCATAACCGAGAGAGAACGCTCTGAGTTACAGAGAACAGGACCCAAACAGAAGCTCAAATAGAGGAAGAATCCTCGAGAAGTGTGAGAATTCCGTGGTGATATCATGGCTTGGAATGGGGGTGGCTAGAGTGCTAAGAATGAATGCCTATGTGCCTATGGTCGGGTGGAAGGATGAACACCCACAGTCAGTTGGTTGGTGGCAACCTGTAATAGATAAGCATTTTCCTACTCTGTGTAATTTAGCTGTAATTGGGCATGAATTTGGTTATACTGTGTATGTTTCAGGAATTGTGCTTGATTTCTGAATGGATATACTATGTCTCTTTCCTTACTGATTGGTTGTATAATTAGGCCGGTAAGAAATCATATGGCTAGGATATGTTTCATACTTGTAAATACTTGTGTCTTGTGGTGGCATAAGCGAGAGTCACGAACTGTGTGTTTGTCGACCGTGGACATAGTTCCATGTGCGCTTGTCAACCTTCTCAGTCGCTCTGAGTCCCTTGGAGGATGGAGTATTTTGAGCTCAGGAGAGGTAGTGAAAACATGCATAGGCTCTCGGCGAGGCAAACAGAAACCTAGAGTCCCTTAAGTCTTAGACTTGATGAAGGATTGAAATAGTTGTGCCGAAGATCCCTTTAGGTGTTTAATTCAGGAGAAAGAGTGCAATGCTCTTAAATCCTTAATAACTGATGAAGTTCAAGAGGGATAGCAATAAGTTCAAGTAATGAAAGGGAGTATCCCTTCGTTTGGAAGATGAACGGACGAGATCTCTTCGGAGGATCTGAGGTTTGTCCCAACTGTTAGATTGGAGGAGGGAACGTAGGCATTAATGCCTCGACCCTTTTAGTCTTCACAAGTAGTGAAGGAATCAGGAATGTAGATCCTAGGATCCATGGGGAGCTACCTTGACCACCCATCGGAAGGGGAACGTGAAGGGAAATAGGCGTTTCACTGACTTGCACTTCAGAAGAGTCGACGGGCGGAGTTTTAAGGATTCGCGAAATGCGAAATCCCAACAAAATATGGGTTGTTGATCTATGGAGAGGATCAGAGTCATTGATCTATAGAGGAAGAGTCGAAGGTCAAGACCTTCGAGACTTAGAAAATATTCTAAGTCAAAAAGTAGGAGGAAGCTTAGGAGGTGGAGCAACAACTGCCCTTAGATCAACTACAGAGTGTGGACCTGGACCGTTGAATCCTATGTCCAGACACACAGGATAGCGTGCAAGAGAAGAGGATATGAACGGATGGTGGAGAGCCTTCGAGGAGGAAGTATCGATAACCGAAAACTGCCAGATCTAGCGCCGAGGACCGATAGTCGTCGAATCCAAGAGAAGGTGTGTGAGGTTTAACCCGTGTATAAGCAGGAGAGAGAGGACCCGTTGAAGTCCCGATAATAGATCTGGACCATCCATTTGTGAAGGACACGTGGAAAATATTTGGAAGCCACCGAGGTTTGGACTTTGGGAAAGAAGAGGTGAAATCAAGCAGGAGACTTGCGATCACCGAAAGGTGAAATCATGCCAGCTGTGTGATCTGGGGTGATAGGTGTCAAATATCTAACCCATCGGAGATTGGGCACCAAGAGAATGAGAGTGAAGACTCTCCCAGATTCACGAAAGGAGGAGTCCTGAAAGAATTTGGACCATCCATTTGTAGAAGACATGTGGCAAAGATCTAAATCCATCAGGGTTTTGGACATCGGGAAAATGAGGGTGAAGACCGGAGAAAATTCGCGAAAGGGGGTTTTCCAAATGGATCACAACCATTGATCGTGGCAAAGGATCATAGCCTTTGATCACAGTTTTCCATCAGGAGGACACGTAGAGAGAGTTGGGAATTTCGCTGACTTGCTTTTGAAAGAAGTCAATGGGAGGAGTTCTTAGAACTCTTGAGCCGCAAAATCATGACTTAATTCTAGTTTTTTATTTAAGAGAGAGATCACAGCCGTTAGATCACGGGGCTTGTGGGCCGTTGATCTAAATCAGATATAGACCGTTGATTTAATTCACCAGAGATTTGAGTTTGAGAGTTGAGAGGTGGAGACTCTGCCAGAATCCCAAAAAGGAGAATGTTGAGATTTAATATGGACCATTGGTTGGCTGGAGAATTAGAGCCGTCCAATCACAATGAAAGGTGACCATTGATCTCGACGAGAGGAGTTCGGGTTTTGGGTATCAAGGAACAAGATTTCCTTGCAACAAGAATCCCGAAACATGAAGTTCGGTAGAACCTTTTGGTGTTAGCGCGTGGACATGGTGAATGGTCATGTGGATGGAGGCCTAAGGAGGAGCTAGCAGTCGCTAAGCCCTCTTAGGTTTTTAGAACCTGGAGGAATGAGGTGTCTTGACATTTGAAATCCCAAAACACAATTTCCGGGAGCACCTTTTGAGTAAGGCCCATGGTCATAGCCGACGACCACATTGATGTGAAGCTCACACTAGGTGCTTTAATTGAACCTACGAGTTTCAACAAAAGGACTCGTGGATTTGTTTAGTGAAGGTCCCGACAGGAATAGCTAGCCTGAGCAAGCCCCTATAGTAATTCGGGAATTTTTTCCCTTGAGAAAAGGCGAAAATTGTATTTTTCCGTAGAGGGTGTGTGACAAAAATTTCCCCTTGTCCCACTTGGGGATGGGATATTATGCTTAGATACACTAGGGATGGTATAGTATGCTGGCTACATTATATGAAACACTCGCACCTAACATGGTGGGAGGATGACTAAACAAAGAGAAAGGTGCACTAAAAATTTCCCTCACTTTGACAAGTAGAGGTGCGTCTGGCTCAATCGAAGGAGGATTAAATTTTTTGGAGGATGTTCATATAAGACTTCTACCTCGACTAAACTAGTCTCATCGAACCAAAGTTCAATCCCTTCAAATTTGTCGTCAACTATCTCACGTCACTTGATGGGTGTTTGTTCCACCGTAATGGGTTCAAGTCCTTGTAGTCGACGGTACTGGTGTGGTAGTTCAACTGAGGTGAATATACTATGTTAAAATCTAAAAATAATTCAACCTAAGGACGACCTATACTTATACTCAAAGAGAACACCCCCAATCAAATCTATGTTAAAAGCAAGAAAACCAATGGGCTCATGGGAATTTTGAAAACCAACCTTACCAGGGAGATGAAGTTCCCCAAAGATTGTCTAGCGAAGGTGTGGAGAGCAGTTACGATGACCTTTGTGAAACACCCCTAAATGGTGCAAGTACCCTTTATTATTGTGATCGCCCTTCGAGGGAACTGAGACCATGAATGAACATCTTCCCCAGGTACTACAGGCACATCCCACCTTCAATCACCTATGTGGCTCCCTAGGAAAGATCACTAAGGATACCACCCAAAAATCAATGGTCGGGAAAACAATTGTAACTTTGACCTCATGTAAGGGGAGTTTTAACCATAGAAACCTCATATACCTAACGATCGAAGTACCATTGCAAACACCAAAACAAGCATAGAGGGGTAATCTTCCTACTTGCCCCGATGCGACCTCATTCTTAACTACTATGTTATAGGAGGCTCTCGACACACTGGTTGCAAGAATGGATTTTAATGATCTTTAATGACTCCTAAGTTGAGTTTTTTGGCCTTGGAGAGTTTACTCTCCAGTCTTTTTCCAAGGCCCTAATCCTAGCTAATGTTGGTTCACTATAAAAAGAAAAATGTTTGATAGATTTTAGACTATGCTTTATTTTTATGGTTGTTTTTTAAGTCCAAGGGTAGCAAATAAAACTTTAGTTATGTTTTGACTCTTGACCCAACCAAGCAATGTAAATATGACAATGCAACATTCACATCAATGAACTCTAGCTATGGGAGGGAGAGAGACTCTTTCCATTTTTCTTTGCAATCTTGTAAAAGTACAACCTCACATACACCAATAAACTAACAATCACTTCAGGTCTAAAAACAAACAATTCTCCTAATGCATTTGTTCACTACTGCTTCAAAAGAAAATCTAGCATGCAACAAATATTTTTTGTCTTTTTATGATTTTTTCCAATTTAAATGTAAACAATTCTTGATATATGCAAGAAAACACAATGCAAATGGAAACCAAAAAGACACTGCAAGTAGATGGGCTATAGGAAATTGGAAGTGGGGCCAGATCATCCCACTCCAATGTCACTAGAAAGATGTCACCCAACACTCACCTAGGAGGTAGATCTAGTGATGGACAATGGTTATAGAAGGACAAGTAAAAAAACCAAAGACAAACACTATTATATCTTCTCAGATTTTTTGAGTTCTCTTCCCAAACTTAATGAAATTCTCAGATAGAAAGAAACCTTATCCAAGAAATGAAAATAAATCCACACAAATGCACTCAAACAACCTTTGAAAGAAACTTATGTGACAATCAAGCATTCAAACTGATACTGAATCAGATAAGAACAAACCATAGTAGAACCTTATTAATCAGAGGACAGATCTACCTTCAAGGTTCTAGGTTTTATAATGCAAATCTATAGTTTTTACAAAGCCTCATGGGACACAGGCTTGTACACCAGGGAGGGACTCAAGGGACACCAATCATGCAACAAGTGAGGGCCTGCAAAAATGTCTTTTTTTTAGAACAAAGGATCTGTTCCAAATATTCCATATCTGTATCAAATCTCTCATATTTGTTGGATCTAGGATTTGGATCAATTAAAGGAAGAATCTCAAGCAGACACAATCAAATAGAGGGGAGCATTGGCCAAGAGACTCAAACTAGAGAATAACTCTTCCCCAATAGAGTCACAAATTCTTTTATGGGACAAAGTATCATGGGGATCTTGCTGAATACACATCACAATATCCCTAGGATTATCCTAGTAATCCTAGACAGAAAGGGGACTAGACTTCTTATGGTTTTCCTAGATCTAGATTCAAACACATAGATTCATGATTATTCTAAGGAGTAGTGAATTTTACGTACCTTTCTTGAGGTTTTCCTTCATATCTCATGGCTATTGCAGTCTTGAAAATCCATGTCCAAGCTCCACAAACTTCTCCCTACATACAAAAGACAACCTAAACCTTTCTACCTCTCTACTTGGGATTAGAATCCTAGATCTAACTTGTTGGAATACTGAGAGGGGGGTGAATCAATATTGCATGATAATTTTTAACACACTTTATTTTTAATCATATTTTTTTATTTACCAGTAGTAATTAATGTATAGTTAAATAATACAATACACAATACACAAATATTAACCGTGGAAACCCAAAGTGGGAGAAAACCACAAAAAATATTTATAAAAATTTGTAAGAACCAACTTACGAAAGACACCAATATAAAATAATATTTGCAGGCACCAACCTGTAGGGGACATCAATCCCCTTGTTGATAACCAACTCAACGAATAGGAACCAACCCATAGAATTATTGTTGAGAGGAACCGACCTAAAGGAGACACCAATCCCCTTACTTGTTCCTCCTTGCCACCCTGAGAAGATTTGTAATTCATAGTTTTCTTCAGAAGACCTCTCCATCATGCTTCATCCTCTGTATTATTAAATCTCATATCTTCTTCATCACTTTCACACGTCTTCTATGAACCTAAAATCCTCACTTTTTCACCCCACACACCAAAACATATCCAGACACTTTATTTTTAAATCCATGGGGTCAGCTCCAACTTCCTCAAAATCAGGCCCTAACACTTTCATTTCACATGATATGCTCACAGACCATGCAACAAAATTTAGACGCTCAACATATGTCAGACTCATCATGGATTTAATATTATCCATTGATTTACAGTTGCGTTCATCGAGTTACCAATATACTCTTCAACACTTCAATGTACAATAGTCGTCTGATATGTCCCTTGTTTGATCACAACTGTCAATCTATTCTTTCATATTGGGACCTCCGGGGTGTCGAAACACTCAACACCATCTTGACGCACAAGAATCGTTCAATCATCTCTTGATTAGATCATAACCATCATATCTATCATCCATAATGTCTAAAATACCAGGCTATCAAACCCTTTGAACCTCATCATTCAACCACAATTAGATCTAGATCAGAGTTGATCTCATCTGTCGATATAACCTCTTTCATATTGGGACCACAAGGAGTATGAAACACTACCTCAAAGAATATCTACCATCGGATATATCCCTCATTAATTTGTGATCGTCAATCTATTATCGTGTTCATTGGGACCATCAATTCTATCAAAAGCCACATGTCATCATTTTCACTACTCTGAATATATCCTCATCGTCAGTTTTATTTTTGGTGTCACATCGTCGAAATTTGGTGATGTGTCTCACTCCGACCAGATCCTCTCCTATGAATGATGGAGATTCAATTTCTACTTCATCTAACAATTCATAATTATTCATCAACTTCAAGTCGATGGTCCATACAGCGGTGGATCCAATGGTCCTTGAATAGCCAAATCAATGGTGGTGAATGCATATCTCCTTCTACTTGCACGAATTTTATCTTCCATTCCTCAATCATTTCATAAAATTGCTTAGATGGGACCCATAAATATCCACAGTTGTCATCACATCTTGTTTGCATTCCGATCGATGGTTCATATTGCTCCTCGGATCTCCTTATTCGGAGTTACTCCACTGAAGTCAACCATTCTACTCCGACTAATGCTTCTCTGATGGACAACATAGATCTGTTTTAATGAACTGTGACCAACAGTTAGGATCTTCTTCGATCTAACCTTCCAAGGTATTTACAACTCTGTACTTGATGACACATGGATCAATCATTTTGCTACACATGGCATTGACTTGGGAGTTGACCTCATGTTGACGTCATTACAACTTCCAGTTCTTGTTTGTACACCATGTTGACTTGGTGCTTTGACACATGGCATAGTCCTTTCTTCTTTTGTGGCTCTTACATGGAAGTTGATATGGCATATGAGTTGAGTCACACTCATTCAGATTCTTTCATCGGAATCCCAATGCAGTCTTACATTCAAACACTCTAATGCAAGAGCATCGAAGAATATTCCCTTTTCAATACCTTTGGATCTTATCAATCGACGTTCATAAGATTTGGAAAGTTTCATGGTTTTGATAAGAGGGGTATTGAAGAATATTCCATCACATCCTCAATTTTTTTCCTGACACCTATGAGGCTTAACTACGACTATCCCACTCAAATGAATGATCCAAATCTCTTTGCTATGGATCTGATATATCAACGAGTGATGTTAATTCAAATTTTCTTTCATCTTCACACTTCCTATCACCTTTGTATGTGGCCAAGTCTTCTTATGACATGAGGTCCAATCACTGGATTTCACTTGCCTACTTTTTTGGCACTCTCCTGGAATTTACATGACACTATTTGATGTATGACATGTGGCATATGATGTAAAAACTTTTAACTGCAACTTCTTTGTCTCATGTGTCCTTCACATGGCCCCTTTTATGGGTTTTGGGTGTCTTGGTGCTCACATGGACCTAACGTGGCATCTAAGTTGGATCACAATCATTTGGATTCCTTCCCGTCCAATCACTAGTTTAGATTTATTTGTTATTTATCTGATAGATCAATAATCCATATTGATTCAGAGCTTCTTCTGTTAGAGTGTCTCAAAACGACCTGAGATAAATAATCTGAATTCTCATTCCAATAAAATAGGTCCCTTTGCCTGAAATTTATCACCTTCCCCACAATTCCATGGCTCTTCCATTTGCATTTGAACTAAGATCCTTCACTCTTTCATTATAAACTTATCGAATTTTATTTCTTTTATGCATGTGGGATATTGTCTTTTTCCTTTTCTTCATTATCTTCATGTTTTGATTGTTGATACTGTTGAACGATCAATGATCAACGACTCACACTTTCTCTACTCATAGAAACTTCACCAGAATTCAATCAGTGTAACTTCCTTTGATCCTCTGCAACTTGGTCATTGATGCTATACATCAAATTTCCACACCTAGGTACCTCTCCCTAAGTGTCACAAGTGTCGTAAAAGTGTCACAAGTACCTTGATAAGTGTCACATACACCTCAACACCATGAAATAACATATGTCACAATCCATAGTCAATGTGGAGGAGAAATATATTTTATGAAGGTCAAAATATTATGTGTACATGAATTATTATTAATATTCATGAAAAGGAAATTAATTTAATGTGAGAATCCACCTCACATTTTGTTTCCTATTTTTTAGGGAAGGTTGAGGATCTCATGGATGGTTGAAATATTTCCTCAAAATCCTTGAGAGATATTTCCTCCCTAAATTCCTTAAGACATATTTTGCCCCTAAATATCTTGGAGATCCCATTTTAGTGGATCTGATGAGTGATCCTCTCCATGGTGGTTAAGCCTCCAAATCCTATATAATGAGTGATGTCCATGGAGAAGAGGAAGAATATATGGAGAAGATTTGAGGTATCAAACTTATGATTTTGGGAGAAAGATTTTGGTTATGATCTTGGGATAATAGTGTAAGGGCTAGACGAGGAGGACTTGGAGAGGCTGGTGCAACTTCATATATAGATTGTAAGTATCTTTTTAAAGTTCTCATTAATATTACTTGGCCAATTCCCTTCAAGATAGTGTATTGTTGCATATGATTGTCAATCTTGATAAATGAATTTGATTAGTTTAATATTGTAGAATAGAGTAGAGGTTCTTTGTCTTTTGTTGTCCATTTCATTGCAGATTGTATCGAGTGGTGCTGAAGAGTTTGGAGATCAAGCTCAGATCGGAGGCAGTGAGGACGAACTACGAAATAAGGTGCATCACATTTTCTTCTTGCTCTTTCTATTTTTGATTAGGTAATTGAATTCAGAAGGATGTTGGTGTCCATTTGTATGTTTTTTGTCTTGTTATAGGGGTCTAGAATCCAAGAGTATATTCACCTGTCCACAGGGGGATTTTCCTACAACAACTAGTTAGGACCGTATGTGATTCAACATGTAACATAGATAGGTGTTGTGCAGTTGGAAACCCTGAATGGAGAAGTCCTTGGAGGAATAGTGAATGGAAGTCGACTAAAAATCTATAGAGATGACTGACACTTTGTGCACTAATATGGGATGCACTAGAACACATGTATCATAGTAGTTGTACTATAGTAGGAAGGAAAAACATAGAAAAACAAATAAAAAGTAGAAAACAGGAGGAAAATCAAATAAAAAGTAGATATAGAAAAAAGAAAAATATTACATAGTACAAGGCATAGGGGATTGTGTATAAGGAATGGTTATCATGCATCAAGATGGAACTACATCGAGTCAGAAAATAATGCATAAAATAAAAAGAATGCAAAGCAAATAGAAGAAAAAGAAAGAACAATTGTGCAGTTTGGAAATGAAAATACATTTGGAAGCATTAAATCATGAAAACGACGAATACGAAGTAGGAATGACAGGTCATAAATACGTCGTATAATATTAAATGGTAAAATCTGCTAGAAATCACGATAGATTGGAAGTACAAGGAAAAAATCACACAACGGATTTGGTAATAAATCCACATTTAATTAAACATTGATCAACCTCGTTGGCGGATTGGAAAAGTTATTAAAGGCAAGAGGAGACATGCACAATTGGAAAGAAGGCACAAGAACAGTTGAAGGTCGTTAAGAATAACTCATTGTGACTAAGAACTGCATGTAAGAGAGAGAAAACCAGAGTGAACTAGAGCAAATCCAAGTGCATCAGAGCCGAGCTATACCTACAACAAAAAATCCATAGAGAAAGTAAAAGGAACATATCGCACAAGAAGAATGGCCCCGCCAAAAGTTGTATCACCATCAACAATAGCGTGAAAATAGTAAAACGCCTAGTAGTCACACCAAAGGTGGAGAAAATACCCGAAGCTTCGGCTTCGGCTTCATTAGCCAGCTTCCACAGAAATTACATCCCACCTAGGATGGATAACACGCCACCAATCAATGTACCAACAAATGGAAAATACCCACTCATAAAATCACCAGTCCCACCTAGTGTAAGAATTGAAGGAGATATGATCGACAAGGTGGCCGACCTCAAGTTCATGGATCATGATATCACCGACCAACAAAAATTATCAAAGATGGACAGGGAAAAATACTTGTGTGCTAAGAGTGTACCGGGCACGAGAGAGATAGTGTTGGAGACACACATGTGGGAAATCATAATGGAGAAGTTGGGAATACTAAACCTAGTGGAGATTCCACACTTCAGACATAGTATGGAAATTAGTTCTTGTGTGAAGGTATTTCTCAGCTGTGTTCATGGGGGGACACTGTGGCTTGACCCCCCAATGTCAATTGATACAGGGTTAATTGTGCATATCATAGGGCTCCCAGACTTTCATGGGGAAAAGGGGATTGGATGTGAAAAACATCAATGATGACACTGTTCAATTTACAACACAGTTATTGGCCTGCAAGTTGCTGCGCAAATGTAGGAAAGATGAAGTACCAGTTGCAGAAAAATGTGTCGAAGGGGTTCAAATGAACTAGGTGATCCATATGGATCTCGGTGGCCATCCACCTTTTTTCATTGAATCATCATCTTGAGCCTGTGTTTTTGATAAACCATATTCACCCTTTTGATGGGGAATGGAATGTAATGTCATCTTAATTTGTTAATTACAAACATCATGTAATTATTTCGTAGTGGTTTTATGTACATTCTTACATAATAACATTAATGCATTAGATCCCATTAGAACTCCATAGTTAAGCGCACTCAGGCTAGAGTAGTACTGGGATGGGTGACCGCCCAGGAAGTCTTAGTATTTTACATGCCTATGGAATTTTATAAACTTAGTCCAATTTATCCCACCTGCATTATGGGAATTGTTATCCTCTCTCTCTCACATATATAATTGAGGTCAAGGAGGCCCTTTAAGCATGTAATGGAGTGTGATGTAAAGCTTCTTGTGAATGAAGCGTAGCCAACATCTCTTTCTTTTTAGAGATAAGCTACCCCATTTTTCCAGTTTGTGTTCTACAATGTTTTTCTATCTTATTCAGTAATAGAAGTTGGGTTTCACTGTATTTTTGTGTTCTCTTCTACATTTTTGTGTATTTCATTATTATATTTCGGTTATATTTCTTTCTTCATGTCATTCTCAAAATAATCTGGACCACTAGGCCACCTTCTTTGTGAACCAATTTTTGCAAGATTGTATTGAGGCCTAGGAAAAGTCCACATAATTTCACTATGCATCACTGTTGATTTTGATTGTGTTGGTCGGATGACATCAACCAGGCTACTATCAGTGCATGGGCACATCTAGCAGAGGTAATATGGATGGGAGATATGCCAACTTATTGAATACAATGATTAAGAGAAGACAACGAGACAATAATGCCACATTTTTTGTATACTTGGAAAATATTAGGTATCTAGTTGAACACACACCGCGCATATCAGCTGAGACGGTGGAAACATATAAGGATATCAGGAAACGTGTCACATTTTTGCCTCATTTTTCATGTTGCCTTGATTTTCATGTCCATTGTTGGGAGGTTTTTCGACACATGGTTTTTGTCGATGGTTTTCTATTTTCAGTTAATGAATTAGGGTTCTTGACTAATACAGGTCATTGTTGGATCATGTTGTCATTGATGTCAAAGAAACAATGTCTTGTCATAGGATATTGATGAAGTATGTATTGTCATTGTTGTAAATGAATGGATGTCAATGTGTTGTCACTGATATATGATGCATAAATGATGTCCTGCATAGATGAAAATGGATCGATGTGTTGTCATTGATATATGATCCATAGATGGATTGATGCATGAATGTATTGATTGTTGGATCATGTGGTCATGCATAGAATCAATGACAAAAGGAAAATGTCATAATGATGTATTGTCATGGGTTATTCCAGTTGGATTGATGTAAAGATGACTCATTATTGTCTTGTCATGGTTTATAGGAAGTAAAAATGGATGAACTCCAAAGTGTTCCCCTTATGGTGAAATCCCTCACAGGAAGACGCTTTGCGATTGAGTTATCCTAGAAGTATGGTTAGAGAACCCATGCTTAATTATGGAATAATGAGATGAATATCAGTGAATTTGTTAGTGAAACTATCCTATATGGATAGTTCTTTTCATGCCATTTTCGGTGGTATGTGGAATGTTACATTACTCCTCACGGTTTGAGATTTATGGCCTTGTGAAGTTGGAGGACCCTCATGTGTTTCTTAGAAGCCCCAAAAAGTCAAAGAAGTCAAAGTGTTTACAAAGAAGAAATGATTTAAATAATAAAGTGAAGTGATGAAGTAAAAAAGGATTATTTAAATAATAAAGTAAATGGAGAAATTTCTAATTATGGAAAGTGGTTATAAGTGGGTTAACCCTAAAATAAGGAAAATGGGTTAAATGGACAAGTGGCCATGTGAACAAAGTGGCTAAGTGGAAAAAATTGGATAAAGGTGTCTATGTGGACAAATGGTTATGTGGATAAAGTGGATACGTGGACAAAGTGGCCTAGTGGATGCTTCTAAGGAAGCTATTTGGAGAGTATAAATAAGAGGCAAGGGTCTCTTTTAAAGATATCTCTCTTAAGCATATATTGAAGATCTATTCTGAGTAAAAGAGTGATTGGAAGTTCTCATGGATGCATCAAAGTTTTGTAAGTTTGAGATCTTGATGGAGAAAGTTTCATAAGTTCAGAAGCCCTAGTTTCTAAAGGAGCATGCAGGCTGCAATGAGCCAGAGCGCATACATACATGGGGTACATTGAGGCAGGGCACATACACACATGAGATGAAGGATATTAGAGCACACACAATTGAAGGAAGTCATGGATACTTGAGTATGAGATGGTGCCAGGTTCCTGAAGGCTGAAACAAGTTCCAGATATGCATTCTATGGGCTCAGATATGCCATAGAAGTTCTGGTATGGTTACATGATTGTTTTGATGGATACTCTTACTTATGGTATGGTGAATTATTAAGGCATTCTTGGTATGGCTATTGTGATATGGTTTTATTGGTTCATTGACCAAGTGAGAAACACTCTTATGTTTTAGTATTGATATGGTTCCCATAGTATACTGGCTACTTATACATGATTGAACAAACATTCATATTGTATGGTTGAGGAGCATGAGTAAGTTGTTGGAGAGCATAGATGTGTTGTGATTGGTTATGGTACAGATTGGACAATGAAGGGAATAAGTGGATGTGACAAAGGATGAAAAAGATGTGAGTTTTCATGGAGAGAGAAAACCCTAGTTCTTAAGGAGGCACACACAAGCTTCTATGAGACAGACCGCGTACATACGTGGGTTGCACTATTGGTAGGGAGCGTACATACACATGTTGCATTACTGACAGGTCACGCACCTGTTGACAGATTGGCATTTGTTGAGGATTGAATCCTCTTCTCAGTTGGTGTTGATTTGTGGAAGTTGAGTCTTGCATTGTAGAGCTGGTGCTCTTGTGGAGTTGATACTCTATTTAGTTGTTGATGATAAACCCAAGGATTGTAGTCCATAATAAAAATAAAATTGTACATACATCTTGTGTTCTTTGTGGTGATGGATTATTGATGATATATGTTGTTCTTATTTGTTGTTGAGATATGTTCACATACAACTGGTTATAAATATCAATAATAAGTGATGAGTAAATGGTTATTGCTAACTAAGTATTTTTTGTGAAGGGAAGTGAAAAAGAGCCCTACACTGATTCACCCCCCCTCTTAGTGTGGTCGGTGTGTCCAACAATTGGTTTCAGAGCCAACCTTCACTCAAGCCTTAAGAAGCTTGGAGGAGATCCATGGACACACAAATGGATGATGAAGTTCCAATCCTTGAATTGAACAATTATTGAACATGGAGAATAGAAATGAAAGTGTATTTGAAGGAAAAAGGAGAAGGTGTTTGGAAAGCAACTATTGGTGGATCAGTTCCTTTGAAGAACAAGTCATAGTTTTCAGCTCAAAAGGAAGAAAAGAGAAATGATGCATTGCCTCTCAAAACCATTCTCAATGGACTCTCAAGTTCTATCAAAGAGAGCATGGGACAATGAACTTCCACCAAGGATCTATGACTAAAGCTAGATAAGACATACCAAGGAAAAAATAAATACACTAAAGACAACTCCATCAAGAACAATGAAGGTAAAGAATCTCCACAATCCTGTGATTGCAATAATTCTAAATGTGATGATGTTGAATGTTTCTCTACATGTGAAGAAGAATATCTATAAATAGTTTGTGAAGAATCAGATGATAATTATCCCATGGAAGAAGTAGAAGAAGAACTTTCAAAGCTTAAAAAGAAAGTTGATTGGGGTCTATATGAATATAACTATGACCATAGTTATATATACTATAGCTATATTTCCAAGAACACTAAAAGGTTTCTTGAAAAGAATCAAAAACATATTTTGAAACTAAAGAAAATGCTCAAGGAACAAGAAGAAAGTAAAAGGTCTCAATTAGAAGAAAAGGAAGAAGAGATCAAAAGACTAAAGAATGAAATAGAAGAAAATAAGAAGGTATATAATGAGATTAGCAAAATTCTTGAAGTGAATATCCATCTCAAGACCCAAATTGAAGAAGCCAAAAGGGTAGAGGAACTACTAAAGAATCAAGTAAATGAAAAGGAAGATTCATGTCATAAGTTGGAAGCTGAAGTTGTTGATCTTAGAAAGAAAGTAGAGAAGTCAAACTAATTCTTGAATAACTCAACAATATTAAATAAAATCTTGGATAGTCAAATATCACCAAATGATAAATCAGGTCTTGGATACAACAAAGAAGCTACACATGTTGAAGAAAGCACCTCAAAGAAGATTGAGGTAAGTCCCTCATTCTCAAAAGATGGAAATAATGTTGCAAGTCAACCATCTACACAAGGGAAGGAAACTTTCAAAAGAACAAACTAAGGAGGACATCAAGAACCCATCTTTACATCTCAAAGAAAATTTAGAAGAGAGACACCTTCAAGATGGACACCAAAGAAAATATATGAAAATGTTTTTCATGGTCAATGTTACTCATGTAATGAATATGGTCACAAAGCTTTGGAATGCAGATATTATAATTAAATATTTTATAACACCCTAAGGTGTTGGAGATGTAATCAAGTAGGACACATTGCTGCTCATTGTCACACCATGAGATGCTACAACTGTAGTGGATTTGGCCACAAATCCCAGGATTGCTGGAACACAAGAAGACAATCCATGAGGAGTGTTTCATATAGTATTGCTAGAATAATACATGAGGCTAGAGGATAATAAAATGTTGGAAAAATGGAAGCTCAGAACTCAAGTTCTGAGAAGCTGGGACACCTTAAGAAGTGGGTGACGAAGACTAAACAATCAGAACAGAATGGAAGCCCTAACGAAAGCTCAAGCTTGACGTCTTCTGAAGAATACACAGGTTACATTGGTAACAATCATGTACATACATGAGCTGACCTATAAATAGGTCACGTACATACACAAGATGTTTGTATAGCAGGCCGCGTACAGGCTGTAAAATCCTTGGAAAGTAGGTTGTGCAGATAAGTTGTAGCTTGGCGTGATCATATAACTCTATGTTGCAGGGTACGACATGGTCTGTTGGAGGGTATAACATGGTTTGTTGTAGGTTTTCATGATTACATGTTGGCATACATAAGTGATGTATGTATGGTGATGATGTATGGTTGAGTGTTGAAAGTCTATCCCTGATGCATTATACTACCTCTAGAGTACGGATTGAGGATTTTTCTGTTGAGGAACAATTCTTGTTGTGACAATGAAGTTATTATACTTTTGTTATGAGATATATCATGATGATGCTGGATAGAGATGTCATTTATCTATTGAGGCACACTTCTAGTACATATATTTTTGGATGCTTAGTATTTGTTGTAGTGAATGGTGGTTAAGGAAGAACTGTTGGGGTGCATGGTTGGTACATATTTGAGTTCCATTGATATTTCTTGTGATGATATAGTTGAGACACTTGTTATGATGCATGGGGGTTGAGATACATGGTTGTGGCACTTGGTTTGTGGTAGAGGCACATCACGAGTGATATGACACTTGTTTGAGGCACATGGTTGGCATGTTGGTGGAGGCATATGGTTGGTACACATTTGGCACATGTTCTTGTCATATGATTGATACACTCCATTGATGATATCTTATGGTATATTGTATGATATTGATGTACATGGTTGATGTACATGGGTGTTGTGCATGGTTGGCACACAATATGGCACATGATGTACTTGGTTGATGTTTTGTTCATGATTCTCTATTCATTGTTGACATATATTTTGCTTCATGATGTATGGTATGGAATGAGTTTGATGCATGGATAGGTCCAATGATATTCATAGGAAGATAAGATAATTCTTGAAGAAGTTGATCTATGTTTCGGTTGTGCAGTAGCATTTGTAGCAGAAGCATATTGCAGTGGTAGAATATTTTTCATATTGCAGAGAAGATAGGGGGAGACATACCCATATGGGGATTCATTCTTCTTCCCATGATTCCAGGAGGAGATATTTATCATATGAAAAGATAATTACTTGGAGAAAGAGCACATAAGCATGGTTCTAGGGGGAGCGATGGTCATAGGGGGAGCATGAGCGATATGTCTTCAGAATCACATCAGAGTGACATCCCTTGTTCAAAAGGGGAGATATTATTCAGAGGAAGATCAAAGGCATCCAGGCAGGGCTAGCAGCCCCAAGGACAGATCATGCAGGGGGAGAAACCCCAAGGAGAGAACTAGCCTTTGCCATTGATGTCAAAGGGGGAGAGATAATCACATTGATGTGATTGAGATGACCATTGATGAAGAGCAATGCCATGTCTACATGTTGCCATCAATGATTGGTGTTGGCATCAATGTTGGTATTGCCATCAATTCCAAAGAGGGAGATTGTTGGATCATGTTGTCATTGATGTCAAAGGAACAATGTCTTGTCATAGTATATCGATGAAGTATGTATTCTCATTGTTGTAAATGAATGGATGTCAATGTGTTGTCATTAATATATGATGCATAAATGATGTCATGCATAGATGAATATAGATTGATGTGTTTTCATTGATATATGATTCACAGATGGATTGATGCATTAATGTATTGATCGTTGGATCATGTGGTCATGCATAGAATAAATGACAAAGGGATAATGTCATAGTGATGTATTGTCATAGGTTATTCCAGTTGGATTGATGTAAAGATGAATCATTATTGTCTTGTCATGGTTGATAGGAAGTACAAATGGATGAAATCCAAAGTGGTCCCCTCATGGGGAAATCCCTCATGGGAAGACACTTTGCGATTGAGTTATCATAGAAGTATGGTTAGATAACCCATGCTTAATTGTGGAATAATGAGATGAAGATCAGTGAATTTGTCCATGAAACTATCCTAGATGTATAGTGTTTGTCATGCCATTTTTGGTGGTATGTGGAATGTCACATAACTCCTCACAGTTTGAGAGCTATAGCCTTGTGAAGTTGGAGGACTCTCATGTGTTGGCTAGAAGCCCCAAAAGGTCAAAGAATTCAAAGTGTTTACAAAGAAGATATTATTTAAATAATAAAGTGAAGTGATGAATTAAAAAAGGATTATTTAAATAATAAAATAAATGGAGAACTTTCTAATTATGGAAAGTGGTTATAAGTGGGTTAACCCTAAAATCAGGAAAGTGGGTTAAGTGGACAAGTGGCCATGTGAACAAAGTGGCTAAGTGGACGAAGTTGGATAAAGGTGGCTATGTGGAAAAATGGTTATGTGGATAAAGTGGATATGTGGACAAAGTGGCCTAGTGGATGCTTCTAAGGAAGCTACTTGGAGAGTATAAATAAGAGGCAAGGGTCTCTTATAAAGATATCTCTCTTGAGCATATATTGAAGATCTATTCTGAGTAAGAGAGTGATTGAAATTTCTCATGGATGCATCAAAGTTCTATAAGTTTGAGATCTTGAAGGAGAAAGTTTCAGAAGTTCAAACCCTAGTTTCTGAAGGAGCATGTAGGCTGGAGTGAGACAGAGCGCATACATATGTGGGCTACAGTGAGGCAGGGTGTGTACACACACTGGATGAAGGAGATCAAAGAGTGTATAGTTGAAGGAAGTCACAAAAACTTGAGTATGAGCTGGTGCCAGGTAACTAAAGGCTGAAGCAAGTTCCAAATATGCATTCTATGGGCTCACATCTTCCATAGAAGTTCTGATATGGTTACATTATTATTTTGATGGATACTCTTGCTTATGGTATGGTGAATTCTCAAGGCATTCTTGGTATGGCTGTTGTGATATTGTTTTATTGGTTCATTGACTAAGTGAGCAACACTCTTATGTTTCAGTACTGATATGGTTTCCATAGTATACTGGTTACTTATACATGATTGAATAAACATTCATATTGTATGGTTGAGGATCATGAGTAAGTTGTTGGAGAACATAGATGTGTTGTGATTGGTTATGGTATATATTGGACAGTGAAGGGAAGAAGTGGATGTGACAAAGGATGGAGAAGATTTGAGTTTTCATGGAGAGAGAAAACCCTAGTTCTTAAGGAGGCACACATAGGTTGTTGTGAGCCAGACCGCGTACATACACAGGATGCACTATTGGTAGGGCACATACATACACGTGTTGCACTACTGACAGGTCACGTACCTATTGGAAGATTGATATCTATTGAGGATTGAATTCTCTTCTCAATTGGTGCTGAGTTGTGTAATCTTAGTCTTGCATTGCAGAGTTGGTGCTCTTGTGGAGTTGATACTCTATTAAGTTGTTGTTGATAAACCCAAGGATTGTAGTCCATAATAAAAAGAAAATTGTACATACATCTTGTGTTTTTTGTGGTGATGGATTATTGATGACATATGTTGCTATTATCTATTGCTGATATATGTTCACATACAACTAGTTATAAATCTCAGTAATAAGTGATGAGTAAATGGTGATTTCTAACTAAGGAGTTTTTGTGAAGGGAAGTGAAAAAGAGCCCTACATTGATTCACCCCCCCTCTCAGTGTGGTCGGTGTGTCCAAAAATCATTGGGTTAGGGATTTGCATGTCATTGGATCCTATATGTATATTTTATTGTAAACAATGTATCACTATGAATGAATATAGAATATGTTGGTTTTCCCAGTTTGGTTTCCAGGGGAAAAATCTATGTGTAATGTTTGTATTTTCCAATGTATCTTTTATGCTTTTTTACTGAAAATCTATTTGCGGTAAATATTGTACAAGGTTAAAATATACATTTGGTATCGGATCTTTGATGGCTCTAGGGGGATGTCTTTGTGGTCAAGGGTTTGTCTCGGTACTGTGATAAGCCTTGTTACAGTGGGAGATCTGTGGTATTGATTTTTTAGGTGAAAATAAATGGCGATCAATTTGAAAATGGAGATCAAGAAGTTTAATGGGAAAATTTTTGAGTTTTGGAAGCTCAATATGGAAAATCTGTTGGTGGACAGAGATCAGTGGATCGCAATCGATCCAAGTACTGCACCTACAAGAACTTCAATAGATGACTGGAAAATTTGGATCAGAAGTCGAAGAGCACAATTTGACCATGTCTCTCACATTGAGTATTAATAAATGTGTCAGAGGAAGCTAAAACCAAGTATTTATGGGATAAGTTGGGGAACTTGTATCAGTCTAAGTCCATAGTAAAAAAACTATTCCTAAGAAAGAAGCTGTATAACCTGAGGATGAGAGATGGAGACTTGGTGGTAGAGAATTTGAACGCCTTCAATACTGTGGTAAGTCAGTTAGTATCTGTGGAGATTAAAATTTCAAATGAAGATAAATGTATCAATTTACTGTTTTCTTAACCAAAATCGTGGGATAGTCTATGTTGGCTTGCCAATTTGACATATTTTACATGATCGGATAGCCTCCTTTTGACCCTTTTTACCTTATCCTTGTACTCATTTATTTCCTATCGTTGTATTTTCCCATACTTATGAAGTTAATATGTTTAACAAGATTAATGTTTTTAATTATTATACTTTCCCTAGTTTTTAATGATTTAGAAGCAGTTTAGACTAATCTTGCCAATGAGGGTTTATGATAGTCCTGTTCCCATACCAGACCTCCATGTTTAGCATATACACACACTTTCGGGGCCAAAATAAAGAAATGGATTTTGTTAGAAATACCTCCAACATAATTTGGTGTTCATTATTTCACACCCAAGTCACACATGTGGACCTCTATCACGTGGTCAAAGGATGGGTCAAAATTGTGCTAGAGTAGCATAAATAGACTTCAGGCTCTATTCCCGAGAAACTGAAGAAGAATCTATAAATTATGGAACATGGGTTTTTTGCAGAATGCATCCATTTAGTTGTCTCTAGGGAAAATTTCCAAAATCATGAACAATTAGGGAGATATCAGTGTTTTTCCAATCTAGGTTTGTCCAGATTTACAGTTGCACCCATATTCTAGAAAAATGGAGACTAAATCAATCTATTTTCATCCTTTTCATGTTATGTAAAATCATGTTGATCATAATTTAAGTTATTTCTTCCACCAAGATTTATCCAAAATGAGAGAAACCAATTATCTTGTAAATTGATGTATCTGAACAATTCTGATTTAAGGGAAATCAATTTTGATCCATTCCATTGATCTTCTCTATATAAATACACAACCATGAAAGAGAGACAGTGGATGATGGTAGGAGGGTAAGGGAGAGCATTATCGTAAAGAATATTTTATGAGCTACTATGTAATGGATTGAAGTCTTTTCCTTTCTTTGGATTAATTCCAGAGTTGTTGATGTTCATTTTATTTTAATTGTAATTAAATTCTGCAAGTCTCTCCACAACGTGTGCTAGGTTTGGTAGGTCCCCCACTCTCAGGCATACACTGTGTCCTCTCATTGACAATAGTGTATATTTGATTTCCTTCATATTTACAATTCTAGTTTGCAAATATTTCATGTGCTAGTTTTTATTTCTTACCAGTTAGCATACATCTCCTAGATTTACATTTATTTCTAGCATTTTCTTACCAGATCAGATTAGGATAGGCTTTAGTCCTGCATATCATAAGCCTATGAGCCCTTGGTCGATAATTCAATGTTGGAAATCTAAGCATATATTTTTACCAACGGTCTGGTTGTGGCCATAGGTAGTAATACAACTTCCTTGAAGTTTGATGAAGTGGTCTCATCCTTGTTGTCGGAGGAGATGAGATGGAAGAATATTGAAGTACAGAGCACATAGGCATTATTGGCAAAAGGATGCTCCCAGGAAAGAAATATATCTAATTTCTCAAGTGGGATATCTAAGTCTAAGGGTAGATATAAATCTCCCTGAAAGTTTGTAAAGGTATGTTGGAGATGTGGAAAACAAGGGCACTACAAGAAGCAGTGTAGATCCAAAGTTGAGAAAAAGAAGGGATCCGAAGAATCTCCTTCTACAGAAGAAAAGGCCTCCAAGGAAGAAGGAGGGGATGTGTACTTGGATTCTTCAAGCACACATGTAGATCATGAGGCATGGTTGGTTGACTTAGGTGCATCCTTTCATATGACTCCCCATAGGGAGTGGTTCTGTGAATATGAAAAGTATGATGGTGGTAATGTTTTCCTAGGTGATGTCTCGACAACCAAAATCATAGGTCGAGGAAAATTCAAGTTGAGGATCATAGATGGAAGGATTAGAACACTATCTGGTGTTTTTCACATCCTAGGATTGGCCAAAAATTTGATTTATGTAAGAAAAATGGACGATGCAGGGGTAAACAAAATATTTGAAAAGGAAACCTGCAGGATGGTTTGAGGAGAAATTGAGTTGCTGAAGGGAGTTTTGTTTGGAACTATGTATAAGTTGCAAGGAATCACTATTAGTCATGGGTGTAATAGTTCCATTGTTACTGATATTGGAGTTGAAGAAGAAAGAACTCCTAAAGTATCTATAGAAAAGGTTATGTTGTGGCATCAAAGACTCGAGCATATCAGAGAGAAGGATCTTCGACTACTACACGATAAAGGTATGGTTGAAGGTATGTCTAACTTCTCTCTAGATTTTGATTTCTGTGAACATTGTGTATATGGGAAGAAGAATCAGGTAAGATTCCCCTTTGGTGCAATGGGGGAAGAAGGAATTTTATAGCTAGTTCACAATGATGTTTTTGGACCTGTGTCAGACCCATCATTGGGAAAATCTGTGTACTATGTCTCATTGTTGGCCCTTGATCAAGTTTTGAGGAAACCTTGGTCAGATTTAGACCACTTTTGGACTTCGACACATTGTTCGAAGAAGGAGCGCCTAGGCAGAGCTGAGATTGTGGATCTCACCCATTTGTATGGGCTATCTGGACCCAATAAGGGGTTTTCTAGGGGTTTTGTAATGGGTTTATGGGATGTCGGCCCATGGGGTTTACCCATGATTAGGCCTTATTGTAAGGGTTTGTAAAAGTATAAATAAAGAAGAATGTATGATAGAAGGAGAAGTTTTTGAGAGCTAAGTGTAAGTAGTTTGAGAGGCTTTGTGCCAAGAAATGTATGTTTGTTAAGTATTTTTGCTCGATAGAGGGTTGGATCTATGCCCCGACCTAGTTTTGGAAGGAGGATCTGGTGCTCAGTGCACAGATCTCCTATCTGGTGTGAAGCTTGAATTTGTGGCTTAGTGCATAGGAGTGAATTATTGTAAGATTTGAGCACATAATAAAGAAGGCAAAGCGGTTGGTGGACGTAGCCCTACACTGGGTTGAACCACGTATATCCAATGTATTATGGTTTTGTTTGTCCAATGTTATATTTGTTATGTTTTTCTTAGTGCTTAGATTAGACGTGTAATGAATATGTATGTGTTGATTAAATTCATTGCTTATGTTAGAATGCTAGATCTGATTCAGAGTTCTAAGTGCTAAGTGTTAAGGTGCATAATCGTTTTTTATTACTGTTCTATATCTATCTTAGATTATGTTATGTGATGTTCATAAGGTAAATAAACTAATTCATGTCGCTTCCTAGCTTTATCAGAATACTCTATGCAGCATTAGTATCACAGATCTATGTACCATCTTGGTTACATACACTTGCATCCTGTAACCCCCCCTGCTTCTACCTCAGGTGAGACCTTGCCTTCTTCACAGGTGTTACCGAAAGGGCCAGTAGTCAGGGTTTTGTTGGTGCGTTGTTAAGCGTTGAACCTTGGGTCTACCCCTGTGCCAACAAATGGTTTCGTTGCCAGGACTGAAACTGTGATTGTTGGGAACTGAAGTAAAGAAAAGAGAAGCTATGTGTGTAGATCTACTGTTGAAGTGCACAATACTCTACTTTACTTGCGAAGATTAGTGCTAAGAAAGAAACTCGATATGAGGTAAAGAGGTAAGATCTTAAAAAAAGGTAAATCTTTATGCTTTGAAAAGAGAAAGATAAGTGAAATTTTTTGTTTTGAAACATGAACTTAAGTATGTTTAATAGATTATGTCCTAGTCTCAAGGCTAGGGTGCACTTGAAAGAAAGAGTTGATTTGGGTAAATTTAATGGAAATGAAGAAAGATATTTTATTCTTATGCATAGAAAGATTTTTTGGACTAATAAGTGGATGCAGGAACCTAGGATTTTTTTTTGCAGATTGCAGATCCAACACTATGAACATAGTGCACAGTACAGAATAGGTTGGGGAATGTATAACAGAAAAAGAGGATTGACATTGTGCTATAATTGTAGAAGACCGGGACATCTTGCTAAGGAATGCTCTTGCACAAGTCCTATTTGCCTTTGTTGTAAGATTGTTGGTCATGTGGTTGAGGATTGTCCAAGGATGATTGATAAAGTTGAATGAATGAACATGAGAAAAGAAAAATATGAAGACTAGAGTCAAGAGACTAAGGGCATATTAGAGAGTCATAAAGAGAAAGAATCAGAGAAAGTTCAGACTAGACTAGTACAATTGAAAGAAACGATGGATTTTCACAAAGATGTTAGTTTACCAGAGATACTAAAAGTAAAACAACGCATAAGTGCGAGAATATAAGACTTTGACATAGATTGTGTCTTGGATGAGGAGACACAAGTGAATATTTGGAAAATTTTGGGAAAGACTACTGTGGTACCTTCGTTAGGAAGGATAGGTTTGTTTAAGGGAAAGATGATAACCCTACGTGGAATATTTACTAATGTACCTATTATTGTTCATAGAACATCGACTGAAGAGGAATTTGAGGTCATTAAATTTGTTGGGGTCAATGCCCCCTTCCCACTTTTGTTAGGTAAGACTTGGATTGAGAAGGATCAGATCGAAAGGAAAGTAGAGGAAGAAGCTACAAAAAAGAAAAAGAAAGAACTAAGGGATTTCATAGCTAGAAAAATAGATCGACTAATAGAAGAATGAGAGGATAAGTCGAAGCAACAAAAAAGAAGTAACAACGCAGGAGGAACAAAAAGAAAGAGAATTAGCTATCAAGGTTGAAAGAATGCAAAATGATTTGAAGGACCTATCTATTCAAGAAAGAAGTATATCCACCCAGAAAGTGTTAAGAAAAGGGATATTAACTTTGGACCCTTTGAGGGCACCTCAACTGCATGAAGCCACTACACTGGGGGAAGATAAGAATAAAAATGGAAAGAGGATTCTAGAAACAGTTACATAAACTCATATCACAGGAAAGAAGGCAAGGCAACTCAATAAAAATAAAGCTAATTTGGAAAAGTTGCAAGAATCTACAGAGACCAGATGGAAGACTTCGTAGACTTGAACCTCATAGGAGGCAAGTTTGCAGGATTTGAACCTCGCTGGAATAGCAGGACCGCACAGAATGGGACTTCTCCCTGGTGAAGTTATATGACTATTGGAGGCGCTCTGAATGTTAGAACAACACTTCAGAATGGTTAGAAATTTTTTTTATGGGTTGATGGACCACTTTTGGGACATTGAGACCGCACCATAACAGACAGATTCACATTGATGGAAGCATTCCTGGACATTGGAAGAATCCATTCTGATGCCCCACTTATTTAACTCGTCGGACCCTGCGCCAGGACCACTTTTTGCTACCTGTGATTGACTGAGATAAATAGATAAATTATTTTCAAGCTATGTTATCTGAAACTAGACCTCACCATTTGTTTGTCTACCCCACTTGTTCATTCGTATACCCCAATCTGTCTGTTTAAAAGTTGGAATGTCAGGCGAACCTAGTGAATTAGTGAAGTCTGTTGAGGAAGTCCTCAAGAAGATAATGGTCGACAGACTGACATCTGAAATCCCAAATTGTCTGCACTTTAAGAATACTCTTTTCAGATGTTTCAAATGCTCCTCATGGATGCTGGAATATACAGTAATATCGTCAAGGTATATGAGGACGAATTTGTCCTTCTCTCCCACAAACGCTATATCCATGGCCCTTTGGAATGTAGCCCCGACGTTCATTAATCCAATGGGAATTTTTGAGTACATAAAGGTCCCCCAAGGAGTGGTGAACGCAGTCTTCTCCTGATCGTCTGGATGGACAACAACCTGATTGTAACCTGAAAATCCATCAAGGAAGGACATGACCTTTGCCCCTGAAATCCTCTGTAACAAGTGTTCCATCTTAGGAAGAGGATAGTTGTCCTCTTTTGAGCATTTGTTCAAGTTTCTGAAGTCTACACACAATCTTACCTCCCCATTCTTCTTCCTCACGATCACCAGGTTGGCAATCCACTTGGAATACCTCAGGGGAACTATGATCTTGGCATCAAAGAGTTTCTTAATTTCTCTCTCAATCACTGGCAACAAGAGAGGACTGATGGGCCTGAGTTTTTTCTTGAAAGGAATAGTGTCTTTTTCAAGAGGTATTTTATGCTGGATAATATCGGGATCATAGGTCTTTAGATCACTATACTTCCAAGCGAACACATCGAAAAATTCCTTCAAAATACTACAATATTTTGACTTCTCATCAGCAGTCAATTCAGAAGACAAATTGATGAACTTGGGCTGGCTTTTACCTCCAATGTTATGCTCTTGAACAGCAGGATATTTCTCCTTTCTGTCTGGCTGATAAGGGATATCATTCTGATCAAACAGTCTCTCCAGGGGTACCAAACCATGAGGTATGTAGTTGTTTGGTAACTGGACAATGTCATGCTGGCCTAACTTCTTTAGCTCAGTTTCTTGCGATTCTTCCTCATTAAGATTATGCTGATCAATGTGCAGGTCAGAAAACTCATCCACCACTTGGAGAAATCTTCTTAGTTCCTCATCATCTTCAAAGACTTTCCAATACTTGACATTATCAGGTAAGGAAGGTCGATATTTTCTTTGAATTTCATAGCTGAGTTTAGGGGGCATGGGTGGAACGAATGAGCTGGCTGAAACAGCAAGAGAATCAGCGAGCTGATTCATATCCCTTGGTATGTATGAAATTTCAAATACAGAAAAAGAATCTCGAAGCTTCCATACCTCGTCTCTGTAATCCTTTAGCCGGACATGCTTATCTTGAAATGTGTTGTTTACCTGCTGCACAATGAGGTCTGCGTCTCCCAATATTTTCAACCCTTTTATTCCCATCTCCTTTGCTGAATTTAATCCCAACAGCAGAGCCTCATACTCTGCTATGTTATTTGTGGTTCTGAATTCAAGCTTGAAAGATAGTGAAATGGTCTCTTTTGTAGGAGAGATCAACACCACTCCGGCACCTGCTGAGTCTCTAGTGCTGGCCCCATCGAAGTACATAGTCCAGACAACAATGTCTTCACCTTCAGCCTGTTGTTCGATAGGCTTCACGAGCTGCATAGGAGTTGACTGCCCATCATCAATCTGAAGGATGCATGAGCCAAAATCCGTATCCACAACATAGATAGGATGATTGACGGAATTCTTTCCATCGTTGATGATATAAGCAAGTTGGTTTTCCCTGAAAAGTCTCTTCATCTCCCCACCAAACACTGGAATCGTGGCATAAGATAGATCCATCTGTAACGTACCTCCTAGTCTCTTTGCCCATGACCGAGACAAGAGCAGCCCAAATTTAGGTGGAATATCAGCGACCACTACGTCCATAACCATGCTCCTCATTGGTAATTGAGCAAGGTTAATGACCATGTCTTTGATGAGGCCAAGACATCTGAACTTTCTAGAGTCAATGGAAAAAAGGTATTGATATGGTTTAGTGAATTCGAGACCAAGCTCATCCATCACAGACTTAGGCATAAGGTTATGTGATGCCCCAGAATCAAGTAGACAATTGTGAAGGATTTTGTCATGAACATTCAAGGATATGTAAAATGGT
>JZKD02S1804446.1:102783-114639 GCA_000966675.3 Picea glauca | reverse complement strand
TTCTTATATGTCTTGAAGAATTACATTCATTGGAAGCACCAACTTCCTTTGTTTTCCAGCTACAACTAGAAGGAGACTCCAACCCCCTAGTTTCTCAGGCTACAACCTGAGGGAATATCTAGCTCCCCAATTCTCTGGCTACAAACAGAAGGATGCTACAACCCCCTATGTTCTCCAACTACAACTGGAAGGTGGCTACAACCACCTGTCCTTGCCCCGTCCTGCCACCCTTAAGTAAAATTAGAATGATGGAACCACTATCAACATGTCATTGTGAGATATGCCTCTGTAAACCTGTACCAATAAATATGAACCATGCATCAACCATGCATCAACCTGTACCATAAACAAGTGCATCAACCACGCACAAACCTGTACCAAATATCATGTAATCAACCTGTAACATAAACAAGTGCATCCAACCATGTACCAAGTATGTACCAATCATGTTTCAACTACTCATCAACTATGACTCATCAATATGTGCCAACATCATCAACTATACACCTCATGTATGTGCCAACTCATCAACTACTTGTCTCAACCATGTACCTTAACCAAAAACCCTCATCAGATTCATCATCCAAATCTGATTTGTAGTTCTATAATAGACCTGGTGTATATGATCACATTCCTGCAAACCTTCCTTAACTTCAACAACAAGAGACTAGCATTTTCATCAAACTTTTCTTTAGTCTCACATGCCTAGTTTTAGATTAGTCAACAACTCTAACTTGAACTAATAATAACTTTGTACATGTATGTATAAATATCTGAAACTGATACATAATTTTCTTCAGTGTGTTTTATGCAATTCCTCTAGGTGTCACTACTTTGAACCTCTCATAAAATGAGTTATAGCAAAAATGGCATACCTTGCTGAATTCTGGCTTATTCTAGAGAGCGACCTTGTAGAGCATGCCCCACACAGAATATTTGTTGAATTGATATGAAACTATTACAAAACATACTAAATACTTTACCCTAACCAACACATTTGGTTTCACGTAATTTAGATCTGTTATGAAGACATTATGACGTTTTTACCCGAAACACCTGGTTTTGACTAGTTTCAAGACTAGCCACAAACCCTATTTTCCACGGAGTGTAACTCCAAAAATACAATGACCCACAAGCTAAATTTTTTACCATAGATACTTGGATAGTGTTTATCAATGGAATAGAAATTTCACGATCTGAATCATTATAGAAACAATGTTATAGTGAAAATGGTGAGATGACCTGTAAATAACATACTTTAGAAAGCACCATCAAAAGAATTTATCCTTCCTTGCATTTCGGCGTTCTTTTATTCACCTTCCCTCATAATTTTGGCTTAGATATCCTTGGTTACCTCAGAAACCTATATATATTCAATATGCTAAAGTGTGATTAAAATGAGAGAGCCTTGCCTCTTATTTTAGGGTTAACCCACTTCTAATTTCTCCATTAAATTTATTATTGAAATAATTTATTTTGTATTCAATTTGAGTTATAATACACTCATTAATTCACTTTATTATTTACCTTTTAAAATATCTTGAACCACTTTGACTACTTTGACCTTTTGGGGCTTCTAGATGACATATGAGGGTCCTCCAACTTTGTAAGGCCATAACTCTCAAACCATGAGGACTTATGTGACGTTCCACATACCACTAGAAATGGAATGAAATGTACTATCCATATAGAATAGTATTATATAAAAATATATCATAACTCATACCGTTATCCATCAAACAAACTTGGGTCCATTACCCAAATTTAGGGTCTCCAACTTCTCATGGCCATAACTTTCTAACCGTGAGGAGTTATGTGACTTTCCACATACCACCGGAAATGGAATGAAAAGCACTATCCATATAGGATCTCATTATTACACAATTAAGAATGGTTTCTCTTACTCTGCAAAGCGTCTTCCCATGAGGTCTTTCACCATAAGGGGACCACTTTGGAGTTCATCCATCTTTACTTCTTATCAACCATGACAAGACAATAATGAGTCATATTTACATCAAACAATATTGGGTACATTACCCAAAACTTTATGCTACGGGGATTTCTTCAAGGGTTCACATCAATGACAACCAACCTTAATCAACAGTAAAATCCTCTGAATCAGATGTGGCTTCTGAATTTGAGTTAGAACCAGAAAAGGGGAGATATATCATTGCCATGGAAGCCAGTGCAACTATTTCTACCACCAAGATCCAACACAGTAAACCTGATGAGCCAGAGGAAGGAAAACACCTCTTTCATTCACAGATGTGGGTGAAAGGAACTCTGTTTCACTTCATCGTTAATAGTGGTATCCAAAAGAACCTCATTTCAGCAGAGGTCATCAAGTGTCTAGCCTACCGACAACACTACACCCGCTTCCCTACACCATCGGATGGCTCCATCAAGGAAGCGATCTTCACGTCAGCCAACAATGTCGCCTGTCATATGGCATCAAGCCATTCAAAGATGAGTTAGTGTGATGTTTCTCCCCTTGAAGTTTGTGATTTTATTTTGGGCCAACCTTATTTATTGAAACGTCATGTTGTATATAAGTCTAGGCCTCATAGTGTTATTATTACTTTGAACAAGATATTTTAGGTAGTCCCACCTAGTGTTATTTCCTTGATCTCTGCCAAGCAATGCAGGAAGGTCATTTCTCAAACCGTGATTTTTTTCTTCTTCGTGACTCTCTCTCAGAGTGAGCGAAGGGTTGCAGCCACATCCATGGCCTCCACAGTTGACCTCTCCATGCAATAGAAGCAAGTGGATAAGGTCATGGAATAATACAAAGACATCTTCTCATCACCTACTGGGGTACCTCTTCCATTCACAGATGTGGGTGAAAGGCACTTCGTTGCACTTCATCGTTAATCGCAGTAGACAGAAGAACCTCTTCTCAACAGAGGTCATCAAGTGGCTAGCCCTATCGACAATGCTGCACCCACAACCCTACACCATCAGATGGCTTCGTCAAGGAAGCGATCTCGACATCAGCCAATAGTGTTGTATGTCGTATGACATCAAGACATTCAAATATGAGGTATTGTGTGATGTCGCTCCCATTGAAGTTTGTGATGTTCTTTTGGGACAACCTTATTTATGGAAACATCATGGTGTATATTATTCTAGGCCTCGTAGTGTTATTATTACTTTGAACAAGAAATTACTTTGAACAAGAAATTATATCTTCCAAGCAATGTAGGAAGGTCATTTCTCAAACCGAGAAGTTTTTCTTCTTCATGATTCGCTCTCAGAGTTCCTCCAGCTCATTGACTCTACTGACTCCTATATCTCCACTCCAACAACCAATAAAATGTTTCCATGCATCTGTTTTTTATCTCTCAACAAATTGTGATAGAATCTTATTCAATTCCCTGATTTCAAAGTGGTGAAACTTTCCTGTTTTTCTTGATGATGAATGAGTGGTATCGAAGAAGAATATTCTTCAATACTATATTTTTCGGAGTGTTTTAACAAGATCTGGAAATTGGACTTCGAAAATTTCACTCTGAACCACTTGACATTATCCCATCAACTTCGAATAATGAAGAAACTATGGTCATTGATCTAGAAGAGATCTACTCCAGATCTAATCTCAGTCATCCAAATCCTTAAACATAGAAATAAAGTCTTGGTCTGATGAATCAATGATCACGATTGATTCTTTGCCTTGGTTTGACGATTCTTATTTCTCAACACCTACTAAATGCTTTTGAACTCTTTTCTCTGAAGGGATTCGACCCTCAATCAACTTGTGCATAAACAGGAACTTAACTTATGTTCTTCCATGATCTTAAATTGATTCCACGATGAATTAAACTGATCATTCTCACATTGGATACATTGATCTCTTTAATGATCGATGATCACTCACAATCTGTCTTCTTTGGTAATAATATTTAACCTCTCTGGATGCATAACCTGCACACACTCATGGAAGGTTTGATATGGACTGTACTAATTTCACATAGATATCAATACAACAGAAATACATCCACTCTCACACTAACACAAAGAGCCCATAAACATAGAATTATATTAATGAATTGTTGTACACAATTTACATAAGACATTCAATCTTCCTGTCCTGATTTACATTTAATTGGTCTCTCTCTGGCCTTAGGCCACACTTGGCCTCTTACACACTCCTCTAATTCTCCTCTCTTTGTCTAACTCGAACCACGTCCCAGATCCCTTTTAATTTTCTTAGGCTTACATATATAATTACAATCGATTATGACACCATAATTTGGTTCAAATCCTAAAATATCTCAACTAAGGATTTCTCAGATCCAAAAAATCCTCAATAGATCTACACACACCTAAAGATCTCTCTACATATTACAAACTCTAGAGATATGCTTAAACAAGACAAATTCGATTTAATCAATATCAACTTAACAACCCCTATCATATGCAATTCTTCTAGAATTCATAGGAAAATACAATTATTCAAACTTAGGAAACCCACTCCCTTAGTAACTTCAAAGACCCCCTGGGTCTAATCACCAATATTGTTTCTGGAGGAAAATTTCTCATGTATCAATTACCAAGTCATAGAAGTCATTAATATCCTCTCAGACACTAGATAATCAATAAATTCAATGGTTGTTACAAAATTACAACAGTAAAATAATATATAACAACAATTAATGTTTTGCAACAACAATAAGAAAAGTGCTCACAAGTATGGCAATTGAACATAGCAATTAAGCCTTCAACATGTACAATAATGTCCAATTGCTAGACTATGATTTCAAGTAAGTTTAGCCACTAATTCAAGTACATATGAAACAATTAAAGTAAACCCTAGTGGTTGTAGAAAAAGTTTATAACAACAACAATAAATATCAATTGTTTTCTAAAATTAGAGTTAGTAGCATTAGTAAAATCACTTTGAGAGAGAATTCTAATTCTAAAGTTACTTTTCATCATAAGGAGGGTTCTATACTAGTGTAATTGTCTTTTCTAGGGAAAATGGAGTCAATTATGAAATACTTGAAGAAAGACTCATATAATATAGAATAATGAAGTTCAAACCCTAAGGTCCAGAAAATGCTCAAAAATGAAAGTTTTCAGAATTGAATGAAACCAATTCCATTGTGACCGAATTGTCGCATTGATTTTGGCCATATATTTACTTTCTCAAATGGGCTCCATATGCGAGAGTTATATCACTCTGATCAGATTCTCAAACAACTAAAAATTCAAAGGTCAAACTAGCAACAAGTCAATGCTGATGTCAGCATGACGTTAGCATGACATCACCAAGCTAATTTCAAGATGTTGATTTGGTAGAGGCAGGTGATGACATGTGGCAACACAACTGAATGGGACGATGATGCAGGCATAGGCAAATAGATACTTGACATGTGGTCGGGGGTTGGCTTAATGTGGAGGTGCCACGTGGCCCAGGTGTCCGTTGCCACGTGGCACCCCATCGTTGGTGGCTTTGTTAAAAAAAATTGCAATTTACGAGAATGGAACCCGCAACTTGCTGATAGGAGGCAAGCACTTTGGGGGATGACCTAATGCCAACTCACCATAAGTGTTTCTTGTTATATGAAAAACATTTAAATATATTTAAAATTCCAAGTAATAATATGTGGGGCAGAAAAGGGCTGGGGCTAAGGCCCAGCCTATGGTTATATCCTTGAATGTGACCATTGATCAACAAAAGGGCATAAGCGCCTTACTAAACCACCCACACACAACTTATGGCACCCTCCACCTTTTAATATGGGGCTAGAACCACGGGCTCGACACATGGGAAGGGACACGGTCCCATAAAAAAGTAGCATATGACCACGAATCTAGGAGCTAGCGCAAGGTTAGGACCAACACTTATCCCTTTGGGCTAGCGCTTAGCCATATTAAGTGCATATGACCATATTTGAGGGGGTGCGTGCCTGTTTTTGTGGTATTATCCCATATATTTTGCTAGAGTGGGTTTTTTACCTATGTTTAGTCAATTTTTAATTGATTTATGCCTGATTTTTGGACTAGAATTGGTTTTTTGAGGATATTTTGGCGATTTGGAGGGGGATTTGATCCCAAAAAGAGACCATATCTTCAAGGGAAGTTGGGATTCTCTTGTTGATCCTAAAAAATATATAAACTAGGATTTTTGAAGATTGAGCGTAACTTTTTGATGCCGGGATTTTGAGGAAGATCTTGTATTTTTGGCCATTTCTCATGTTTTGAGAGGCATTTTTCTCATGTTATTGAGAGGAATTTGATGAGGCATGTATGTATCTGACAAAGGAGGTCTTGCACAACAGATCTAAAGCATGTTTTGTAACAGCAAAGATCCAATTTAAAGAGAATTTGAGAATTTAAAGAGCAATAAAGAGGTCCTCCACTTGGAAGCGGGCCCGAAGACGTAGCCAACAATTGGTGAACTCCATTAATAAGTTCTTGTCTCTATTTATTATTCTTGGTTGTTGTTATATTCTCTTAATTTACAGCATGGTTTATGATAGTTGATCTCTTTAATCACTTATAAGAATAAAGTAAAAGTAATAAGTATTATTCCGCAACCAGTTAATGAGTTTTATGTGTCTCGCATTCTTATCTATCTGATGCATAAAGTACATTAAACTTAACTTGTAATTTGTCATTAAAACCTATCATTTTTTGGATCAAGTTTATGGTATCATAGCATTTGGTTTTGAAGGTTTTATAGGAATTGCAAGCATTGGATGCTCACCAGAGCAAAACTCAAGCGAGGAGAAGGCCAACTGGAGGCTCTTAATACAAAGATTCAAAGGAGACCACATAAACAAGAGATGTCTTCACCGAGAAAACTAGGTCCTTTTGCATCTAAGGATGATTTCTTTGAGTCATTTCAATTAATGAAAGCCATGGTAGAGGATCTTTACCATGAAAGAGGACAGCGAAGAAATCCAAAGGTTGAATAAGGTGAATCTTCAGTAAGAGCAGAAGGAGGAGTTGGAGGTGGTGGACCTTCAGAACCTTCTTCTCCTTCATCCTCATCATCTACAAGTGAAGCAAGTGTACATCCCTCCAAGGATAAGCAACCTAAAGAAACTCATGATTCTTTTGATATGCCTTTATTAAAGTTATATGTAAAGTTTCAATTACCCACTTATGAAGGTGAATTAGATGGAGAAAAGCTAGATAATTGGGTTACACAGTTAGAAGTCTATTGTAGGATAAAAAGCATTGTTGATGATGAAACAAATATCCAAATTTCAAGTCTCAAAATGGGAGGCACGACTCTCATACAGTGGGAAATAAAAACTAAATATGATCTCAAGAAAAGTGGTAAAACAATCTCTTCCTGGAATGATTTTGTTATTGCATTGAAGCAACAATTTTATCCATTAGCATAGATGCAACAAGAAATGATGAATTGACAAAGTTTAAGGCAAGCTAAAGGTCAAAGTGTACAATAATATACTCAAATATTTCGTATGAAAGAATTAAATTTGGGTATTCCTTTATATACACAAGAGACACTCCTAAATATATTGGCGGTTTACATTCTTATCTCAAGAACACTATTCTTATGCTAAATCCTTGTAACTTTGATGAAGTATGTGTATAAGCCATTCACATTGAATCAAGTAAAGGGAATGTTGGTGATAGTGTTTCTACAGATACTTGGCAAAGAAAGGATTCAGGGAAAAGCAAAGAGAAAGAGAAGAGGGCAACCACAACAAGAAAGGAGAAGCCTACTTGCAAGCATTGCAAGAAAGTAGGCCATGATGAACATCATTGTTGGATCCTACATTATGAGATGAAGCCAAAGAAGTATGCCAACCAAGGAAGGGTGAATACCACAACTGCGACAGTTCAAGTGGATCCTGGATCAGATTCTGGTGATGAGACAAAGGTTGTAGTGATGGGAATCCGAGGTATAAATTATGTTGCAAGTACTAGCTCTTCTAATTCAGTTGTTGTAAATGATGAGTGTAAAAGGAGTGAACTTTTCCACATAAGGGTCATAACAAATAATGTTAAAGTTGATACTCTTGTAGACATTGGATCACAATCCAATATAATAAGTGAATATGTTGTAAATAACTTGGGACTTGAAACTAAGTCACATCCTAAACCATATCCATTGGGATGGATATGTGGTGATAATAATTTACAAGTAAGCAAACAATGTAAAATTAAGTTTGCAATCACTTCTAATTATGTTGATGAAGTAGAGATTCATATAGTTCCACTGGACATATGTGTAATTGTCTTGGGAAGTCCATACCTTTATGATAGAAAATCCATATTCTACAGGGAGGAAAATAAATATTGCTTCAAGAAAGATGGGAAAGAGCACATTGTTCGTGCTCATCGCATGAAAACTGTTAGATCTTTTGCAGCTACAGGGAAGTTAAAAATAATGTTAAATGCAAGCAAAGAATAACACTTATGTCTGTAATAAATCCAAAAGTTAGTGATGCTAAGCATGAGATGATTCTATATGTTTCTAACAGTCATGAAGTGTCACCAGAGGTACAACATGAGGTTCAACTGCATACTTTGATTATTGTTCCTTTGCAAAAGAGGAAGCATGTTTTGTCATTTTCATTCTCATACTCAATATTGTTGTTTCATTTGTTGTTATTCAGTGGTGTATGGCTGCAAAATGTGACAAAGAATGTTGGTGATGATACGATAAATGAGATGATGAATTTGATAAACAATGTTATCTCATTTTTTATGTTTGTTGTGATTAGTCAGGTGATCATTGTCCCAACAGAGAGGATGGATCATACAGGACAAGTGGGGAGGAAGTACCCTCACTTCTTACTTGAGTAAAAGTAGACTTTTTGTGGTCCAAAAGCTTCCAAGTGGGGAGGAATGATCCAGGAGGCTCCCCCGGTCCAGAAAATGCTCAAAAATGAAATTTCTCGAAATTGAATGAAACCAATTCTATTGTGACCGGATCGTCGCATTGATTCCGACCATATATTTAATTTCTCAAACGGGCTTCGTATGCGAGCATTATCGCACTCTAATCAGATTATCAAACAGTTAAAAAATCAAAGGTCAAACTGGCAAAAAGTCAATGTTGACGTCAGCAGGACATCACCAAGATAATTTCAATATGCTGACGTGGCAGAGGCAGGTGATGACATGTGGTAGTAAAACTGATTGGGAAGATGATGCAGACATAGGCCAATAGATACTTGACACATGGTAGGGGGTTGGTTTAATGTGGAGGTACCACGTGTCACCCCGTCGTTGGTGGCCTTGTTAAAAAAAATTGTAATTCATGAGAATGGAAACCACGACCTGTTGATAAGAGGAAAGCACTTTGGGGAATGACCAAACGCCAATGCACCGTAAGTGTTTCTTTTTATATGAAACACATTTAAATATATTTAAAATCCCAAGTAATAATATGTGGGGAGGAAAAGGGTTGGGGCTAAGCCCCAACCCGTGGTTATATCCTTGAATGTGACCATTGATCAACAAAAGGGCACGAGCACCTTACTAAACCAGCAACGCGCAACTTATGGCACCCTCCACCTTTTAATACGGGGCTGGAACCATGGGATTGGTGCATGGGAAGGGACATTGTCCTATAAAAAAACAACATATGACCACGAATCCAAGAGCTAGCGCAAGGTTAGGGTCAACGCTTAGCCCTTTGGGCTAGCTCTCGGTCATATTAAGTGCATATGACCATATTTGAGGGGGGGCATGCCTAGTTTTGGGGGATTAGCCCATATATTTTGCTAAAGTGGGTTTTTTACCTATGTTTATTCAATTTTTAATTGATTTATGCCTGATTTTTGGATCCAAATTGGTTTTTTGAGAATATTTTGGCCATTTGGAGGGAGATTTGATCCCAAAAAGAGACCAGATCTTCAGGGGAAGTTGGGATTCACTTTTTGAGCATAAAAACTATATAAACCAGGCTTTTTGAAAATTGAGGGTAACTTTTTGATGTAGGGATTTTGAGGAGAAACTTGTATTTTTGGCCATTTTTCATGTTTTGAGAGGCATTTTTCTCATGTTGTTGAGAGGAATTTGATGAGGCATGTATGTATCTGAGAAAGGAGGTCTTTCAAAGAAGATATGAAGCATGTTTTGTAACAACAAAGAGCCAATGTAAAGAGAATTTGAGCATTTAAAGAGCAATAAAGAGGTCCTCCACTTGGAAGCAGGCCCGGAGACATAGCCAACGATTATTGAACTTCGTTAACAAGTTCTTGTCTCTATTTCTTATTGTAGGTTGTTTTTATCTTCTATTAATTTGCAACATGGTTTATGATATATGATCTCTTTAATCACTTATAAGCATCAACTAAAAGTAATAAGTATTATTCCGCAACCAGTTAATGAGTTTTATGTGTTTCACATTCTTATCAATCCGATGCATAAAGTACATTAAACTTAACTTGTAATTTGTTAGGAAAACATATCATTTTTGGATCAACCCTAGGACTAAACCTTCAAGAAAATGATTTCTAGTATGCAAAGCTTGTTGGGCCCTAGATGTTGTTTTCCCTCTTCTATATGACCTAGGTCAAAGATCAAATGACTAAGATCAAAACCTTAAGGTGAAAAACTTCTTGGGCCTTAAGCATGTGAATATTAGCAAGAGACTAGGTCTCTTAATGCCTTGACAAATCTTGGAAAAACAAAATTATTAAAGGAGAGAAAGGCTTATGTCTCTTACCTAGGATTTTACCAAACATAGTAGCATGCCATGAGAAAGAAAATTATCTTAAAGAAAATTAATTACTTCCATAAATCTTTATGCCAAGAGAAACCCAAGTTACAACAAGATATCATCAAAGGAAACAAACCATCCACAAAATTATCATCTTCCAAGAGTAGTGCACTAGATCTAAGAGACAAAAGAGAAATATAGAAAAATTTTCTAGAGTTCTCCACCCACAAGTGTGAGAGAAAGTGATCATGAAAATATGATGGAGTGTTATACTTATTTATAAGGTAACCCTAGTGCTCAATTATTCACAAAATTTCAACAATTCATCTTACAAGTGAGTCTGAATCCTCAAATTACCCTCTACAAATGATAAATTATGAAAATAAGACAATAATGGTTACCTGTGTGGTGATATGAAGCCTTGAATGGACTAGGAGGGCCTCTCCAAGGCAATGTGTCATTGTCCAAGGTGAAATCATGATGGGAGCATGCCATGCTACATCCCAAGTCATCACATGGTGTCCAAGTGGCAACAAACCCCATCATCTCCATCAAACCATAGCATGACATCATCATCTAAATTCCTAGCATCCAAGGTGTAAAGGATGGAATCCAAGGAGGATGTGTGTCATGCAATCATCTCCCAGTGCAGTCCTCCATCCAATGCATGATAGTCTCTAGGATGTAGAGCCTAGCGTGTGGGATTCTTTCCCATCTCTCTGCCACCATGACCATATCTAGCATAAATGAGCCCATTTTCCCATTGTCAAAGGTCCAAAAGATGTGAGAGACAATATCTAAGTGTGTCAACCCATTGGGTGACTCAATGCTCTACATCACACATGTCATATCCTGCAATAAAGACACAACATCCTTGGTGAAATATTGGGGCATCCTTCAAAGTAACATGTTAAGGAAATCCAAATCAAAACAAAGTATGAAATCAAGTAAATCCAATGTTCATAGGTCTATATACCAGTCCTTTGATCATACAAATTAAGCTATTACTTAAGATATAAGCCCCATAAAAATTTCGCATCAAGTATCCCCTTCAAATTTCACATTAGCTCAAGACTTTGTGTAAGTTGTCAAGTTTGAATATGGGAGGACCTTGATCAAACCCTATTAGGTGTGCCACCCAAAATGGTGAAAGAAAATACCTAAGTACAGGGATATGTCACAGGGGAAGCATGAAAGAAAAGAAC
>JZKD02S1804446.1:58750-87599 GCA_000966675.3 Picea glauca | reverse complement strand
CCTGGTGTTGGCAGCCAATTCAATTTTTTTTTTTAAATTGCCCTAAAAGCTGCCTACACCTATTTGTCCCCTAAACGACAAGTCATCGTCGCATTTTGCAACTAGAAATTTTATTCATTTCTTGCGACAATTGCAATTTGATTTTGATTCAGTTTTCACAACTGAAAGTGTGAAAACCCCTCCATCGTTATTGGGACTGTTATCATCTGTTGAAACGCACTTACCTTTGGTTTTCTATTAAGCGGCTGGAGTGGTTTTCTTTCAAACTATATCCATTTATATACTCTTACTTTGATTGCGCATTTTGATTAATGAGACTTTGAACATATTGAGTTATGGGTTATATTTGATTTCATAAGGGTCATGTTTGATCTAGTTTTATGTGATGCGGTCCTTATTTTCATAAACCTTTGACTTGTCGATTTTACAAAATCTTTGGTCATAATGTTTTATAAAACTTTGATTATTTATTATGCTATGAGCGCATGATCAATATATGAGTTTCGATTTGAATGGCAAAGGTTTGAATTATAAATCACGATCGGGTGAACTTTTGGTTTGATTTAATAAGTCTGAATTTATGCGATGGCATGATTGGATAAACATTTAACTTTGGGTTTTGATTATGATTTGGATCATTGGTTGGTATGTTGTTTTATGGGATTTGATTGAATGGTTTTAACTTATGAAATGGCGCATTGATATAATATATACTATGGCAATTTGATACAATGATCCACCGTCCAAAGTAATGGGTTGGCCGATTCATATGGTTTAAACGATATTATGTGGATGGAACAACACTGTACTGTGCCATTATTATCCTGCATGACGGTGGTAATCCCACCACCTTCGCACGCATACAATTAATCCTTTCCCCTTGAGCGTTGCAGCTGTTAGCTGTAACCATTTTCTGCCCTGTGTATTGTTTTGTTCGATTCAAACCATACTATGCATAGAATCCATGGCTCCAGTCGTGAGGGCTGAGCCCAATGGTTTCCAGGAATTGTTGATGTTCGATGGCGCTTATAGAGACCTGGAAAAATTCGGATGGCTCCAGTTCATAAGGAAATTCGATGGTTATAACCCTAGCGTGGCTCGACAATTTGTGTTATCATTTGATGGCTGTCGAGCCAAAGTTGGGAATGTGCAACTTGAGATTAATGAGCAATTTCTTAGCTCGACAACCAATCTGCCTGCTACTAGACAGAAGTGGTCGAAAAGTTGCAAGGTGGAGGATGTCCCGTGGACATTTATTTTCCAATCTCGAATGGTGGACTCCTGCGAAAAAGGTTTTCCTGCAAAAATGTTAAAACCACGCTGGCATGACCTGCTAATGATAATCAAGCAATTCATTACTTGCGAGGGAAGGTACGGGTTCATTTTCTTGTTTCACCTTCGTTTATTGATGATTTTTATAGGGTATGACCTCAATATGCCTCACTATCTGCATAGAAGTCTGTTTAAGACGGCTGAAAGGTACAAACACAGCCAGGCCAATACCAGCCTCTTCCATTTGGGGTTAATTAAAATGTTGATGGTTTATGAGTTGGGGTTACGTCATGACTGTTGGGGTGATTTTCTCAGTCGTAATGGCTTTGAAGAATAAAACCCACCACAGGTTGATAAACCTATGGTGACCGAAAGAAAGCCTATTCCCCCTGTGCCTTACAGCGTTTTGCTACCCAAAACCTTTACCCGGCCCACCTACGAACTTGCTTACGCCCGTGACCAAACAGGTCAAAATTTCTAAACCTGCAGCCAAAAAGCCTAAAGCTAAAACTGGTGCTAATTCTAAAGGCAAGAAAAACGCTCGGTTAATCTCTCGCATGGAGAGAAATAAACCTAGAACCCCTGCCAACTCTGATCCTATCGTGTTCAGTAAAGATTCTGATTAAGAGATTGAACGTTTTCTCGCAAACGAGTATCCTTACTCAGAAGGCTTGTGTGAAAAACCTCCTTATGACTTTGTCAAGAATTTACCACCTTGTCTGCAGGATGATCCTAATTTTCCTGGCATTGAACTACCTCGTGGAACCCTCGGTGACTCATCGAAACCCTCTTCTGCTCAACCAGTTGTTCCACCATGTGATCAGTGTGGTTTATGGTTGGAGAGATACTACCTAGATGTGCCGATGTTGCAGTCCAGAATCCATGCTTTGGAAGATCAAGAGGAAAAGCTCACTGGTCATAATGCGAAGGTGCAACCCACTGACAAGAAGCAATGAACAACTGGTTCAATTCTGTTTAAAAATTTCGAGTCGGCTACGACAATCGTCAATTCGAAAATGGCATAGCCTCAGGAACCTCGCTGGTATAACTTTCACTCATTTATATGACATATTCATAAACTATGTACATAGTTGACCTGCTCTGTTACGCAAGCATGCACTGTTGTATATAATTTGTTTTGGTAAATCGAATTTTGTTATCGTTTAAGTTTTAATTGGATTTGGTTTTGATTCTATTAATCATATTGTGGATTTGATTGTTTTAAATTAGTTGCGATTGAATGCTCTGTTGCATCTATTATAGGCAAGCTGTTTTGCATTTCAAATTTTGAAACACGATCTATGTTGCGATATGAATTGGTTATGATGCACATAAATGATGGTTGTCTATTACGATTTTATTTAAATATGACTTTGATCAGCTTGGGTATGGTTTGGATTATGTTTAAAAAAAAGGGTTTTGTTTTATATTTACCAAACCGTGAATTGATACAAATCGTAACAGTCACATGAAACCCAGCCTGTCAATTCGTTGTGGCCAACCGACCCTGTTATCTTTTGAATTAGAATAACAATGGATATTCAGTTACGAATGGATGTGTAAAACGGAAATAATCGTGCCCAAGATGATGAATTGTTCTATAATTGGCTCAGACCCGATTTTATTGGATTGCTGCCCAGATCATGGTTATCAATGCTGTTGGATCTTGACTATGTTACACCCAGCAATCAAAATCGATGGTGATTTTTGGTCAATACTGTTACGCATGTTTCATTTTGAGTATATCGTAACAACCTTCCCATATTTGATTACAACAGAGTGAATCTTATGCATAATCTCTACAGCCTGCCTATCTTTACTATGGATTGAAACGACATGAAATTTATGTTTATTGCTACAGCTGTAACATATATGTTGTGTTCAATGATATCGATTATAGTTATGTTATGGCATATCGTATCTTGTATACGATTCTGTTCAATTATGTTTGTGTTGATTACGATTACATCGTATCTCATATCACTTGATTTACTGCTTAATTTCGTTTGATACGAAATAGGCCTGTCAAAGTTTGACCATGTTTTATGGTAACTGAAAACAGAGCATTCTTTACTCTGTTTCGATTGCATTCATTTTAATATTGTTTAATTTGAATGATAATTTCACTTGAATTATTAGTAATTCGTTTTTGAGGATTATTAAGAGATGATTCGATTTAATTTTATTTGATTGTTATTCGATCCTGTATGCTATTTTTGACTAGCTACAGAATCAGATGATTCTGTAGCTAAGTCTGTGGAGTCAATTTTTCATTGTTTTCTTAATGAAATATCTTTCTAACTTAATATTTGTGTTCTATTGCAGGTAGATTCGAATTGGCAATAGATATGATGAGCAGTTAGGGGATGTTTTACAGATTCCACTTGCATTTTATTTCCTTAGTTTAGGTGATTTTGGGATATCTCCCAGATTATGTAAAACTATTTGATATTATCCACAAGGAGGTTTTACCTTGTGAAGAGACCTATATATACTTATGATTTTTGTAATAATGTTCATCCTCGTTTGTGGGAGAACAAGGATATGGAGTTATAATACCGACTGGAGCAGAATTTGGTGTCTTGTCATAGCTTTTGCTTTTCAATATATCAATGTTTTGTTTTATGTTGAGTATATCAGTTTGTTTATGGTTTATGATTACTTTAGCTATCTAAATCATGCACAAATGATATAATTTTGATCATTGTCATTCATATCTTGTTTCTTCCAAATAGATAAAAGACATAACAATTGTTAGTTCAGTTTGTGAATGATAGTTTTACCTTCTTATAAATTGAATTGTTATATATAAGTTTTCTGCATAATAGGTTTTCCTTATTGCAGGAATTTATGATCATAAGATTGTTATGATTTTCTTTTATGTCTTGTTTGTCTTGTAAAACACTTCAAGAAGCAGCATAGCTGATCGTTTACGAAAAGCTCAAGGACTAAACGGTGTGAGTTTCCCTCCTCCAACTAGCTTAAGGAGTCATCATACACAGGGCAAACTTGGAGCGTTTCCAGGTCAATTAGTCTTTTATTTATTGTTTTTACTAAGTAGTCTAATATAGATATAAGTTTAATTAGATTTTTTAATTTCAGCAAATATATTAGATCGTTTAATTTCAGTAGTTTTTATTTCTTTTTCATAAAATATAAAAATCAAAAAGAGATTCTTGGCTGTCCTAAGGCAACGAATGCATGAGTTTTGCAGGTTTTAATTAAATCTGTAGGCTGTTTATAATGTACATTTGTGAATAAGAAATATTACAACTGATAATTAGATAGCTGATTTGAATCATTATAATAGTAGTTAGTCGATTGTATATAGTAATTAGAATAGTTAGATTTAGTTTTAGTTTAATTTAATAGTTTGTTTTAATTAGATTAGTATATTAGTTAGTTTTTAGTTAATTTGTCTTATTCGTTTAATTAGTTTAGTTTCTTTTAGTTTGTTTTAGATAGTTTAATTTGTTTATTAGTTTAGTTAGTAGTTAGATTCAGATCAGTTTTCTCTTTGGTTTTCTTAGGATACCTTAGAGTGGCCAACAGAGCCGTTAAATTCGTCAGGGTGGTTCATTCCAAACGGCCTGGGTTATTTAGACAACCCTGGACCGGTTCCACTCTCTCAATTGACGGACGGACAATTTCACCCGTCAACACCTGGTCAGGGTGTATATGACAGGGGAAGCCAAGGCATCCATCAATCAGCCTATGATGTTGGAAGCAACCCATCATCTCTATCAAGATCTCATTTATATCCATCAGACAGTCTACAATCGTCTTTGTATGGTGTTGGCTCTTTTCGTGGATCAACAAATTATGGAAGTTATAATATTGGTAGTGGTGTGCCTCCAACAACTTCTTACCAGTCTTCATATTTACGTTAGGTCTTCTTTTTTATGGTGTTTTGGAAGCCATGTCCTGAGCATTGTCGAGCGTTGAAGAAGAAGAAGATGCTCAAATAGCTTGTGGGGTTGAAAGAAGAAAATCCAAACACTCATCCTTTCCTTCAGATCTATTTGTTTCTTGCCAAAAGGTATTTGTTTATTGGTTGAGGTGGTTGGGGGTTAAGTGGCAACTGACAACACCAATGTTGTATCCACAGAATCATAAACCTTAAAGCTACAGAAGACATCTGGAAATGATAAAATCGAAAAAGGAGAATCATATCCCTTATTAAAGGCTAAAGTTCAGTGAAATAAAAGATGAAATGGATGAGCATTTACAGGAGCACGAGAAACTGGCAGTCAAACACCAGATCAGCCAGAGCAGATAAATCATCCAGGATTCGAGGCAATGGTTGAGAAAAATCAGGGGACACATGGCAGAGGTTAAACACATTTCCTCTAGCTGGCAGCAAATCTCCAACGACCTCAAGCATCTGACTGACTCTTCATTTATCTTTTTTGATAACTATTATAGGGCATTCGCCAGCAAACCTTAACAAACTCCAGATGTTCAAACAACAATTGCCAAATCGAATTTTCTTGGATTTGATGTTGTGTTTGTTTTAGAAATAGTCTAAAGATGTCAATCTTTGTAACTGCTTTCCTATTTTTAGAGTGCAGAGTTATGAGCACGAGTCTTGGAGGACTAATAGCAGTTTTGTATTTATACACTTGTAAAAAATGGAAGCAGGGTTCGACTGGGCAGAGTAGGAGAGGGTCGACCTGTGTGAGGTTGTTCTACCTGTGAGTTTCATTACTGGACTGTGGGTTCTGTATGACCATAAAACCTTTTTTTTCTCTGTAATTATTAAATGATCAATTAGTGGGCATGCTTTCTTTTACAGGATTCCTGTGTGGATGTATTGGTGGCGTTTTTCCTCTGTTAAAGTATTTTCCTGTTCTCTTTCCACTTGTTTTTCAATTCTCATTATCAAATGATAGTAATAGAGAAGAATTTATCAGCAGATACTCTGCATCTGATTATTTGATAATCTTTATGTTTTCTGCTAAAGCTTAGTTCAAGAATTCTTAGCTGCTCCTTTGCCTGGCTTTTTCCTCCCCTATTTCTTCCTCAAACCGACACCATCAAAACTTAATTCGATCCAATATTCCTACTACCTTGCCCTGTGAAAGAACCTTGTCTAGATCTAAGAGTGAATCACATTGTTTAAAGCGCAGACCCCATTAGCCTAATGGCCCTCCTTGCTGTCCCAAACTAACCATTTAAAAATAAAAAACTCCATATTTTCATTACTTTCATAGCTATCCTAAAATCCATCCCTTACAAACCAAGTTAAATTGAAAAGAGAGATCCCTCTCTGAGTCTTGGAGGGCTAGATCCAAGACTCAAAGTGGTCCGAGGTTACCTCTATGATTGCCTCCGCAACCTTAGGCAAATTACAGAGCGCTAACATTTTTGGCGACTCCACTGGGCAAATTCTCCAGAGGTGCACTTCAAGTTCAGATTTGACTTCTGATGGTGAACAAAAGCCAAACACAAGAAGGTTGTACCATTCACCTGGCGACTCCATTGTTCAAGATCCCGAGATTCAAAGTTCACAAGCGACTCTACTGCTGAAGAATCCATATTTCAAAGCCTTGATGATGCTTCAAGATGACAGGGTATGTGGAAAATCCTATGTATTGTAAAGCTATAAAAGAATTCAGGGATGAGTTAGCAGATTTTCAAATTGATGAAGTTTTGTTAACAGCCATGTTTCATTGTTGGAAATCGAAATTTTTTTCTCATGAAATTAAAATTTGTGTTCTCGAGCTATTTGTTGAAAGACTTGAAAAGGATATTGAGCTTTTGAATACTCAGATTCAGTCTTATAGTTTCCAACATCCAAAACAATTTTGTGAAAATCTTACGTCTCCAAAACCAAAAGATGTTGTATCATCTTTTGATTTTTTGATTGATGAATATGTTGTTTGCAAGCATAAGTCTAAAATTGAACAGTTGCAGTCATGGTTTGATATTGAGGACACGAATGGGAAACTTATCCATGATAAAATGCTAAACGAATACCTGGAGAATCAACAAATAGATCATATATTTATTGACCCGGTTGCAAATTATATGGAGCTCTTTTTCAGTATAACTGTTCAATCATGTTTTTTCTGCAAGGACCTAAGCCATCACCAGTTGTCATTACATATTTCAGTTTTGATTTTCATCAAGCACGATGAGGAAACCCAAGCATGGGATCAACTGCTGGGTTGCTCCATTGGCATTTATGTATTACCTGATTCAACAAAATTAGGAGGTAGATTAGGGTAAGTAGGAATGTGCCAATAAGCTCAACAGAATGAGCATCTTTTCTTTTTCGTCTCTTCATGGCTTTATTTTCAGTTTACAGTTCGGGGGCAACCCAATGATTAGCTGGTCAGCGAAATTCAGAGTTCAGCGGTTCTAGACATCTCCTTCGGAGCTATCTTCCCCAGGTGGAGCCTATGTTGGAACCCTATATAATAGGGGAATTAGTTTTCTGACTATAGTTATCTTTTTTAGGCATAGGTGTTTGCTCATGACGCATTGCGAAGGTGGCAGAAAACGCTCTACACTGATCAAGCATAAGACGAGTCCCTGTGCACGAGTTTCAAAGCTAGTTTCGGCGCATTTTTAGCAAAAAATTGTGGATTGGTTTGAAATGGTAAAAGGTAATTCTTGTAGGCAAAATTTGCCCCTCGGCCTTTATGCAGAGTTTTGGCTTGTTTATCAAAATTTAAATATTTTGCCAAATATTTTTCCAAAAAAAAAAATCATATTGGCCTAGGGCCAACCCCCGAATAATCAACACCACAAACCAACCACAAACACACAAGCACGTGCTAGCACTACTCCACAAACCAACAACAAACACACAAGCCAACACCAAACTCCAAAGCTCAGCCTCGGGCTCACTTCATTGAAACACTACGTAACTGCTGGCTCATATAATCACCCAAAGTTCCATTTACCATGTGAATGTGGGATATCACCCACAGAAAGTCAAAAATATATAAATGCGGCCTTTAAACCCTATGACAGGTGTTTGAAACAGATCCAAGGCGATTGCGCAGGTATCCGAGGGTTGTACCAAGTGTGCTTTTTGTAGTGGAAAACTAGACAGGAGCATACTAAAAACGACGAAGTCCCAAATGTGGATGAAGTTGTTGGTGTAGTTGATAGTCTTGACCATAATGTAATTGGCAGTGGTTCAGATTCTGCTGGTTCTTTTCCATCGTGTACATCATCTGGTAAATTAGTTGGGGTAAATGCAACAGACAACAAATAAGGTGTTTTCTGTAGAAAGAATGATAGTTATACTTGTAAACAATCCGCATAGAGTGGAGCTAATTTGGGAATAGGTTATTACTCATCTTCTTGAGCTGGTAGAACATGGTATTCCACAAGTACAAAATATGGCACTTGATGCATTAGATCGGGCAATTTGTGTTGTCCTAGGATGTGATAAATTTAAGAAGGAATCTTCAATGGTGTCATCTGTGGGCTCAAAAGGTGAACAGGAAACAGAAGGTGACAATAATATTTCAGATGTTGAATCAACTGACACAGTAAGGGACTATATGTCTTCTAGTGGTGAAAATGGATTGAGTTTAGAATCCGAGAGCTTTGAGTATACTATTATTTCACCTTTAAGAACATTGTACAGTAAGAGTCAAAATGCCGAAGTTCGTGCTTGTGCACTGAAAATTTTATTGCATGTTCTAGAGAGGCATGGTGAGAAACTGTATCATAATTGGCCGAGCATTCTGGAAATGTTAAGGTCAGTTGTAAATGCATCAGAGAAGGACCTTATACAGTCAGGATTTTAGATTGTTCGTGTCATCATGGATGATGGGCTTCTTGCAGTACCTGTACAATGACATCTGTATAGAGGTGGCTGGAGCATATGTTGCACAAAGGATGGATGTCAATATAATCTTGACTGCCATAGGACTACTATGGACTACATCGGATTCTTTTTGCAAGGGTGTAAATTATGAGCACTTGGAGATCAAGGAAAGTTCTTCATATCTAAACAACATCTTGAGAAACTTAAGAAAAGTAGCAAGCCCTTCAAGTATCTTATGGAAACAAGCATTATAGATGAATTCTGTAATTAAGTTGATTGAAGAGCACAAACTTGAATCACAGATGTCTTCTAAAGTTCTTGAAAAGCGTGTGGCTCAGTTAGAGAAAATCAAGGCAGAGAGGAAAATATTTATGGAAGACACGAGGTCTCATCCTAGACGGCTTCATCTTAGTAGTGGTGCTGGTGCTGGTTCACTGGTCCCTAAAATTTCCCCTCCCAGCACCTTTGCCCTTTCCAATTCATCTGACTTACATCATCCTTCTCTAGTGGCTAGTATCCCACCTTACAATCTACCTGGTCAGGGTGTATATGATAGGGGAAGCCAAGCCATCCATCAATCAGCCTATGATGTTGGAAGCAGCCGATCATCTCTGTCAAGATCTCATTTATATCCATCAGACAGTCTACAATCGTCTTTGTATGGTGTTGGCTCTTTTCGTGGATCAACCAATTATGGAAGTTATAATATTGGCAGTGGTGTGCCTCCAACAACTTCTTACCAGTCTTCATATTTACGTTAGGTCTACTTTTTTATGGTGTTTTGGAAGCCATGTCCTGAGCATTGTCGGGCGTTGAAGAAGAAGAAGATGCTCAAATAGCTTGTGGGGTTGAAAAAAGAAAAGCCAAACACTCATCCTTTCCTGCAGATCTATTTGGTTCTTTCCAATAGGTATTTGTTTATTGGTTGAGGTGGTTGGGGGTTAAGTGGCAACTGACAACACCAATGTTGTATCCACGGAATCATCACCCTTAAAGCTACAGAAGACACCTGGAAATGATAAAATTGGCAAAGGAGAATCATATCCCTTATTAAAGGCTAAAGTTCAGTGAAATAAAAGATGAAATGACTGAGCATTTATAGGAGCACGAGAAACTGGCAGTCAAACACCAGATCAGCCAGAGTAGATAAATCATCCAGGATTCGAGGCAATGGTTGAGAAAAATCAGGGGACACATGGTAGAGGTTAAACAAATTTCCTCCAGCTGGCAGCAAATCTCCAACGACCTCAAGCATCTGACTAACTCTTCATTTATCGTTTTTGATAACTGTTATAGGGAATTCACCAGCAAACCTTAACAAACTCCATATGTTCAAGCAACATTTGCCAAATCGAATTTTCTTGGATTTGCTATTGTGTTTGTTTTAGAAACAGTCTATAGATGTCAATCTTTGTAACTGCTTTCCTATTTTTAGAGTGCAGAGTTATGAGTGCGAGTCTTGGAGGACTGATAGCAGTTTTGTATTTATACACTTGTAAAAGATGGAAGCAGGGTTCGACTGGGCAAAGTAGGAGAGGGTCGACCTGTGTGAGGTTGTTCGACCTGTGAGTTTCATTGCTGGACTGTGGGTTGTGTATGACCAGAAAACCTTTTTTTTCTCTGTAATTATTAAATGATCAATCAGTGGGCATGCTTTCTTTTACAGGATTCCTGTGCGGATGTATTGGTGGCGTTTTTCCCCTGTTAAAGTATTTTCCTATTCTCTTTCCACTTGTTTTTCAATTCTCATTATCAAATGATAGTAATAGAGAAGAATTTATCAGCAAATACTCTGCATCTGATTATTTGATAATATTTATGTTTTCTGCTAAAGCTTAGTTCAAGAATTCTTAGCTGCTCCTTTGCCTGGCTTTTTCCTTACCTATTTCTTCCTCAAACCGACACCATCAAAACTTAATTCGATCCAATATTGATGCTACCTTTCCCTGTGAAAGAACCTTGTCCAGATCTGAGAGTGAATCACATTGTTTAAAGCGCAGACCCCATTTGCCCAATGGCCCTCCTTGCTGTCCCAAAGTAACCATTTAAAAATCAAAAACTCCATATTTTCATTACTTTCATAGCTAGCCTAAATTCCATCCCTTACAAACCAAGTTAAATCAAAAAGAGAGATCCCTCTCTGAGTCTTGGAGGGATAGATCCAAGACTCAAAGTGGTCCGAGGTTACCTCTATGATTGCCTCTGTAGCCTTAGGCAAATTACAGATCGCTAACATGACCCATAACGGAGTGGGAGAAGCTTCCGATGGGGTCTTGTAAGGCGTTCTTTCTGCAAGTGCAACCTAACTTTGTCGCCCACCTGAAACTTATGTGGCACCCGATGTTGATCATGGCGCTGATTTTACTTGTCATTGGACTTTTGTAGGATATCGTGAACCTATTGGCAGATGTTTTGGATCTTCTCAATGAACCGAGTGGCTTTGTCAGCTTCAGTTGGAGCAGGATATGAGTCGGCTGAGGTGACTGCAAGGGGAAGTGCAACATTTATGGGACCCAATGGTTGGAATCTCAACCCCACCTGAAAGGGGATGTGGTTGGTTGAGATATGTAGGGCTCGGTTGTAGCTATGTTGGACATAGGGAAGACTGTCATCCCATGTGTGAGGGTTCTTAGAATTATACATGCACAGGATATGCACGATCATTCGATTTATGACCTTGATTTGGCCATATGTCTGGGGTGGAAAGCCATGGATTTGGTGAGCTTGGTATCCAGCAGTGACCAGAGGCTCGACCAGAATGTGCTGAGAAATTGAGTGTCCCGATCTGAGACAATGTGGGATTCCAAAATGTACCCAGACTCGTTCAAAGAATATCTTGGAAGTGGCTTCTGCTGTGATGTTCTTCTTGCAGGCAACTAGAATCGATATCTTAGAAAAGAGATCAACAACCACAAAAACACAGTCATTTCCCCACTTGGTGGATGAGAGGCCCGACATGTAGTCCATTGATATGGATTCCCATGGCCCATCAGGAGTAGGAAGAGGGGTGTAGAGGCCCTATTTCTTAATGGTTGGTTTGGCAATAGCGCAGACAGTGTAGGACCTGGTATACTTTCTTACCTCTTGTCGAAGTTTCAGCCAGTAGAAATGTTTCTGTAGCATCACCACTGTCTTTTAAATGCCGAAGTGTCCTACCAGTCGACTATAGTGGGATTCCTATATCATCTTCACTCGCTCTCTTGATGGAACACAGAAGATGGAAATTATCGACAATTGCATTTGCACCCAACATTTTGTAGGTGGTGGAAAGTCTGGGTCTGTCTCATAGAGTTGGGGCCATCCAGAGGTCTCATGGCCACAAGAGTCTAGGACCATGGCGAGTGCCGCGATTGGTGGTCTACTGAGGAAATTAGCGACGCAGTTGGTGCTTCATATTTTATACTTGATGTTGAGGTGGAATTGTTGTAAGTATGTGGACCACTTTTGATGGCGGCCATTCTGTAATTTTCTTTGTGTCTTCATGAATTGCAGTGGCTTATGATTAGTGTGGATGATTGTCTCCCTCCCGAGAATGTAATGTCTCCACTGGAGGAAGGTTTTCACAATGGATTACATTTCTTTGTCATAATTAGGGAACTTACAGACAACATCTGATAGTGTCTCACTATGATAGGCCATGGGGTGGCCTTGCTGAGTGAGAACGAAGCCCACAGCATAGTCTGAAGCATCTGTCTCGATCTCAAAGGGATGTTGCAGGTCTGGTATTAAAAGTACCGGGGCTGAGCACAAACGCTGCTTCAAATCATCGAACACTTGTTGTTGGGACCGACCCCATGCAAAGTTTTCCTTACTACCACCCCTGGTTATTTGGCTAAGGGCCCATGCAATATGGGAGAATCCCAACACGAACCTGCGGTAGAAATTGGCAAGGCCCAAGAAGCTCCAAATCTTAGTGAGTGTGGTTGGGGCTGGCTAGTCACGGATGACTTGGATCTTATTTGGATCCACATGTATGTCATGTTTATAAACAATGTAGCCCAGGTAATGGACCCTGTCCATGCCGAAGGATCATTTTCCAAGTTGGCGTATCACTTGTGCTTCTGCAGGGTGTGCAAAACCTGCTGAATATGCTGCAAGTGTTCTGCCCAAGACTTGCTGTAAATGAGAATGTCATCCAGATATGCCACTATAAAAGTATTGGTGAATGGTCACAAGATATCATCCATCATCCTCATGAAAGTGGCTAGAGAATATGTCAAACCAAAGGGCATAACCAACCATTCAAAAAGGCCTTCCTTTGACTTGAAGGTGGTCTTCCATACATTTGTCTGTTCTATCGAGACCTAGTGGTAGCCAGACTTCAGATCAATCTTACAGAAGTATTTGGCCCCCGTGATTTGATCAAGGAGGTCGTCGATTCAGGGAATTGGGCACCAATCTCTAACTGTGATTTTATTCAGGGCCTAGTAATCAATGCAGAGTCGCCAGGTTCCATCTTTCTTCTATACTAGCATGATTGGGTTCCCACAAGGTGATGAGATGGGATGGATGTGCCCCTTGTGGAGAATTTATTGGATCTATCGCTTGATCTCCTCATTCTCTAACATAGAGCAGCGATAGACTAGCCCATTGGGAAGCGGTGCATCGGGGGTCAAATCGATGGCGTGCTTGCTGAAAGTGCAAAGGTACCCCAGTAGGTGAGGAGAAGATATTTGAGTATTCTTCGATGACCTTATCTAATTGATTCTGTTGTGTGGAGAGGCCGATCGCAAAGAACCTGGATGTGGCTGTGATCTTTTTCTCATTTCGAGAGCGAATCACGAAGAAGAAAAACTTCCCCATCTGAGAGATGACCTTCCTGCATTGCTTGGCAGAGATCAAGGAAATAGCACTAGGTGGGACTACCTTAGGTATCCTGTACAATTTCCTATTCAAAGTAATAATAACACTATGAGGCCTAGACTCATATACAGTATGAGATTTCCATAAATAAGGTTGGCCCAAAATAACATTAAAAACTTCGAGGCTATCAACAATGAAGTGCAGTGGGGTGCCTTTTACCCACATCTGTGAATGTAAGAGGTGCTCTCCTTATTTTGGCTCGTCTGGTTCATTAGGCTGGAGCTTGGTGGTAGCAATGGTGGCACTGGGTTCCGTGTCAATGATCTGCATTCCCCTTTCTAGTTCTGAATTAGAGTCAGAACCCACATCTGATTTAGAGGCTTTCACTTCGACCACCAGCGATTGCTTTGAGCGATAGTCAGCAGTGTTATGCCAAGGGCTCTTATGGAAGTCGCACCAATTCCCAGTATCTTTCTTTGTCTTTACGGTGTACCTCTTTACTTGCGGCTTGGAATGGTTGTCCTGATACTGTCCATATTTTCTACATCCTTTGTTATGTGGTTTGGGGCCGCCCTTTCCTGTCTTTTGATGTGATCGGTTCCCAGTCCCAAATTGTCGCGTCTTTTGTTTGAGATTTTGCTCAATTTTGATGGCATATCAGTAGGTCGCGCCCAAGGACGCAATGTCCAGAAATTCCATTTCGGTCTGGATGTATCTATGTAGAGAACCATGATACTTGAGCATGAGATGTCGCTCTAAATCTTTGATACCCATCTTTGTGCACAAGGTATGGAAGATATTTTTGAATTGTGGCACTTCTTGGTCTCTTTCTTGCCGTATTGTGGTCCATTTGGTATACAAGTCGTCATAACTTCCAACAGGGTAGTATTGTTCCTTAATAACATCCCTAAAGGATTTCCAGGTGGTCTTGACTGTAAATAATGAGGGTTCATCTATTTCCTTTTTCTCACATAAATTTTCCACCAATCTTTGACATGGGGAACAGCTTTAAGGAGCGCAAAAGTAATCTTTTCTCTATTTGAAAAGTTATGGACAGAAAAATACCCTTATAGTAGATTCAACCACTTGTCTACACCATCTGCGTCTATTTGTCCTTCAAATATATGAATATCGAAGTTTATTTGTACCTTGAAGGGGGCGGTGCCTCCACTCGAAGAATATGCATCGCCTGTTGGTAGTCACTGAAGGATTTGCGCGAAACTATCCATCATATCATTCCTCTATTGCATGAGGGCTTCCTCAAGAAACATTTTGAAAGTATCTCCTATCCTGTCAAATTTCTTTTCTCCTACCATGAGAGTTCGCTTGGGCGTGTGAGAGCTTTGGTCCTCAAGAGAAACAAGCTCGAGACCCAATTCTTTGTACTCTAACCTCGTTGGGGACATGCATTAAGACAACAAGGAGAAAACCACTCTGATACCACTGATCCAGATTTTATGAGAAGAATGAAATGACTACAAATTATTAACAGGTGCTTAACATAGAATAATAGAGATACAGTAAAATTGGTTTTCTATTCAATAAGGAAATAAGATGAAACTTTAAAATGCAGTGGAAAACAAGCTTGCTCGAATGGTGGTGGCTTATCTCTAAGGAGAGATGTGACTGATGTGCTCATTCACAAGAAGATGATTACAATGAGGCTCTGAAGAATTTTTTTTAAAATAAACAGGAGTGTCAAAAAACCCTAGACATCCAAAAACCTAACCCTAGCAGATGAAGCGCCAAAAATCATGTGGGCCCCGTTTGGGTAAGTCAGTACATCATCTTCTCAGGGTCGTAACTTTTGCATACGATCTTCATTTTAGGTGTACGATATCCTATTGGAAATATCTATCCGAGGACTACAACAATTTCCAAAAATTTCATGATGAAAATTTTCGATTGCAACATACCCAAAAAAACGTCGTTTAGGGCCTCAAAACGACTCCGGAAGTTCAGGACCCGAAAAACTGCTAAAAATAGTAAATTACGAAAATTGCCAAAAAATTGTCTTGAGATAGATGGAAAAGGTGGGTGGCCACCGATATCCACCTAGATCAATCAATTTATGGGGGACTGCAATACTGAGGTGTCTACAGTCAGGGAAGGGATTGGGACTGTGTTATGTTCCTTTTCCTCATGCATCAACATTATTATCCACTCTTCTAACTCTAGTATTCATTCATTAATCAAACTATGCATGCATGTTGTCATAATATAAGTTAATCATTCATTTTATAACTGATAAAAACATAAAAGTAAACCAACCATTCATGACACATAAACACAATAGATTTATCGTGGTTCACCCCCCTGGGGCTACGTACACAAAGATCTCTCTCTTCTTCTCTTGTATTAATATTTCTTCAAAATATGCGTTGTGCATTACAATCTTTAGGATTACAATCTAAAAGGAGGGTAGTTACCCTCTGTGAGGCGGACTAGACCACACTAGACTCCACAAGCTATGACCTAACCCTCAAAAACTAGCTTATTCAGACCAAATTATCTCTCCTTTACTAACTAACCAACAAAACAACGAACAACCTCTACTAGACCTCCTAGGACTTTATTTGTATTATTCTATTAGCTTATATACATTACATTCATCTCCAAAACCCTAACCTTAACATGGCTAGGTTTTACTACATGTGCACCACATTGTTTTTCCTCCATCTTTTGCATGTTGTTTTTCCTTCCTTTTTCTCCATGTTGCTTTTCCTTCTTTTTTTGCATGTTGCCTTTCCTTCTTTTTTTGCATGTTTCTTTTCTACCACATATGGAAGTCACATGAAAAATAGGATTCTCTTCCCCAAAATAGGCCTCCTCCCAAAAATAGATTTCTTTCTCCCAAAATAGGCCTACGTCCAAAATAGACTTTTTTCTCCCAAGATATGCCTGCGACCAAAATAGACTTTTCTCTCGCAAAATAGGCCTGCGCCAACAGTTCCATATTTGCAAATGGAAATTACCTTGCAAGCAATGGCCTTTTTGCAAACATTGATTTTTTTTACTTATTATTTTCCTTCTTGTAATGAGAAAGGGTTGATTTAGAAGGTTACTAATCAACTGCATTGCGTACACTCATTTCTATATTTTTCCTCTTTAATAACTCTTCAATGCCCAATTTATGGAAATTCATGAACTAGATTATTTAAATACATGTTATCCTCAAAGTTGGGAGTTGGGATTTATAAATAACACTCTCCTTCCTTCCCACGGAAGCATATGTGAAAATATTGATTTTATGTAGACCAAGTTGAAGGAGGTGAAAATGAAAAATAGCTACAACTATATGAACTCATGCACAAACACAAAACAAAACAGACAAAAGAGCTAAGGCTCTAAATCTTGATGTATTGATTGCTTCCAAAGAAAGCTATAAATACACACAGGTTTATTAATAATAGAACTTGAGAACTCATCTCTTCTGGAGCTTTGTTCAACTAACTGAATCTAACTCAAACTATTCTAAAACTCTTTAAAATTAGAACTCTCCAAAAATAGATAATGTGAGTGTTATATTCTAACACTCCTCCTTAATTACTACCGCTAAATGATTTAGCATTTACAACACCTAAATTTTGTCTAAGAAACTCAAACACATATTTTTCCAATTGATGCAGGAGAATCACTCCACCTCAACAATGTGCCAGCATTCCAACTCATCAAAGCGCATTCAAGGAGGGGAGAGGCATCAACCCTCTAATTTTACCCTCATTTTAAATTTTGATTTGTATTAAATGAAATTAAATGTTGTAAGGATGGAGGAGCCAAATCGATGCCTTTGTACAAGTAGGAGATGGTGTCGCCTTTAATGGTTGATAGGTTGATGAGATCTAGATCTGATTCGGACTATATGGCCATTGAATGTAATTCAATGTAATTAATGAGAGAAGGTAGATGGAGGGAAATGCTCGAGGAGCCCCTCTTTTTTGTAAAAACATCTTTGTATCTAAATTTATCAGAACATATTAGAATAGATGGGAAGTTAGGAGTAGAGGAGAGGAGAGAGTGTTGAGATTCTGTTGTAGTCCAGCCTTTGTAAAAATCTATATAGACATTCAGAGATAATACAAAAGATCAGTTTTTCCTACACATGGTTTTGTCTACCTTGCATTTTATGAATGTCATGTGTTTGTTTATTTATGTTGTAGATGTACAATAGTTTTCATATATAGGGATAGATAGAATTTCACTATTTGTGAGTTTGTTGGATTTTTTCTAGGTTCTTTAGGTTGTGCAAGGAGTGCACAAAAGACTATCGAAACTCTGTATCCAGTGCAAGGAGTGCACATCTGAACTCTTATGATTTATAGAAGAACCTGCCAAGAGGGAACACCAGAAGGATTCATAGACTCAAGGAGCCTCAAGGTTATTGAATGCCTTGGAGGGGAGACTGTGCAGAGAAGGCACAGAGGAGAGAAAATAATTTTTGAAGATTTTGTAGAGATTTGCTAGGAGGGAATTGAGCAAGTGCAAGGAGTGCATAGAGGTGAACTTGGTTTAGGTTCAGAAGCTCAAGGAGGACGAGCGTTGGGTTGCTAGGAGGGCACCAAAGAAAGATTCTAAGGAACTGGAAGGTTCGAAACCCTTTGGAGTTCTGATCCAGTTCGAAAGCTCAGAAGAGATAGAGAAAAGAGTGAGTAGAGACAAACTTATTCCAAGTCCCAAAGATCAAGGAGGGATAGCATTCCCAGAAGAAAAGCATGACCAGAGTAGTCGGGCTTTCAAGAGAAAGAACAAATGCCACAGCCTTTGACACTTAAGAATTTTCCCAATTCAGGAGAAATTAAAATATCAGGAGGAAGAGCAACAACTATCATAGGATTAGCTGTGAGAATATATTTGGTTCATTATATCCACATCTAGAAAGGAAGAGCGTGCATAGGAGGAGAACAGATCCCATCCGTCGGATCTGAGCACGTGGACCAATAGTCGTTTGATTCATAGGTAAGAGCATGAACCTTAAATATTTTGGAAGTGCACAGGAGAGCGGACTCATGAAGTCCTGAAGTTCTGAAGCCAGTCGGAACCGTCCATCGTCTAGGGACACAGGTGGAAGCAAATCCAAGAGTTTGAGGATTCAGACTCCGAAAGACTTGCAAAGAGCAGAGTGCAAACTTCGTGAAGTCGAGAAGTGCGAAGTTGCGAATTTCTCAGGAGTTGACCCCCGGGTCATAGCCTGAGGTCATGTGAGAGGTGGGCCTAGGAAGAGAATCTAGCAGCCATTGCATCGAACTAGCCGATTTAGATTTCCAAAGAAGCAATTGCAACCGTCGACTGCAAAGCAGATCCGATCGTTGATCTGAGTAAAGTGATTTCGCCGATCTAGGTATCAGGATATCTGGAGTCGAGTGTTGTGAAGAATCCCGAAGTGAAAAGTCCCAAAACACCATTTGGGATAAGTGCCAAGTCATAGCCCGAGTTCACGTGAGAAGATAAAAGCGCCAAGGCAAGGAGCGCTTGCAAGGTTTGTGAAGAACCTGTGCTTAAGGAGATAGGGGGCCTGTGTATAAGTTGATTTGGGGTTCCAGCAGGGGCCCGAAGAGCTGATCTAGCTCATTTATTGAAAGATCCTTGACAGGGAGGTCACAAAACCCCCAGGAGGGGAGGGGGGTTGCATCACCAATTTCTTTGTATATATGTCATACAATTAGTCTTTCGATTTACAATATTCCAAGTAGATTTCTCCATTGTTTACAAGCTCTCTAATGAAATGATATCTAGTATCAATATGCTTGTTTTTTTTATGAAAGACATGGTTCTTTGATAGAGGTATCGTTGATTTGTAGTCACAATACACTAGAGTTGGCCCTTCTTGTCTTTGTTGAATATCACCCAATACTCTACATAACCAAACTTCTTGACAAGTTGTTGTTGTGGTTTCTACATACTCATCTTTGGCTGATGAAATCATCACAATGGGATGTTTCCTAAATTCCCATGAAATCACACTTGAACCAAGATGGAAGACATATCCTGAAGTATTATTCCTATCATCAATACTACCTACAAAATCACTAATAGTATATATAATCAAGAAATTATTACTAGTGATGAAATATAATATAACATATCTTGTTGTTCACCAATATATCTCAGAATTATTTTACCAACTTGCTAATGTGAATCTTTTGGATACTCCATGAACCTTTAAATAAAACTAACAACATAAAAAATGTCTAGCCTAGTGGCAATGAGGTACATGAGACTGACAACCAATATCTTGAATAGAGTTGGATATGCATTAGGTCCCACCTCCTCTTTGTCGTGCTTTTTCCTTGTTGCAATTGGAGTTGGTGTTGGTTTATAATTCATCATACTGAACCTCTTCAACACATCCATGGAATACCTTTTCTGAAATGAAAAAATTCTTGAATCTGATTGAAGAAATTCAATACCAAGGAAATATCTTATTAGCCCCAAATTAGTCATTCCAAATTCATGTTTCATGGATGGTTTAAACTTGTCCACTGATAGATTTCCTCTGAAGATCGTATCATCAACATATAAAAAAACAATCAATATTTGACCTTGCTTATTCACCTTTGTATACAATTTGCGCTCACTATTTCTTTGCTAAATCCATGATTGATCAAATATGAATCAATCATGTTATACCAAGATCTAGGAGCTTGCTTAATCCCGTAGAGAGATTTTTTCAATCTTTATACTTTGTCTTCATGTCCTTTTATCACATATCCCAGTGGTTGCTCCACATGTACTTCTTCTAAAATACCATTTAAGAATGCTAACTTGACATCCATTTGATAAAATTTCCACCTATTTTGAGTTGTTATGGACAATACAACTCTAATTGTATCTAATCTTGCAACTGGTGTAAAATTCTCATGATAATCTACTCCAAGATATTGTGAAAAAACTTTTTCTACCAATATGGCCTTGTACTTTTCAACTTCTCCTTTTTCATTCAACTTGATTTTGCAGACCCATTTTACACCTATGCAATCTTTATATTTTGGTAATTCAACTAGATCCCATGTATCATTCTTCTCTATGGAATCCATTTATTCATCCATTTCTTTGACCCATTTTTGTTCTTTAATTGCTTCTTCAAAATATGCAGGTTGACAAGAAAACAATGCAAAATTTGAATGCAAATCTAGATCTTCCTATATTTATCTTGAACATCTAGTCTTTCTATACCTTAGAGAGATAATTGTAGGATCGTATGCACTGAATGATTGAGAAGTAGGAGTAGAATGGCTATTAGGATAGATGACTCACCTTGAACAAATTTCTGGGAGTCCTTGTTGGAGTATCTATTATTGGTGATTGGGTTTCCAAACCTTGATGTTCACCTTGTGCAATATTCTCCTCGACTTCATCTTCTTCTGAAGGTATTACTACTCCAACAGATATAGTCTTCTCTATGCTTCCATCCCATGCTTCATTTTCTTTGAATTCAACATCCCTATTGATTATAATCTTATTTGTCATTGGATTATACAATTTATATGCCTTGGACTAGTCACTGCACCTAAGAAAGATACATTTTTCACTTTTTCCATCTAACTTCCTCCTGAACTCTTTAGGCACATGAGCATATTCCACACAACCAAATACTCTAAATTGTGCTACATTGAAACTCATACATGTCCATGCTTCTTGTGGAACTTTGTTCTTCACACTTTTAGTAGGAGATATGTTAAAAACATAAACAGAGCAAGCCACTCTTTCTCCCCAAAAATGATTTGATAGATGGTTTTCTTTCAGCATACTTCTAGCCATATTCATAATGTTTTTTTCTTTCCTTTCAGCTACACCATTTTGTTGAGGTGTATACCTTGTTGAAAATTTTCTTTTGATCCCATGTTTCTTGAAAAAATGATGAAAAACATTTGAATCGTATTCACCTCCTTTTCCTGATCTTAACACTTTAATATGATGACCACTTTGCTTCTCCACCATTGCCTTGAATTCTCTGAACTTGTCAAAATTTTATGATTTCTTTGCAAGAAAGTACACCCAAGTATTTTTGTTGTAATAATCTTTGAAGGTTAGGAAGTAGCAACTTCCTGATAGTGATTGGGTATGCATTGGACCACATAGATATGTATGAACTAGCTCCAATTGTGTCTTTTCTCTATAAGACACCCATCTAAGAAACTTTTCCCTGTGCTGCTTTGCTAGAATGAAACTCTCACATGTTTCCTTTTAGGCAAATGAGACATCTTGTATATCATAATTCATGGAAAGAGGATACATTCTAATATTTATCATCCTCACCCTAGCAATCAAAATCTTATAGAGAGGTTTATCATATATGAAGCTATCGTTTCCCTTAAATATTATATTATATCCCTTTTGAGTAAGTTGGCCAACACTAATAAGATTATGTTTCAAACTTGGGGCATAATGCACATCTAGTATGTGCCTCTTCTAACCTTATTTGGTCTGGATGTTGACCATTCCTTTTCCCATGAATTTTATAATATTGCATGACCCCGAATTGACTTCACTCCTTACGAAGTCATCCAGATTTTCAATTAAGCTTTTGTCTCCGATCATATGAATGCTACACCCATTATCTAAAGGCCAAATATCATTCGAAGTCTCTTGAGAATCATGACAAGTAAGGGATAAGGAGTCTTCATAGTTCTCGGAAGTGTTAGAATAGTTTCCATTTTTTCTACTAAGGTCAACCTTCTTCTTCCTACATTGATATGCATAATGACCCATCTTATTATAGTAAAAACATTTAACTTTGTATTTTTTGTACCTCTGATTTTGTCGTGAGCTTATATTACTACTCCCCCTTAATCTATGAGGATTTGCATATGGTCTCCTTTCTTCTTCTAAACGATCTCTTTGGTTTTTGAATTTGTTTCTCCTACCCCTGCCTCTTGACCTTGATCCCCCTCTACCTATTAAGATCGAAACTTGAGATCTAAATGCATTTTCCAATGAATTATCATATATATATTCATTCTGGATTCATGAGATAACAAGGATCCCCACAACTCATCCACTGATAGTTGTGTCAAGTCCTTAGACTCTTCAATGGCTATAACCATTGCATCAAACTTCTTAGGAAAGGTTCTAAGAACCTTCTCTACCACTCTTTCATTTGGAATCTTTTCACCATTCATCCTTAATTTATTTACTATGTTCATGACTTGGGTCATGTACTCGTCTAGTGACTCTAACTCCTTCATCTTCAGATTCCCAAAAATTATTCATAATGTCTACAACTTGATTGTATTTACCTTGGTAATCCCTTGCTAGTTGGTCTCTAAGATGTCCCACGTTGTCTTTAAGAATCGTGTTACTGAGATCTTGGTAAATATACTTTCATCCAAGCCATTTTGGATGAGATATAGTGCCTTTGCATCCTTCTTTATATTCTCTTTGAACTGATTCTTTTGGGCATTCGTCAAGCCTTTCTCAGCTATATGATCAACTAGTTATGTATAGCCATGAACTACAAGATCCCAAACATTCTGAGAATGTAATAATGTTCTCATTTTGATTTCTCAAAATTAGTAATTCTTCCCTATGAGAATTGGGATTTGTGGTCAAAGAAATAAAAGACAAAGGAAAACCTCGAAAACTATACAAGAGTTTTGAGTTTACTCACAAATCTCCAAGTATACACTCAATACGATCTCAACCCTTAACCTATTACCATTTAATGAATACTCTTCATATACACCCATAAAAGGAGAAACCATGAATGTAAGTAATTACCATATATATATGCATAAAGAAACTCTCATAAAAAATAAAATTTCATGCCAAATAAAAGTATATGAACTTCAATTCATTATTTTGTCTTGAATGCAAGATATCCTCAATTTTCCTTCAATATATACTTTCCATATACACTCATGCAAAATAAAATTGCATGCCAAATAAAAGCATATGAACTTCAATTCATTATTTTGTCTTGAATGCAAGATAAACTCAATTTTCCTTCAATATATACTTTGCATATACTGCCACACACAGAGCATCAAGCATAAACAAATTTTAGCACCTTATTTTGCAAATATGGTTATTTCCCGGAAATTTCTTTACTGAGACTCTTGGCAGTAGTTAGGGTTTGGAATTCCACCAAAAGGAACGACATTGGTGGCTCTAAGCTAATGCGGCAACTTCCTTGGCCCTTAGTGAATTGACAATGACTCTTGGCCAAGGTTGGAATTTGAATTCACTTTTACTCGTCAAACAATTTTTTTTTGACATTTTGGGTTTACATATTACCCAAAGAACGTTCTCTCTAAAAGTGTGCCCTTCAATAATGAAGTTTCACTAAGAAACTAACTCTTCAATACTGAAGTTTATGTTAGATATTTTAGTTGGTGATCCATTTTTGCAAGGATGTACTTATATCTAGGGATGTAGGGAGCATCGGATTCCTACTACATACCTCCTAATTATAATTTGTCTCAAGGCATATCCTCCACTTCTACGCAACTTCCACACCAAAGATTCCATCAACGAATTGAAGATTTTTTTTTACAGTAATTTCAAAATAGGATTTCACATCATTTATTTCCATTGCATTTAATGGAACAGTTCTCCACCTAGAAAATTTTCAGTTGTATTCAAGGAACTAGAAAGACCAATTGTGTGAAAAAAAAATAAAGAAGAGCACATCAACATACCAGGAAAAAATGGAGCGACCACTAAAGTCAACTCCCAAATTTAAAATCTGACCTTAGCTTCCATTGCCTCGAGCATGAAATTTTCCAGCCTCATATGAGTATTAAAATAGAGATTAAAAAACTAAAAAAAAAGAGAGACATTGTAAGTCTGACGTGACAGAGTTAAAATCTACCTTCAGCTAAAGAATTTTAAGTTGTTTTCGAAGTTCAAGGAAGAAAATGCCTCTAAAATGGATAAAAATTTGCGCAAGATTTCATGCTACCGATAGCCCTATGGATATGGAAACATATTACTATGAGAGCTGGTTGAACCCTAAGAATTTTCAGCTATGCTTAAGAAGTAAAATGACTCTAAATGTATAAGAGTCTACATGGGTTTTCATGCTACTGAGAATTCTCTAAATATATAAGAGTCTACATGGGCTTCCATGCTACTGAGAATTCAATGGTTACAGAAAGATTTTTTTTCAAGAGCTGATAGATATTATTTCTTTGGGTCTCCACCTAAAGAAGTTTTGGTTGTATTGCGGTTAAAGGAAGGAAAGACCCCTATATGCACAAAAATAAACATCGACCATTCGATATTATTTCTTGAGATCTCCACTTGATGAATTTTCAATTGTATTCGAAGTTAAAGGAAGAAAAAGCCTCTAAATGTATAAAAATAAACACAGGATTTCATGCTATTGATAGTTCATTGGATATGGAAAGTTATTATTTTGAGAGTTGCATGAATCTCCAAGTAAAACATTATCAGTTGTATTCGAGGTTTAAGGAAGAAAAGGCCTCTAAATGTATAAAAATAGATGTTGGCTTTAAAGCAGTTGTTAACTCAATGGATATGGAAAGATATTATTTTAAAAGTTAGTCCATAATATTTATTCAATATCCACCTTAAATTTTTTCAGTTGTTATCATGGTTCAAGGAGGAAAAGGTTTCCAAATGTCTCATGATATCAAGAGTTTCAGATATTATTTATTTCTAAGACACAAAATTCCAACTAACAAGCACACAAAATGATCTAAATTTATGCAGGAACGCAACAGAATACATAAATAAAAATGAATACAAAGATGCAACGAAAATAACACTTCATTTCATTAGTATCAAAGAACTGAAATTTGTTTACAGAAAGAATAGAAATAAACTAGCTAGGGCGCTGGTATCTTATCTCTAAGAAGAGATGTGGCAGCTACAGGCCTCTGAACTCCGTGTTACAATGAGGCTCGAAGGCCTATATATTATTGAGAAACAATGGAAACCCTAAACATCCAAAAACCTAACCCTAGGAGATGAAATGCCAGAATATGGGTCTCGTCGGGGTAAATTGGTACATCAATTCCCCAGGGTCGTGACTTTGGCATACTATCTTTGTTTGACGCATATGATACATCGTTAGAAAGATCAATCTGAGGACTACAACTTCTAACATCGAATATCATGGTCTAAAAGAAGCTAATATTCGTTGGAGTTTGATGCCCAAAAAACGTCGTTTAGGGCCTCAAAATGGCTCCAGAAGTTCAGAACCTGAAAAACTGCCAAAAATAGTAAATTGTGCTACAATTAAGGAAACTGAAAAATTGAAAGAAATAATGGTGGGGGTCCAAGTGGAATAGGCAGGTGGCCACCAATATCCACCTGGATCACAAAAGAGATTAAATAAAATAAGAGTTCATGATAATTACCAGTTCGTTTTTTAGTTCAACTATAGTGCTCTGATACCTCAACTTTTTTCTCGGGCTCCTACTACAGAAAACACAATCGGCCTTGAATCTATACATCCTCTGTTTGAACCACGCCCCCATCTCCATCATACCCATATCCATGGCTCTCTTCTCTTTCTGACCTCTCAATTATCTTAGTGCACCATGGTACCCGCCCAGTCACCATAGCACCTCATTAGGGTTCTCTCTCCCTTGAGAAGATCCCAAGTTCATCAGTTTTGGGGATGATACTCCGAAGAAAGGGAGGGGAAGAAATCTCCTAGATCGAGAACTTAGTTGTAGACTGATTGATCCTCTCTATCTTAGGACTTGATTTCAAAAGGGTTCCGACTCAGACATAGATTGACTCGACTCCTCTATCACTCCATTGTCTTTGTGCGTGCCTCTACCTTCACTTCTGGATTTGAAGCTGCTAGCTTTGATGCTGGAACTTGAAATGGATCTACTACATATGGGGACCATTCCATAACCACTGCTTTATGTAATGTGAATTCCAAAAGGGTGGTACCAACAGTTATTCAGTTGTTGCTAGAATAATATGCTTCTCTAATAAGAATAATAAGTTAGACATATACTTGTGGGTAGCTTCGTCACCTGTGCATGCTAATCCTCATTACCTACCAGGATATCACCTCTACCATCCATTCAAACTGTCAGACATGACATATCAATCAAGCTCATATCAATCCAAGCTCCAACAACGCATAACCATACTGTGAAATTAATGACGTTTTATAAAATTATGACCCTTCATAAATACTTTCTCTCGATTTCGATGCTCATTTCAGTAGATGATGACCACAAAAATTTAAATGTAAAATATGGGAAAAGTGCCCCCATGATGGGCATTTTTTCCATCAAATTGCAACCCTGCTCTTGGCAGCTCTCTAGCGAGCAAAAATTATTATGAAACCCTCGAACTGTGATTTCCAACAATCCCTGTCTAACCGCAGACTGCATCTGATTTGTTGGTTGTGGAGCCTGATTATCTTCCTGATTCAGAGGTATTTTACTTTTAGTTGTGTGTATACCCCATGAATTATTTACACCCTAGAAGTATGTACACTCTTCCATGCAGAGGAGTGCAGAGGGGCGGTACCCCCTCTGCAGGGTCCGGGGGGGCTATCCCCCTGGCTGGGGGGTCTGGGGGCAAGCGGGCCCCCGAAGGAAAAATTGATTTGTAAATGTATATTGTAATTTCATTGTAAATATGGACCGTTCATTATAAGGTCGCAGATCTAATGATAGAGATTATGTTAGGGTTTTTTTCCCTAGAAGGCAACCTGCTTTTATGAGGGAAATGTATTGAGACTATGATTTATGGTGAATATTGTATTCTGAGACAGGAGATTGTGAGAGAAAGAAGAGGAAGTTACAACAGGTTTGTTGTAGGTTGTATCCCTTCATATGCTGGATAATAATAAAGGAAGGACCTGGCAATTTCTCTGGTGGACGTAGCCCACACTGGATGAACCACGTAAATCTGTGTCTCTATTGTATTGTGTATCTTCTGTGTTTTGTTTCCACATTTGTTTTATTTTATTGCTCCATGGTCCTGTTTTTCTAACAACTGGTATCAGAGAAAAAGGTAACTCACAGGAAGAGAGTGTTCCTGGTTCGAGTGGGAGAAATGTCGAAAGATGGAAAGTTTAGGGTCGAGAAATTTAACGACCAAAACTACCAGTTATGGAAGATGTAGATGGAAGACTATTTATATCAGAAGGATCTATTCCTACCATTGGGTAGAATAGCAAAGAAGCCAGCAACTACGAAGGACAAAGAATGGGAGATTCTTGACAGAAAATCTCTAGGAACGATACATTTAAGCCTAGCAGCATCGATGGCTTTCAATATTTCCAAATAAAAGACAACAAAGGGTTTGATGGACGCATTGGCCAAATTGTATGAAAAACCCTTGGCGTCCAATAAGGTATTTCTAATGAAGAGATTATTTAATATAAAGATGTCGGAAGGTGGGTCTGTTGCAGATCATTTAAATGATTTTAATGCAGTTACTAATCAACTAAGTTCTGTAAAAGTGGACTTTGATGATGAGGTCAGGGCTCTTCTAATATTTTGCTCATTGCCAGAAAGCTGGAACGGCTTGGTCATGGTTGTAAGTAACTCTGTCTTTGGTTCAAATACTTTAAAATTTGATGATGTTGTTGGTGTTATCCTTAGTGAGGAAATGCAATGGAAAAGCACAGGTGAGACATCAGAAAATGCGTTGAACATGGAGAACAGGGGAAGACAAAAGGATAAAGGAAAGGATTTTGGGAACTATGGGAATTCTAGCAAGGGCAGATCCAAATCCAGACTTGGAAAGATAGAGTGCTGGAATTGTGGGAAGAAAGGACATTTGAAGAAAGACTACAGAGCTCCAAAGAAACAAAGAGATAGACAACATGAGAGAAATTAGGAAGCAAATGTAACAGGTGATGTGTTACAAGATGCTTTGAATCTTTCTGTAGATAATATTTTTGAGTCTTGGATAGTAGATTCAGAGGCTTCATTTCATGCCACACCCCATAGGAAAAAATTTCTAGATTATGTTCAAGGTGATTTTGGACAGGTTCATTTGGGTGACGATGCACCATGAAAAATTGTTGGAATGGGAAAGGTA
>JZKD02S1804435.1:75358-91884 GCA_000966675.3 Picea glauca | reverse complement strand
ATGGTACTACACATATTATAATATATTATCAAGGAAAAAACAAGCTAAATGAAATTTGGACATTTGAAAAAAAAATTACAAGTTAAATGAGTACATCAATAAAAAATAACATATTGACCTTGCAAGTTCAAAATCCAAGCTATGTAGATCGAGAATTGGATTTGTTCAACCGGTGGGTGACAAAAAAAATAAACAGCTCAAAAAAAAACCAAGAATAGTGTTGCAACTATAGCAATTGTGTCGCAAAGTGTCCTAAAGTCATGTATATATAGATAAAATAGTCAACTAGCCGTTAACACCAACCAATGAGATTGGAAAATTTTGCATCGCTATTGCCATGAAAGTTAGTCGCTATAGCGACATCGACTAGATTTAAATAAGATTTTCGTCAATATTGTGACGAACTTTTGTGGCAATAGCGACGAAAATCTCGCCCTATTTAAAAAAAATATGAAACTAGTTGAAGCATGGAAAATTTTCATGGAATAATTCACCCATATGTAGCAGTGGCATCTTCAAGGAAAGGTCGCACAAGGAAAGCATAAAGAGTTGAGTGGAACCCTTGGAGCACGTAAGGTTTGTTAAAGGGCATGTCACGATTTTAACTGGTAAGTGAATAAAACTAGTGCCTAGAAAACTATGCCTCCTTAGGACCTAGTCGGCCTTAAAATGAATGATATGTTAAGTAAAGTTAAAAACAAATTTTCCCTTAAAAATGTCGGGCAACATAGTGATTTTAAAACCTAGGTCTAAGAAGAACCTTTGAACTAAAATATTTAGACATATAACAAGAAGGGGGTAAAGGAATTCAAACTTTAATTATTAAAGTAAAAATTATAATGAAGGATTAACTTTTTAAAAAAGGGTAATGGTTGTTTTTATCTACTTTTGCTAATTTAATTTTTAGTTAAAAAGAAAAGAGGGTAAATGGTTGTGTTTATCTACATTTGCTAAATTAATTTTTAATTAAAAAGAAAGGACAATAAAGGGTTATTTTTATCTACACTTGCTAAATTGATTTTTATTTAAATAGAAAAAAGGGGGAAACTTAAAAGAAAAAGGAAACTTAAGCACAAAGGGAAACTTAAAGAAAAGGGGAGACTTAAAGAGAAAGTTGAATGTCTAACTTAGTAAGGACTCTAGCCTTTGGGACTTTCTAATTATGAACTCAACTAGGAATTAAGTAAGGCGTAAGTCATTTAAGATTTTTAAGGGAATATTGGGACATCAAGGGGTGTTTTTAGGAATGATTTGAGGTGGGTGAGGGAAATAGGAATATTTAATTAATTAATAAAATTGATTTTCTCGTGCAACTAGGGGATCAGGTGACATGTGTACAAGGGAGGTTTTTCGAAATTAATTAACTAAAAAAATAATTTAATGAGAGTTTGGGAAACTAATTATTGAAAAACCCTATATAAGGGACAAAGGAGGAGGAGTATGGATCTCATCTTTTTGTATAATGTTAAGTTTCTGAAATTTTATCTTGACTGAACTTTCTCTTGTGGGAGTTTGGATACCCAGCTCGGGTAACGTGTTGTAGCTAGACCTTGTGAGGCGAGTTGGGTGCTAGCATTCTCCGACATTGTGTGTGTAGCCCCTTTGCGGCTCGGGGGACTAATAGGGAAGAAGAGCAACCCTAGTGTTGGCTCGAAGGTACCGGTGAGGTCACATTGGCTGGCAAGCAGGAGCTGGACAGAGCGCACATGGGACAACAACTTCGGAGCGTTCACATTTGGCTACAGTACACATGTCTATATTTGCATTGAATGATAGTTTAAATATTGTTCCTGTGCCTTCAATAATGTACTTCTACTATGTTAATATTTATGTTTTATTCAACGTAAGACTATCAAACGATTTCATTTTTATATTTCAGAAAATTGTCTTGATGAGCTCTACATTTTACGATCAAGGAACTTAAAGTCATCCCAGCCTTATGCTCGTTATTTTTTTTTTAATTGATTTCCATGGAGAACCCAACTCTGATTTGTAACGTACCTCAAATTCACCATAAAAAAAAAAAATCTATGACATAATTCAATTTCATTTAAGCTTAGAATTTAAGAGAAGGTAAGATTCATTTATGTCCATAATGACATTATTACACCAGTCTAGTTTACTTTGAACATAAAAGCTTATATGGATAAATTATGTCCATAATTCTATCATTTCCCATAACTCTCCAACTACTCCAACATACTTATATGTATTTACACAATATCTAAACTTAGGTCAAAGGAACCCTTGAGGTTCAGGGAAAGGATCTGGGTGCACAGAGTTTAACCTCTGGGTGGTTGCACAGGAGAGCAGTTGAAATGAATGGTGGAGACACTTTAGGGAAAAGTTCCAAAATATCGAGAGCTATAGGATCGCACCAGGTTATGATGGATTTAAGTGCGTAGAAGCACCCCAGGAGAGGAGCCGTATGAACGGTGGAAACACTTCATGGAAGAAGTGTAGACATTGCCAGAGCCGTTGGATCTTGCAGAGCAGCAAGGATATTAAGGCCGAGTGTCTTCCAACACTCTAAGGCATTGAATTTTTCTATTTCGGAGTTCGAGGTTTGCAGCGGCAAGTGATTTTGGATTCGCTGCATCGTGAACTGCCGGTTCGCGAAATTGCCAATTGATCGATAGTATTCATCAAGGAGGACATGTGGTGAGTGGTCAAGGTTTGGGGAAAATCCCGAAAGGTTGTGGATCATCGATCCAGTGGGATTGTGGTCATCGTTTCAAGAGGAATCTGGACCGTTGATCTCTCAAGGAGATTTCGACATTTCGGGGTTCGGGAGTTCGAAGGACCTAGAACAGGAGGAACGCTTGCATCGTGATTCCCTGAATCACAAAAAGTTGGTAGTGCTTTGATGTTAAGCACGTGGTCACAGAGTGGTGGTCACATGGACGGAGGCTAAGGGCGATCCATAACCGTTAAGCCCCCTTCGGCGTTTCGGTGACCAAAAGTTGGAAGGACAAGGGGTCTGGGATTGTCAAAGTAACCAATGTTGCACATTTAATTATGCTTTTAATTGCAAGGTTGGATCTTCATGACTACTAGAACAATAATCATTTTGATTTTCTACTATGTGCGTGTACAAAGGCGTATATTATCATTCTTACTGTAGGGAGTTCGCTTTAACTCTCCATTAACATTTATACTTATTTCCACCTATAACTATGTACATTCCTATAGCTTTCTCTAAATACATATAGAGCGATTCACTGTCATAGGTATAGTTTCATCTTGATTCTGGTTTAATAATTGGAAAGATAAATTACATGCTATGGTCCTACATCTTTACTTACAGAAAATATAAACATGCAAGTATATCTACCTAACTTGGGTCTCATTCTTGCACACCAGTAGCCTACACATCAAGCATAGTTAACTCGAAGGATCACATCTTGTTCTCTACGGTTTATGCCATTAAACAATAGTCTAATTATGAAAATTCGAATACTTAAAGGTGTGTGACCTCATGGTAAGCAAAACTCTTAGAAAAAATGCACTAAAAAAATCTACTTAATTAGTTTAATACTTTCATATACAATAATTTATGTACTTGTCATGCCCTGTACATAGTGACTTGTAATATGATATGTTATTTCTATTCTACCTCTATCCCATATGAAGATCCTCCATCGTTTCTACTAGTCCATTCATTACAGTATTAGAGTTGTTCCTATAACCAATAATTCCTACTATGTTCCTACAATTTTGTGAAGAAAACAAAGGTTAATCCGGTTTCGGCGATTACAAATGCTGAACACAAAAAACAAAAGACCATGCTATTTTTCGAAAAGCGAAATTCGGAAAGAATGTGGCCCAACACTTCGGGGTTTTGAGGTTTGGGATTTTGCGATATCAAATGCCAAACACCAACATACAACAACTCCCGAATTGCGAAAATGTGAATGGAATGTGGGACCAACACTTCATGGTTTCGGGGTTCAGGGTTTCGGGGTTCGGAATTTCAGGATTTACGAACACCTGACGCACAAACAAAATGAAATAGGAAAAGCCAAATTGCGAAATGAGATTAGGGTGTGGGCCCAACAATTTCGGTTTTCGGTGTTTGGTAAAGCAAAGGAACTCTGCATATATGTAACAAGCAGGTCCCGACTGCTGAAATATCAATTTTGTATTTAATCTCTTTTTAAAATCACATGCTCCAAAAAATAAACTCGGAATAAATAAATGACCAGATTCGTAATTGGTAAAAACAAATAATTACTATGTTTTGCTTAAAAAATGAATTTATCAAGAAATAAAAATGAGTTTACAAACTCAATAACAGAAAAATCATAATCGCAGAGAAAACCTCCAAAACAGGGAATAACCAAATCAATTTAGGAAATGCTTTCAAGCTATCTCACCCTCTGTGTCCGGAATTACAATATGATTCAAGTATTTATGGGAACAAAACTTGCCCCTTCAACCTTAAGAAAAAAAAATCAGGGCGGTGATGGTATTTGGTGGCCTGCAAAGGCTAAAGCGGCCATTGCTTAACAGTAAACCCTCACATCTTGAAGGGTCAAGACGGCCACCGATCCACCATCATAAAGCAGTGAAATGATTACAAACCAACAAGTTTTTCCTATTACATAAATGGATTATGACACGACATATTTCTCTTATAGAAGTACTTCAATACATAATTAACATATACATATCACCAGTATAAATGATTATTTAACATAGAGAAGGAGTAGATCAATATATCTGAACCAGTTTTGCGGGAAGACAAAGCGAACAACCATGTTCCTCCCAACCGTAGAATAGTAAGCATAAATTTCTTGCCCGATTCACCCCCTAGCTTAACCATGAATCCATGAGGGAGAATTTGGAAAGACTCCTCCTCAACAATGTCCACAATTATAGCAGTTATCCTATTGCCTCACACTTACTCAACAGTGCTCGTAACAGCAAGGAAAATCCATAGTCCATTTTCTCCGCATACTTGGCAACATCTTGCCTCCTCACATATGCTATTTATCAATTTTGCCCAGGTCTTTTTCCCTCCCTTGGGAATTTTCACAACTTTCTAAATCCCTGATTTTCGGGGGCTACCAATGGAAAAATCACTGATTTTCCACTTGTAATAATCAACCCAGAGGTAGTTCCAACATGTTCCCCACTCATGGAGTCATGGTCAGCTAAATTTAACATGGTTCTTCCATTTTTCCTCCTACAATCAATATAAAATATTATGTTTCCATACAAGTGTCATAGTCAAATAGTTAGTTGGGTCAAATTAGGTCTCTTCCCAACAATCAAAATAATTAATGACAATTACAAAATTCGAAATTGACATAAATGGAAAAAAATTCCAAATTCGAATTTACTAAAAACAGAATAAATTTCTAGCAATTTTAAATTTCAAAAATATTTTATTTTTTTTGGGATGTCACATCCTTTCCCCCTTCAATAAAACATTGTCCTTAGTGTTCGTTCCCTTCTTGGAAGAGGGTTGGATGAGATTTCCGCAAATCTCCCTCCAACTCCGAAGTGGCCTCCTCAGGACTAAAGTGCTTCCATTGCACCTTTACCTGAGTGACAACTCTGTTCCAAAGTGTTATTTCTCTCTGGTCCAAAATGCGCAGGGTTTCCACCTGGAACTCACCTTCGGGTTCCACCTGCACCAAGTTCCAATCAATCATATGAGTAGAGTCATGAATATACTTTTTCAACAAAGAAACATGAAATACATTATGAATTCTTAGATTAGCTAGAAGTGCAAGTTGATATGCTACGGGTCCAATTCGAGCTAGTATCTTGAAGGGCCCACAAAACCTGGGTGCCAGCTTGGCATGGTTCCCTAACTTCAACGAGATTTTTCAGGCTTTGACCTTCAAATAAACATGGTCTCCTACTTGAAATTCCAAGTGTCTTGTTTTTTGATATGCATAGCTCTTTTTTCTATCATGTGCTTCTTTCAAGTTCCATTGTACCTTTCTTACCATGTTTTCCATTTCTTGGAGCATCTCTGGTCCAACCAGTAGTCTATCAGCTAGGTTATCCTAACTAATTGGAGTCGTACACTTTTTGTCATACAGTATTTTGAAAGGGCTCAAATTAGCCAAAGTTTGGTACCAATTATTATATGCAAATTCTACCAAGTGCAGGTAGTCTTCCCACTTACTTGGTTTTGTTCTTATGTACATTCGAAGCATATCCTCTATGATTTGGTTTGTTCTTTCGGTCTGTTCATCTGTTTGTGGATGATAGCTTCTAAAAAGTGGATGTAAATTTTATGTCTCTATCTGAAATCACCATTTTAGGAATACCATGCAGTCTAAAAATTTATTTCATGAATATTTCAGCAATTTTTATAGCTTTAAAAGTAGACTTTACAAGAATAAAGTGTGCAGACTTACTGAGTTTATCAATTATAACCATGATAGAATCATTATGTTTATGAGTTTTAAGCAAACCTGTTATAAAGTCCAGTGATATAGTCTCCCATTTCCATTCTGGTACTGGTAATGGTTGTAATAGGTCGGTTGGATGTTGGTGCTCGGCCTTAACCCGTTGACAATATTGGCACCTAGCCAAGTATTATGTTGTTTCTCCCTTTATACTAGGCCAGAAAAATAGTTTTCTAAGTGTTGTTATTGTTTTCTGGTAACCTGGATGGCCAAAATACGATTTCTTATGCACTTCATCCAAAATTGTTGATTTTAATTCTACTGAATCTGGTATGTAAAGTCTATTTTTAAGTCGTAATAGTCCTTTCTTGTCGATGCTTAAATCTGGTTTGTCAGAGTTGGAAGTACTGTTTTGTAATTCTGTCATTATCTTAGTGTAATTTCCGTCGCCAGTACCTGTCGTCCTTATTCTTTGTTCCAGATCACTTTCTGCCCTGCTGATGTTTATCTCAAATAACCCATGGACTCTTCTTCTTAAAGCATCTGCTACTTTATTTTTATTACCCTTGATATATCTGACCTCGAAGTCGAATTCACTCAGGAAGGCTAGCCACCTTGCTTGTCTTACATTAAGCTCTGGTTGGTTAAACAAATATTTCACCCCACTATTATTCGTCAATAGTAGGAATTTTTTACCCATTATATAGTGTCGCCACATTTTTAAGGCATGTATTACTCTTGCCAATTCTAAGTCATGAGTGACATAATTTCACTCGTGTTCTTTTAATTTTCGGGACTCATAACAAATCACGTGCCCTTCTTGAGTTAGGACACCATCTAGTCCCTCTTTACTTGCATCAACACAAACTGTGAAGTCTTTATCTGGGTCTGCTACCTTCAAAATGGGTGTCGATGTCAATAATTCTTTCAGCTTGTTAAAGTTGTCTTGACACTTTTGCGACTAGTTAAACTTGGTTCCTTTCTTTTGTAGTGACATGATAGGGTAGGCTATCTTGGAAAACCATTCCATAAATCTACGATAATATCCGGTGATTCCGATGAATGACCGGATATCTTCCACATCCTTAGGTACTGGCCATTCCATAATAGCTTTTATCTTTTCTGGGTCTACGACAATACCTTCTAAGGAAATGAAATGTCCTAAATATTGTATTTCTTTTTGATAAAAGTCACAATTATCAAATTTTTCATATAGTTTATGTTTCCTTAATGTTTGTAGAACTATTCTTAAGTGTTCATTATGTTCCTCCTCCATTTTAGAATAGACCAGAATATCGTCGATAAATGCTATTATGAACTTGTCTAAGTACTGACTGAAAATGTTGTTCATCAAGCACATAAATGTGGTTGGTGCGTTAGTGAGTCCAAAAGGTATGACTACAAACTCATAGTGTCCATATCTTGTTTGAAATTTGTTTTGTTTATGTCCTTGTCCTTTATCCTTACTTGATGATAATCGGATCGTAAATCCAATTTTGAAAAGATCTTGGCCCCACCAACTTGATCAAACAGATCATTTATCCTTGGTAAGGGGTATTTGTTCTTAATGGTCATTTTGTTCAGTTGTCTATAATCGATACATAGTCTTAGAGTACCATCTTTCTTTTTCACAAAGAGGACTGGTGCCCCCCATGGTGAAACACTTGGTCTAATATACTCTTTGTCCAACAATTCCTGTAATTGGATTTTCAATTCTGTCAGTTCTGGTAGACTCATTCAGTAAGGTGCTTTTGAGATAGGGGTTGAACCAGGTAGTAGGTCTATGGAAATGTCTATTTCCCTTCTAGGAGGTAATTCTGGTATCTCATCCACAAACATGTCTCTGAATTCACATAGGACAACAAGGCCTTCTAACTTTTGCTTATCTTCTTTTTCTAATAGATTCGTCACTTGGATGGAATAAACTTGACATTCTTTCTACTACATTTCTTGAGTTGCATCCCTGAAACTTGTCTTCCTGATACAACTTTTGGTATGCCTTGGGTTGTTCTAACAGTGCCAAAATCATCTTTATAACTAAGTATCTTTGTATAACAGTCTAGTACTGCTTTGTGTTGTTCCAACCAATCCATCTTGATAATCATATCATCAAATCCTAGTGGTAAGATGTTCAGATTGGTCCTTATCTTTTGACCATCTAAGATGAACTCAAGATCAGAAATAAAGTAAACTACTTTCCTTTTAGTGCTTGTTGCTAGTTGTACAAGCCATGATTTTGCGTGCTTCAGTTTCTTAAGTTTATTTGACTCTACTACATTGAAAGTAATATAACTTAACGTAGCTCCAGGGTCAATTAAAACAAAAATTCGAGTGTCATTGATTTTACCTTCGATTTCTACCACCGAGCACTGGTGGTCAGCTTGTCAACCATCTATGGATGCATTTATCTGATGCAGACTTCTACCCACGTCTCCCATTGTCGAGGCTTCTTGCAAATTGTGAATAGCAGTTTTTTTGCTGCAATTAAACGTGGACAGTTCCTCCTTAGATGAGGCTCTCCACACATCCAACGATTTAATGGTTCTAAGAATTTGTCCCCAAACTTCTTCATTCCTAGGTCTACCGGTTTACCGCTACCTTGCATATTCGAATGATTGGAGTGAAAATCCTTCCTTGGGAAACTTTTTTATGCATTCCGATAAGGAGATGGTTGGTATCCCTTCTTCTGTTGGTTCATTCGATCTTTCTTCTTATCCTTCCAGGTCTTGGGAAACTATACCCATTGTTTATACTGGTCATAACACATTCGTGCTTTCTTGAATTCCTCACTCAAGGATTTGGGGTTGTCAAACTCAATTCTGTCCCGGTAGGCCTATGGTAAATAGCTTAAGAATCGCTGGATTTTTACCTTATCCTCCCGAATGTATGATATGAAACTTAGTAGTTCCAGAAATTTATTTAGAAGGTCCTCCATCGTCATCTGTCTGAGTTGTAAATTGTAAAATTTTTTCGTCTTCATTTCATAATAGCTTTCAGAAAGGTATTGTTTCTTGAAATGATTCTTAAAGTCAGACCATTCCAATTGTTTCTCCTTTAGGCCCTTGGCCAATTTCAGGTCTTGCCACAAAATGATAGCCTTCCCCTTCATATTGTATATGGCCATTTTGACCTTCATGTTGCTAGAATAGTTGTAGATCTAGAAGTATTTTTTTATGTCCAACAACCATGCCTCATCTTCTTTTCCTGTCCTGGATTCTCCATCAAAGGTAGCTGGTTTAATCTTTTTAAATTCTCCTTCAAGGTGGTCTACCTGTTTTCTTTTTCTATCTTGTATAGTTTTGTCTTCAGCTGAAGGTGTCCCTTCAAACGAATTATCTCCTTTTTTTGTTTCTGGACCAGAGTTCTTGGAGGCCCTTTTGCTAACCTCTTCTTTATGGTTATTGTCTTTTGGGATTTTCTTGGTTACTATATTACACAGGAGGACTTCATTTATCTCTTGTTTTTCCTGCTATGCTTTCTTCAATTTTTCATTGTCAACCTTGAAAACCTGCAGTTCAACAATAAGATTCCTTATTGTTTCCAACACCTTCGTGGGTGAGCTTCCATCACTGTTCTGTCTTGGATCTCCAGGAGGTCCTTGCTGCAGATTTCCTTCCATCCTAATTTCTACACCCTCCTGAGCTGCCATAATTTACAAAAACATAAAGGGATTTCCGTTTGTAACCATAAGATTTGTTAGTTTTACATAAATCAGAATAAATACTAAGAAGCTAATGTGGCCCTATTCAGGCCTAGTGTTGTAGATTTTGCTCTGATGCCATATGTAACGTACCTCAAATTCACCATAAAAAAAATATATATATGACATAATTCAATTTTGTTTAAGCTTAGAATTTAAGAGAAGGTAAGATTCATTTCCGTCCATAATGACATTATTACACCAGTCTAGTTTACTTCGAACAAAAAATCTTATGTGGATAAATTATGTCCATAATTCTATCATTTCCCTTAACTCTCCAACTAATCCAACATACTTATATGTATTTAGGAAATATCTAAACTTAGGTCAAAGGAACCCTTGAGGTTCAGGTAAAGGATCTAGGCACACAGAGTTTAACCTCTAGGTGGTCGCGCAGGAGAGCAATTGAAACGAATGGTGGAGACACTTCGGGGAAAAGTGTCGAAATCTCAAGAGACATAAGATCGCACCAAGTTATGAGGTATTTAAGCGCTTACAAGCACCCCGGGAGAGGAGTCGTATGAACAGTGGAAACACTTCATGGAAGAAGTGTTGAAGTTGCGAGAGTCGTTGGATCTTGAAAAGCAGTGAGGATATTAAGGCAGAGTGTATTCCAACACTCTAAGGCGTTGAATTTCGCTATTTCGGAGTTCAGGGTTTGGAGAAGCAGGGGATTTTGGAGTTGATGCATCGTGAACTCTCGGTTCACGAAATTGCGAAACGATCAACACCGTTCATCAAGGAGGACACATGGCGAGTGGTCAAGGTTCGGAGAAAATCCTGAAAGGTTCTGGATTGTCGATCCAGTGGGATCGTGATCATCAGTTCAAGAGGAATCTAGACCATTGATCTCTCAAGGGGATTTTGGCATTTCAAGGTCCGAGAGTTCAAAGGACCTAGAACAAGAGGAACACTTGCATCGCGATTCCCTGAATCGCGAAAAGTCGGTAGCGCTTTGACGTTAAGCGCATGGTCACAGAGTGGTGGTCACATGGACGAAGGCTAAGGGCGATCCAGAACCGTTAAGCCCCTTTCGGTGTTTAGGCGACTGGGATTTGGAAGGACAAGGAGTCTGGGATTGTCAAAGTAACCAGTGCTGCACATTTAATTATGCTTTTAATTGCAAGGTTGGATCTTCATGACTGCTAGAAAAATAGGTATTTTGACTATCTTTTATGTGCGCGTATAAAGGCATATATTGTCATTCTTACTGTAGGGAGTTCTCTTTAACTCTCCATTAACATCTGTACTTATTTCCACCTATGAGTATGCACATTCCTATAGATTTATGTAAATATATATAGAGTGATTCACTGTCATAGGTATAGTTTCATCTTGATTCTAGTTTAATAATTAGAAAGCTCAGTTACGTGCTATGGTACTGCATCTTTACTTACAGAAAATATAAACATGCAAGTATATCTACCTAACTTGGGTCTCATTCTTGCACACCAGTAGCTTACACATGAAGCATAGTTAACTTGAAGGATCCCATTTTGTTCTCTACAGTTTATGCCATTAAACAATAGTCTAATTACGAAAATTCGAATACTTAAAGGTGTATGACCTCATGGAAAGTAGAACTCTTAGAAAAATCGCGCTAAAAAAATCTACTTAATTAGTTTAATACTTTCATATACAATAATTTATGTATGTGATGCCCCGTACATAATGACTTGTAAATGATTTGTTATTTCTATTCTACCATTATCCCAGATGAAGATCCTCCATCGTTTCTACCATTCCATTCATTACAGTATTAGAGTTTTTCCTATTACAAATAATTCCTACTATGTTCCTACAGTTTTGTGAAAAAAATAGAGGTTAATCGGGTTTCGGCGATTACAAATGCCGAAAACAAAAAACAAAAGACCACGTTGTTTGTCGAAGCGTGAAATGCGGAAAGACTGTGGGCCCAACACTTCGAGGTTTCAGGGTTTGGGATTTCACGATTTCAAATGCCAAACACCAACATACAACAACTCCCGAATTGTGAAAATGTGAATGGAATGTGGGACCAACACTTTGGGGTTTCGGGGTTCAGGATTTCGTGATTTCAGATGCCAAACACAAACATACAACAACTCCTGAATTGCAAAAATGTGAATGGAATGTGGGACCAAAACTTTGGGGCTTCGAGGTTCGGAATTTCGGGGTTTACGAACACCTGACGCACAAACAAAATGAAATAAGAAAAGTTGAATTGTGAAATGAGATTAGGGTGTGGGCCCAACAATTTCGGGTTTTGGTGTTTGGTAAAGCAAAGGAACTTCGCATATATGTAACAAGCAGGTCCCGACTGCAGAAATATCAATTTTGTATTTAATCTCTTTTTAAAATCACACGCTCCAACAAATAAACTCGGAATAAATAAATGATCGGGTTCGTAATTGGTAAAAACAAATAATTACCGTGTTTGCTCAAAAAATGAAGTTATCAAGAAATAAAAATGAGTTTACAAACTCAATAACAGAAAAATCATAATCACAGAGAAAACCTCCAAAATAGGTAATAACCAAATCAATTCAGGAAATGCTTTCAAGCTATCTCACCCTTTGTGTCCAGAATTACAATACGATTCAAGTATTTATGGGAACAAAACTTGCCCCTTCAACCTTAAGAAAAATTAAATCAGGGCGATGATGGTATTTGGTGTCCTACAAAGGCTAAGGCAGCCACCGCTTGACACTAAACCCTCACATCTTGAAGGGTCAAGATGGCCACCAATCCACCATCATAAAGTGGTGAAATGATTACAAACCAACAAGTTTTTCCTATTACAGAAATGGATTATGACACGACAAATTTCTCCTATGGGAGTACTTCAATACAGAATTAACATATACATATCACCAGTATAAATTATTATTTAACACAGAGAAGGAGTAGATCAACATATCTGAACCAGTTTTGTGGGAAGACAAAGGGAACAACCAGGTTCCTCCCAACCGTAGAATAGGAAGCCAAAATTTCTTGCCCGATTCACCCTCCTCAGAACGAATTTGGAAAGACTCCTCCTCAGCAATGTCCACAATTCCAGCAGTTATCCTCTTGCCTCACACTTACTCAACAGTGCTTGTAACAGCAAGGAAAATCCATAGTCCCTTTTCTCCGCATACTTGGCAGCGTCCTGCCTCCTCACATATGTTATTTATCAATTTTTCTCAGGTCTTTTTCCCTCCCTTGGGAATTTTCATAGCTTTCTAAATCCCTGATTTTCAGGGGCTTCCAATGGCCAAATCACTTATTTGTCACTTGTAATAATCATCCCAGAGGTAGTTCCAACATGTTCCCCACTCTTGGAATCATGGTCATCTAAATTTAACATGGTTGTTCCATTTGTCCTCCTACAGTCAATATAAAATATTATGTTTCCATACAAGTGTCATAGTCAAATAGTTAGTTGGGTCAAATCAAGTCTCTGCCAAATATTCAAAATAATTAATTACAATTACCAAATTCAAAATTTGGAATTGCCATAAATGGCAAAAATTTTCCAAATTCGAATTTACTAAAAACGGAATAAATTTCCATCAATTTTAAATTTCAAAAATATTTTTTTTTTTGGGGATGTCACATGATTGCAATGACTTCTCTGTGTTTGTTTTATTATTTTGATACGAAGAAAATTTGTGTTTTTATCTTCTGTCCCTTATCCGTAATTTATTAGTTTGTGCCTGAGAAGTTGGCCACGAGCCTAATCGACTGTCTTCACTCTGGTGTTTAATACCGAGATTTGAATGCCCTGCTTTCATGTGCATCGATAATAAGTGCATGATCATTTCTCTTCCCAACGTTTATTTGCAGCAAGATCCTTTGTGTTTTACCTTGAATTGTAATGTCAACACCCTCTCTTTTTACTCGAGTTTTCATCGTGCGTTTACACCTTGTTTAAACCCTCACCTTACCCAGTGTTTCCACTTCTTTTCACATGTGCTATCTTTGTTAGACAAGATATTATTTTTTTATCTACGCAACATTCTAGTTATGGATTTTATTGTTCTTTAGTTATGGATTTCAATTTTTATTTACACAACAATCTAGTTATGGAGTTTTAATGTTCCTTAGTTATGGATTTTCTATGGTGATTTACCCAATGATTTTATCATTACTCTTGCATTTGATTGGGCATTTTATTTCTACTTCTGCGAATTGAATAGAATTTGAAATTCACATTTGAATTAACATTGAAATAACAATGGAATTAGTGATTACAACATTTAGCTTTGAAATTCAATTAAAGTGATTAAGGCAAATAAAATGACTAGCATTTATTTAGCATTTGAACTAGCGATTTTATGATACCAATGCGATTTTTACCATGACAATCCATTGTATGTTATAAAGTGTTGTTGTATATAATGGTTGTTGTATAAAATGTGTATAAATTATACCTAAATTCTTGTTGTATATAAACCTTTGCTATGTAAATCGTATATAAATCGTGGCTATAAAAATTCTGTATAAATCATACCTAAATCGTTGTTGTATATCAATGTTTGCTATGTAAATCGTATATAAATCATGGCTGTAAAAATCGTGTATAAATCATACAAAAATCGTTGTTGTATATAAATTTTGCTGTGCGAATTGTATATCTATTGCAATTCAAATCGTTTGCTTGTTTACTACATTAATTAAAATCGTTGCCTTATTGTAATTAAAATCGTTTTCCTTGATGAAACTGTATATTTGTTGTAATTAAAATCAGTTGCTTGTTTACTATGTCGTTTGCCTTGCTGCAACTGTCCCTTCAATTTTTCCCATCCTTTGACAACATTGAGTGTCAAAGAATCGATTTTTATTATCCAACTGTGGACAGCGCAAAGTTGTCTGAGTACTGGCAGGAACACCCTAAATTTTTGTATTTAATAGTTTCTTTATAGCCAGGATGTCGGTGGTAATTATGTTGGTGAATTTCATCTTGCTTGTGGTGGTTTCCATTTGGATTCAACTATAATGGATTATTCACTACGTGATCTAGCACAGTGTCGACAACGATGATTACACAACCATCAACCCATTCAAGTTGTTATTATCAGTCTTATAAATTTTGCACCAATAATTAATTGTGTTTTTATACCAATTGTTTATAGATCATCCCTTGACCTTTGCAATAATAAATCAATTGTTTATATATAGTAATTGTTTATTCATCAGTCGTATATATCAGTTTTTAACTTTTCCACAATAGATTAATTGCTTAAATGGTAATATATGCAATCAAAATGGATTAGTTGCTTATTTGCATTAGTATGAGATTAATTTCTTAATTTCTTAAGTGGTAATAAATGCAATGAAAATTGATTAGTTGATTAATTGCTTTAGTATTAGATTAATAGATTGATTTCAATGGTAATAGTTCTCGAGTTTGCACTTAGTCATAATGGCTTAGAAGCAAATGGTTATGGTTTATTTGGGTAAGAGTTTAATGGCTTGCGCAAGATTATTGGTTGAAGGTTTAATAGTTTTTTTTAGCTAAATTGTTTTTGTTAAACAATCAATTGGCTACATTGTGCCTTGTGGCTTAGTTGAACAGTAAAAGGCGGTTGGTCATAGTTGTTACACCACCTATGATTTCCTTGTAGGAAAACAAGAAAACCTTTGGTTAGTTGTGCATTTTAAATTCGAATGATGTCACCTTGCATCTTGTTGACTATTGATTGGGTTCTTAGGTATAGTCTTCGTGTATTTTTGACAGATACTTCGGTCTCCTAGCACGAGAGATTTGCTTGGGGTAAAGGTCTAGATATGTTATGTTGTGCCATGGTTAATGTCATGCCTATCACCTTGTGACGACATGATTCTTGATGAGGGGATCATCGTGCACCCTAATTGATAGATGTGAATGATAACCTGAATAGAGTCTTGTGATTCCCGATATGGGCGTATTGTTCATTGTAATTGATGTTGGTACTTGATTCCGTAATGCCTTCATGTGAGTGGTTTTCTCACCATAGAAGTTTCTAGTTACTGGTTGTCAAAGTCGTTGTTTTGGGATTGTTGATGTTTTCCTTTAGCTTGTAGGCATTGACTTGCTTGTGTCGGGCCGGTAGTCGTTTTGTTTGTCTATCTGATTATTGCATGTTTCATCTAGTTTCATGATGTGCTAGTATATAGGGCGGTTGTTGTCTGTTGCATGATATGTGTGTGTTTTGTTCATCGTCAAGTTGTGTTGAATATTTGTTGTCGTTGTTACTTTCCTGCAAAAAAAAAAGAATTGCACTTTCTTTGCGTCGCTTGTAGTTGTAACAACTGGGGTCGTCACAGATCCGCAATATGACTTGATGAACAAAAGAAAATCTTTCAAGCATAATCTGAAGTAGAACTCTCCATACAATTATTAGCCTATTCAACCTTAGCCTTTTCGATGAGAGATCCCTCTTTATATACTGTGAAAGAGAGATGGATGAGGAGATTAGGATGATCCCACTAAATCAAAGAAGCGAGTAATATCC
>JZKD02S1804435.1:35554-47383 GCA_000966675.3 Picea glauca | reverse complement strand
GTAGACCTCTATAACCCCTGGAGTCAATACTCCGCCAGGTGAACTAGTAGGAGACTAAGGGCTCTAAGGAATAAGGCCCCCGCCTTATTGCGCTCCCCTTAGAATCATCGTGAGCAACTGTTGCAGTCGGCCCTCACGGCATCGTGGGTCCTCTCGAGCTAGTTAATCATTAACCTATAGTTTGAGCCACGGCGGGAGTGTTAGCAGGTGGTGACACGGCTGCTGTCCACCCCTCTCCCTCAACCTCTCTGCAATCGTGTGTGGCCCCTTTACTCCATATGTGAGTCAAGTCGGCAAGCTATCGTCAGCCTGCATCACCAATAATTATGTCAGAAATGTCCATATCAAATCATCAATCAAATGAAACATCATAATAAACATATCAACCAAAAAGCACACTCCCTGACTCAGTCCGAAGTCCAAGGGGTTCTACCGATGCCTCTGCATCCTCAAGGTCAAAAACCCTACACACTCAATCCAACTGAGTCAATAGCACCTGTCTACATCAAATAGTGACACATCATGTCATCTGTCAATCACATCATAATCAAATATAATAGGTCTAACATCAAAAAGGGTCCAGATCACTTGCGAACGAGTGTCCTCAAATAATAAGTGTTCTCAGTGCGCCAGAGCGGGATGTTACATTGCATGTTTGCAAGTGTTGTTGGTGATGTTGTTGCATAAGGAGGAAAGCAATAGAGAGTTGAAGTGATGGTTATAAGTTTGATAAAAGAAGCATGACATCTTCTACTACCATCAGACATTCAGGTAGTATAAAATTTATTAATGGAAGTCATGCAGGTATGAGTTTTTATTACTGTTTTTGCATAATTGTTGAAAGGAAATTTAGGTAAGAATTTCCTTAGCCAGAGTTATTTTATAAATCACATGATTATATTATTGAATGCATACCACTAGATTTGGTAAAGGTTGGAGGCTTGTATTAATTCAAATCTTTTTATCTTCTGAATGCAAACACTGACATAGTAGAATGCCATGTTAATTGGGTTATGGAGTAATAACCAAAGAATTAAAATATAAGAACCTGTTATAGGAATGAATGCTAGTAAGCTAGTCATGTATGAGACTAGAACCTAGTTGGATATGGAAAGGTATGGATATGAAAAGGTTATGAGCCACACAGGTACTAAGAGCTTTCTACCTTTAAATAAAACTTGGACTGCAACATTTTTGCTAACACTAATGAACACCACAAAATTATAGTCTTGGTGTAGTGTTCAGGTCGAAAAGGAAGGCATGCAATTAATTGGGAAGACAATAGGAAGTGTGTGGATAATGTGTCAACACATTGGCCAAAATTCCAACTCATGGATGGTGAGATACATGATTGAGATAAAGAGCAGTATGAAATTCAATGCAAGGTGCACAGGATAAGTATGCATTGAGAATTGCACTCATGCACAGTAAGTGATAGAATTGTATACTAACTGCATTGATGGAATGTGTTTTGTAAGTACATGGATATATATTATTGCATGTAAATAATTGTTACTAACAACTAAAATGTTGTTAACTCATGAAGTTGAGGACATTTCAGGGAGGTAATAGACATTGCAACAGGAAAGTTGCCAGTCAAGTAGTCACATGACCATTGACTACAAGAAATTTTCTTGTTCAGAAAAAGAAGTAATGAACTTACATATATTACTGTGAACATGCATATGCATAGAATGACGAGTCGTTCTAGTTTATTAATTCTTGGGTAGTTGTGATTGAATTGCTAAGTGCATCAAATTATAAGATCACTGCATAAGATTTTGTACATATTGCAATTGAATTATGATGTACAGGAAATACTAAAAATTGTTGGTAGTATGCAAGATGAAGCCTTGCAGGAAAATGGTATTTAGTTTGGTGCCTGTTGAAAACCACAAGAATGGATGCATTCATAATATGGAAACAAACAAGATGAATTATGAAATAGAATTTCAGGTTTTGGAGAAAAAGTTGAATTCCCTTTTGAACTAATTGAAGTTCCTAAAATGAATTCTTTTATGTTTTCTCATGATAATTGCATGTGGGTGATGCAGATGAGATGATGTTGATTAAAGTTAGAATGTTAACTACAAAGAGTAGCTCAAGGAAGATGCTGATTGGAAATCTATGAGGGAAACTAGAACTCTGGGAGCCATGGTGCTCTCAGACTTCATGAGCCGGCCTGTTGCTGAAGCCCAAGAAAAGGGAGGTGTAGCAACCAATGGACTGAGTGACAATGAAGGTGTACACTCTTGGGGTGGGATAGAAATGTGGGGAAGAGAGACCATTGGTTGGAGTGTTGTCGAGGTTTGGCACCTTGGTCTAGACCATGTGGATATGGATTGTGGACTGTGCTATCTTGGGAAGCCAATTCCCCGATGGAGTCATAATCCCTCTCAGGGGTGGAAGGTCTTCTCAATCAAAAGATAAGTACAATTCTCTATTTATTGTATGTTGTGTATCTTGTATACAGGTTATAATGTTATTAGAATTGCCCGTATATACATATATATACATTATATATATGTTTGCATTACCTGCATCCTCGACTATACATAATGTGTTTCATGTTTCATTGCTTAAGAAATTTATACTTGATATTAATCATGCTATTGATTGGAATGTGATTTAGGTGGGGAAAGAAGGCATCTTGCAAGTGCATCCTGTGCGCGTATTGAACCCAGAAAAACAAGCATCTACGGAATCGAGCCATAGGGCTTGTAAAGGTCCAGTGGACCGGGTATGGTCTTGAGGATGCAACATGGAAGCATGAAGATGCTATGCGGGTAGAAATCCCACATATTTTTGAATATTTTGGAAATCTTGTTGATGTTTTGTAAAAGTTGCACTGAAGACAGTGAAAAAATAAGGGGAGGGGATTGTAATATCCCCCGGTAGAGCCCTAGTTGTAATTATGAATTGTAAACTGACACAATGCCCCCACCTCACCAGGGTCTGCTGACCTCCCAGTCTCTGGATATTCTCAATATTTGAGCTAGATCAGCTCTTCGATTCTCCGCTAGAATCTTCAAGAAATGTCCACAGGTCCTTTTCACGAAAGTCTATCGTGTGAACAAGCACCAAGCACAAGCTTCTCTCACACGACCACTGGTTGTGACCACGAGCCTAACCCAAAATCCATTTCGCAATTTCACGTGTCGGGTCTTTGCATGTGAAGCACCCCAATTCCCCCAACCTTCAAAACCATGACAAGAGTTTAGCGTGTAGTATCTCCTCCCTTATCTTCCTTCAATGTGACCTTCAGTCATGACCCGAGCCTCAACTCTCAAGCATGTTGGGATTTCGTGTATCGAGAACTCCCAATATAATTAGATCTACGGTCCATGATCTTCCTTCAATCAATGGCTACGATCAAGTTGTGATTTCGCGTTTCGCAACTTTGGAGGTTGGTTGACCTTTATTCTCCCAATAACCGATTTCTCGTTATTTGCGAGCATCACATCAATGATCCAGACTTTTCTTTCAATCAACGACTATGATCAAGTCGAGATTTTGCGTTTCGCAACTTTGGGAGTCTCCTTACTTCCGTTCTCCCGATATACGAGATCGTGATGGCACTTGATCGATGGTCCAAATCTTCCTTGATCCAACGGCCCAAACCAAGTCAGGATTTCATCTTTCACTCCTTTACCTCTTATGGACTCTCTTTGACACTTAGCCGAATTCTAAATCTATGCACTCCTTACAACAAATTCCTATGCAAGACTTGGTTCTTGCAAATGACTATGCACGCCTTGCAGCAGTCGCTTTGCACTCCTTGCAAAAGGGAATTTTCGTGCTATCTCTTCTAAGCTTTGGAATCGAAATAGATCTTGTCACACACTCCTTTCATTATGTGTGCACATCTTGCACTTACTGAATAGAAGAGAAACAACTGAAACTTATACTAACATTCACAGTTTCATCTATTCATAACGAATTCCTTCATTTATGAAAACACAATAACAGAGAAATACAAATAGTAACAGTGCTATGCATTTGAGTCAATTTTCCTCTGTCATATTCATTCAAAAGTAAATGGCTACAACTAATATCAAAACCATAACTCAAAACTCAGAAAATTCCTACTAACTCGCAACAACCTCATTTGGGTGTACAAAACCTCTGTTTATCTCAGAGCGTCCTTAGGGTTTCCCCCCCAACTACTCATCTACTTGAAATGAAAACTTAACTGCTACCTATGTTCGGTTACATTCAAGGCTAGGAGTGAAAACTCCCAGATCACTCGTGATCATCAACTTCCAACTGTTTGATCTTCTTCCATTTTTCCAATCATCTCCAAAAGATTCGCAGTAACTCCCAGCGTTTCATATTTTAAAATGATTCCCATGCACTGGGTTGTCCTACCACGTGTGCTCACTGTCGATGCTCCTACATCATAAACATATTGGATAGGCTAGTGAGTCGAGTTATAATAAGCTAGGAGGCTTATGTGATGCTAAGGCAAAGAGCATGTTTTGTATATGTGATTATGAAAAATCATTATTAAAATATAAACATCGTTGCATGCAGACTGACCACAAAGAAAGAGTGATGGGGGACTAAGATTCCACAAGGTTGGGTAAGGGAGGAGGCTAATTGTGGGGGCCTAGGGGCTAAGCTAGTGGGCTTACCTCTAAAGGGGATAATAATTTATTATTATTTTCTAAAGGCTAAGGTGGAAAATTGACCAAGTGTTGTCCTAAGATCCTTGAAAAGGAACGAATGCAAAATGGAGTGCATACATCTCCAAGAAGACAGGTGTCGACCTGGGCACATGCAGTTAAAGGTGAAGAGTCAACTCATGTTGGGGATTCGTCCTCCATTCTTCCATCCGATGTCTATCTTTCTTTGTTGGGCAACTGATCTCTGCATACCCTCATGAAGCTTTGAAACTAGGAAACTGTGAGGCTGGCCTGTGATGTTTTTCTTGAGAAGTCAACGCATCCTCCATCTGAACCATTTTTCCCCTGCATCTGCCTCTACATACCCACGTAAAGTGAAGGAAAACCTCATGGGAAGATTGTTCTTTGTCCATTTTTCCATCCTCCATGAATTCCATTGAGCTCTGGGATCGACCTTTGTGTTTTGTTCTCTGGTCACGCATCTTGAACCCAGGGAGAACTACGGACTGATCCATGTCTTCTGTGAAGCCCGAGCATCCCGTATTTGTATGTTTCGTGCGTGTCATGATTGTTGTCTATAGTGACCATGCATTTCCTTGACTGTGTGTGGCTTGTTGCCGCCGTTTGTTCCTTGTTGAGCCTTGTTGTTGTCCTCCTTGTGCAGAAATGGAGTTGAATAAGCAGGTTGTCAGGCCTGTGGGAAACTCTCTCCAGGTGAGAGAGTCTGTTGTGAAGTGGTTTTATCCTAGAAAGAGTCCAACACAAGCTATGGATCTCTAATAAATCTTGATCTCTCCTGTTGTCGAGACCCTGAGAGGGAGGTGAAGTAGTCGATGGACTATGTGATAATGAAAGTGTATTCTCTCAGGTGGAACATGCATGTGGGGAATGAGAATCCGTGAGTAGTAGGTGTAAGAAAGATCCTGGAGAGAATATTTTCGGTTACACTGTGCAGTTACCTGTAACCTTAGCATAGTCTAGGAATCCCTTGCCCTGGGTGGAGCTTAGTCCTAGCTCGAGGGTGACCCACTGCTGAGAGTGATGAGTAACGTGGTCTATGGCTGGGAGGTTCATGGAAGGTCTGCACGTAGTTGGAGGTGTTACTCCAGTTGAAAAGATAAGTATCAGTCTATGCTTAATTTATACATTATGCATGTTTGTGCTATTGATGCTTGAATATTATCATGTGTTCTGTTGCATGTGGATTTACTGTTAATCTTGTTTGAATCTTAATGGTAATAATAAATCTGTGTTATGTGTTTTATTTCGATTAAAATGCATGTTATATATTTATATGTGAATTTTCCGCGTGGTAGTGTTACACAGCCTTTTGAATGGCCAGGGACATTATAGTTTGGTATCACAGCTAAGTAAAGCGTCTGAGTAGTGGGTGAAATCATGAAGATGGGTAACACTTTTGCTTGTTTTATGAGAAAAAAATAGTGTTTTCACAAGTTCTTCAAATTCCGTCATACAAAAGTATTTGTTTTATTTAGAATTTCACTTTACAGTAAAAACAAAACTTGTGAAGAATTTTGTTAGCTTTCCAATGACTATTTTTCAATTTTTTTTATCAATATTTGATATTTCAATTTGACAATTGTTTAACAGTATGTTCCTTAAACATGAAAGGAATGATAATGAGTTAAGTTTTCCCACAACAATGTATCTATTAATAAACTCATGTTTTTAAGAAATGAAATATACTGCAACAATCTACAGAGACTCTATTTTATTACGACTATAATTTTGAATCTAACGGATGAATATTATAATTTCTAGAATTTTTTGAAGTTGACCAATCTGAAAACGTTGTAGATTTTAAACACATGTTTTCCTACACCTTGCATCTATCTTAATTTTTACTTAAAAGTAAAATCTAAATATACCCTTTTGAAAAGAACAGTTTAAGAATTATGAATATAATTTTTTCTAATTTTTTCACTGTATATTTTTAGAGATACCGATATTTCATTTCACTGAATCATAATGTCTGCTAAAAATATTATGCAGTGATTTTTTGACAAAATTAAATAAAATTATATAAAAATAATGAAAATGAAAACAAATTATAGGAATTGAAACTAGATTCAATTTTGTAAATGGTGGTGTCATTTTCGAAACCAAATTCTCGGTATTTGTAGGATTCTGCAACCTCCGAAGTTTAGGTAAGCTTGGGGCAATTCTTTGGTTTTTGTTTTCAGTTCCAATTTCATGTTTTCGGCCGAAATAATCTTTCAGCTGAAACAATATTATTTCGGACGAAAGACTAAAATCTAATGGAAACAGTCAAAATTGAACGATTGCTAAGGTTTTCGGCTGAAAAAACCTTCTTTCGATTGAAAACGTGTTGAGTGAATTTTGTCGGTCGGAAAAAAATTAAAAGACACATCGTATCGTTTCATTTCGCATCAAATTGTATAAATACTCTTTAGGGTGAACACATTTAACACAATTCATCGGATAGATAGACATATATGAGCTCAGGGATAGGGATATCAAAACATTTCTATTATTAATTGCAGTTGTATTCTTTTCTTTCTTTATTTCTTCCCTCTGTTCCATAGGATTAATCAAAGGATTGATATCGATACATGATGGTTTTCTAGAGCACTTAAATAAAGTTTTGAATCATCTTTTTGGTTTTTTTTGAATAAGGTCATTGATGTTTGTTCAAGTTTTTATTGGAATAACAATTTATATGTTGAAAGATAAATGTTGAGCATTTTTTCAAGGTGGAGTCTTTGTTGAACATATCTTTTACAGATAACTATAAAAGTCATTGGAAACAAAAGTTTGTGCAAGAGAAATTTTTATTGCACTCAATATGATACTCGCGAAAACGAACAAAGGAAAGAGCATTATTGGAGAAAGAAACAAGAACACACAAATATTGAAGAAATAAATGATGATAATGTATATATATTTTTTCAACAAGAAGAAGTTCAATTAGGTATGCATGCACATATGATGATCGAACACATGACAGACATTGGGACTGTATTCATAAAGTACAGAATTCAAAATATAAAATTCAAATTTAAAATATTGTAAATAATATAATTGATTGTAATTACAATTTGATGTTTTTCAAAAAACATAAATAGATTTGTATCATAATGTCGAAGAAGACGTTGAAACCAAAATTGAAGCAGAAGGCATTGAAACCGAAATTGAAGCAGAAGACGAATCACCTATAGGTATGTACATAAATTCAGATAATACAACATGAACACTCAAGTATATATAGTTTAGTGAATTTATGTTCGGGTTATATTTTTTAATATAAACGTTAAATTGAAATATGCAGGAGAATCTATCAACATTGATGATGAAATATTAGAAAATGTTGATACTGAAAAATTTGGGAAGAAAAAAAACTAATCATTATATAAGATATCGAGCTAATAATATGTATAATATTTTTTTCAAAGATGAATCAATAACAGTACAAGCTCAACTTTTACTCTGTCTAATGAAGTCAAGAAAGTTAAAAGAAGCTATATCATTATTGGGTATTCAAAATTCGACAAAGGATACAAAGGTGAAACAAAATGTCTTTAACAATATAACTAGTGTATTAAAAGCTTTTGGAATATCTCAAAAAGAAGATGTCTGTGTTGCACATTGGAAAAAAAAAAAGTTAGAAAATGAAAAATTTTCAAAGTCGATCATGAACGAATAATTGAAGATGGAATATCATTACGATTTTTTTAAACAAGTGGTACATGTACATTCCATAATTTTTTATTTTTCATTGAAAGTACATTCCAGAATATAACGAATTGTTTTGACTATTTTCAACCATATTTCCAAATAGGATATTTATAAAAAGGGTATGTATTAAAAAAACTCAAGATCATTCTTTAAAAAACACAGATAAAGTGTGGTTCAACCATATTTTATCTGTGTTTTTCAACCATTACACCAATCAAAATTATTTTATGGGTATTACACCAATCAAAATTGAGCTATATACCTCTTATATTGTGAGCATTTTATTTTAAACTAAAAACTTGTTAAACACCATTTCCATTGAACACTTACTTTTTTCAATAATTTTTTTTTCCATTTTATTTTAATAATATTGCATTAATTTAAAAAAAAAGTTAAACATATTATATATTTTCTATTGTAATAATATCTTGTTTCAAATTTTAACTTGTTCCCATTTTTATTTTATTTTATAAGAATTATATAAATTAAAGTTGAATTGAACATCTCTTTTATTTTGAATATTTTTTTTAATTATTGTTCTCAAAATTAAAGAAAAGCTAAAAACATCTCTTTCATTTTGAGATTTTATTTTATTAAGGGTATATGAACTTTGATGTGAATATATCTTCTAGCTTTAACATTTTTTTAATGACTACATGATAAAATTAAAGAAGAGTTGATCATCTCTTCCATTTTAAGGTTTTATTTTACTATCACATCATTTTGAGTATTTTATTTTATCATTGTCACACAAAAATAGTTGAACATCTCTTCTATCTCAAGATTTTATTGTATAAGCATTACCTATAATTAATTTGGATATCTATTCTATCTTGATAATTTTATTTTTATTACTATTGCACCAATCAAAGAAGAGATGAACATCTCTTCTATCCTAGATTTGAGAGCATTGACTTCTTTAAGTGATAATTGTTTTTTTCATTTTTTAAATTACTATTCTAACAACTAAAAACAATTTAAACATCTCTTCCACTTGTTGTAATAACACTTTACTAAAAATATCATATATATACCAATATATTCATTCTAATTATTAAGTTGATTTACATTTAAAACTTGTAATTATTTAGAATCTTCATTTTAATAATTAAGTTGATTTTCATGTAAACTTATTTAGAAGTGTTAATCATTAGAATTAAATTGTAATCAATAGATAGATCTTCTCTAACAAAGTTAAATAAAATAATACAACCTTGCATAAAGTCAAGTGAATTAAATTGTAATTAATAGATCTCTTCTCTAACAAAGTTAAGGAAATTAATACAGTCTTGCTTAAAGACAAGTGAAGACCCTTACAAAAATGTGGGTTTATGTGAATAGTACTAAACCATAGCCTGAAAATCATTTTCCTAATGTAATTATCTTTCATACATATTATCCGAGTTGTACAAGGGGTATGTTTTGTTCCTTGGCATGTCTAAAACACAATGCTTGAATGCATACCTCCTCCTTTGAATTCCACATTGGTTACGTTCTTCCAAAATCAAACACAAGTTTTCTGAAAGAAAATTGGTAGATCGTAAAAATTTCTTCCTTTTAGTGCAGTTCATACCAGCATAGGCTTTGCATGATTTAAAGTGTTTTCTACTACCATATATTCTCAAATAAGTTTTCCATGGTTTAACATGTTGTCTACTATTATATATTCTTAAATAGATATGCAATGATACAATCTTGTATGTTTGGCAGCTCACTTTTTTCTTGTCCATCTATTGAGTTTGCATATTCTTAAATATATAAACAACAACACATTCTTGTATTATTGACTTTGCATATTCTTAAATAGATAAATAACAACACATTCTTTTATTATTTCACTTTAATTTTTTCTTTTCATTTATTTAGCAGATCTCATATACCTATCTTTCATTTAGTTTTTTTTATTAGTTAAGTGCATCTATGTAACCAATTTATTTAACATCTCATATGCCTATCTTTCCTTTAGTCTCTCTTTTAGTTTTTTTTATTAGTTAAGTGCATCTATGTAACCAATTTATTTAACAGATCTCATATGCCTATCTTTCCTTTAGTATTTTTTATTAGTTAAGTGCATCTATGTAACCAATTTATTTAACATCTCATATGGCTATCTTTCCTTTATTTTTTTTTATTAGTTAAGTGCATCTATGTAACCAATTTATTTAACAGATCTCATATGCTTATCTTTCCTCTAGTTTTTCCTTTAGTTTTTTTTATTAGTTAAGTGCATCTATGTAACCAATTTATTTAATATGTCATATGTCTATCTTTCCTTTATTTTTTCCTTTAGTTTTTTTTATTAGTTAAGTGTATTTATGTAACCAATTTATTTAACATCTCATATGCCTATCTTTCCTTTAATTTTTTTTATTAGTAAAGTGCATCTATGTAACCAATTTATTTAACAGATCTCATATGCCTATATTTCCTTTATTTTTTCCTTTAGTTTTTGTTATTAGTTAAGTGCATCTATGTAACCAATTTATTTAACATCTCATATGCCTATCTTTCCTTTAGTTTTTCTTTTAGTTTTTTTTATTAGTCAAGTGCATCTATGTAACCAATTTATTTAACAGATTTCATATGTCTATCTTTCCTTTAGTTTTTTTTATTAGTTAAATGTATCTATGTAACCAATTTATTTAACAGATCTCATATGCCTATCTTTCTTTTAGTTTTTTTAATTAGTTAAGTGTATCTATGTAACCAATTTATTTAGCAGATCTTATATGTGTATCTTTCATTTGGTTTTTCCTTTCATTTTTTTTATTAGTAAAGTGTTCTATGTAATCAATTTATTTAACAGATCTCATATGCCTATATTTCCTTTACTTTTTGTTATTAGTTAAGTGCATCTATGTAACCAATTTATTTAACATCTCATATGTCTATCTTTCTTTTAGTTTTTTTTATTAGTCAAGTGCATCTATATAATCAATTTATTTAACAGATTTCATATGTATATATTTCCTTTAACTTTTTTTATTAGTTAAGTGTATCTATGTAACCAATTTATTTAACAGATCTCATATGCCTATCTTTCTTTTAGTTTTTTTTTAGTTTTTTTTATTAGTTAAGTGCATCTATGTAACCAATTTATTTAACAGATCTCATATGTCTATCTTTATTTTAGTTTTTTTTATTGGTTAAGTGCATCTATGTAACCAACAGGGTCATTAGTAAACTAAAAAAAATAATATTTTAATATAAAATTAATCTGCTAAAATTATTCTGCCAAAATTATTTGATGATATGTCAATAGAATCATATTTTTGATAGTTCACAATGAACATAAAATGAAACATTTAAATTAATGCATAGCATAAAAGTATCTAAGAGTTTGATACTTAATTTAATGCATTGTAAAAAGGAGAATATACAAAACATTAGTTCATTACTAGTTAACTTTGCCACTTTTTTTTCCATCAACTTTGAGAAATCAAATATGAGACAATAAATTGCTATTTTGAATTTCAAAATTATATAT
>JZKD02S1804424.1:52322-64574 GCA_000966675.3 Picea glauca | reverse complement strand
AAGCTGTCGCATTCGCATCTACGATTGTAAGTATTGTTGTCGTTATTCTCATTAATATGACATGCTTGGCCTGTTTCTTTCTAGTTTGTGTTTGATGCTACATGAACTTATCATTTAGTGATAGATCTGTTTTCAAGCTAATGCAATAGAGTAGGAAGTGGTCGTATCTTCATTTGTCCACAGACATCAACGAGAAGCAAAAGATCGGAGCGCAACTCGGAGCGTGCAGGGACAAACGTCGGTCAAAAGGTACTTCTGTTACTCTTCCTTCTCATGCATTAGGCTTAGATAGATTCGAAATAAATTCAGTGTCCATGATAAGCACTTTTCTATCTAGGGTTAAGGTCAAGCCTTAGAGGTCTATCTACTTGTCCGCAGGCAGATTTTCCTACAACAAAAATTGTTTGACAAAAACACACTACCAATAACCCATAAATTGAAGAAAAGGAATTAATAACCTAGCCTAGCTCTATTTGGGATATTACATATTTTATAAGCCCTACAAGGTGAAGAAGAGGAGGTTTATGTATGTGATCTACAAGAGAATTGACACTAGTTATTATGGCAGCAGGGATGACGAGAATGATATATTGGAGAAAGTTGAGTGTCCCATGGAGGAGGAGACGCATGCCAAAGAGTTGAGGGAGTGGCAAAGGATTGAGTCTATCTAGAGGGAGGCTAGGTTGATGATCAAGAGTGGGGACATCGTTTCCATTAATCTGATCACATTCGAGGAAGATGATGATGTGGCAGAAGAAATGGGAGAGTGAGACAAGGGAAACTAGCAGCAGAGAGAGTGAGAGGTTGTTTCCCATGTTCCCTTCTGGATGAGAAAGCGATCAAGTGCATGGTTGTGGAGAAGAAGAAACAAGATGAACTTCTTAGTAAGTACATGGGAGAGGATCTCATGGAGGATTAGGTCGAGGCCAAGGAAATTCTTAATATTGAGCGATAAGGCATGTTGAAAAAGCTTATGGATCATTGGTTGTTTTTCCAAATGTGTTTATTAAATTCTATTAGATATTAAATATGGATCTTAGGTCATTCTTGAGGCTGACATGGTGTTATAGTTAAGACAACCACCAGGGTCCTTTCTTGGTGAGTAGGGAAAAGGGGCACTGGGAAGCTCCGATCGTAGAGATTGGTAGTCTTAATTATGCCAAAGTAGGGGTTAAGATGATAGACTTGGAAGGGAATGAAGTTGGTGTGCTCGGTGCCACAGGAAAGGGACCCAGTTATAGATACTTCGGGGCTATGAAATTCCTCCCCATCCTCAAAGATCTCTTTGATAATCCCCCTCGAGGTAAATAAGAGGAGGTGTAGGTATGCAATCTATAAGTGAATTGACGCCAATTCATAACAGGAATGATGAGGATGGTATCTTGGAGAAATTAGAGTGTCCCACGAAGGATGATACCCAAGGAAGAGCACTGAGGAAGTGGAAGAGGATTGAGTCCATGTGCTAAACTATGAGAGGCATCGAAGAGTGACCTATGTTTTTCCTCCACAATGTAAAACCTCCATAAAATTTAATTATGGAGTTTGCATATGTAGTTTGTGAATTAAATTGTTTTTCTTCTGGCTTCTACTACTACTACTGCGCTCGACATCGTCGACGTATCTGATTCACTGAAAATACTTTTTAGGCACTTATAGATAAAATTAATTTAAAATATAAAACACAAACATATATAACTAATTTGTATTTATCAAATATTGAAATTAGTTTCTATTTGTAAAAAAAGAAGTGAAAAAAGTAATCGATGCTATTAACAAAAACATATGCATTGTGTCTGGTACTCCTTAATCGGCGTAAGACACCAAATAGAGATGTGTTAAATATAACGCATCAGTGCATCATTGTTAGTCGAGCACTGATATCTATAGCGATGTGTTTTGATATATAACACATCTGTTAAGGGTTGTCATACAAAACTAACCGCGGTGCCATTTCACATATGAAGTGTGTAACACGAGGTAATTAGTTCTATGGAACGTACCGTTGCAGTGTACTTTGTTAATGTTAAACCACATGGTGCGCTTGGTTACATTAAATGCACCGACTCTCTATGTTAGTTCAAGAACCTGACACTTTTAGCCGATGCATTGTCTCTTCTTGACACACCGTTAATGGACACATTTTAAAAGATGCACCAGAATGATAATTTTTAAACTATTTTTTCAGGTACAACTTACTTAATTGCGTTGGTGCATTTTGTTTAAATAAATGCATCAACGCTCCATTTTAGCTTTGTATGCGTTGATACCAATGTGTTTGTATTATAACGCATCGGTAATGGAGCATCCCATAAAACAAACTAATATGGTAAATTATTATGTATTTTGCTCATTGTGTTGAAGTACACATCACCGGTGTGTTTTAGTTATTTGACGCAACGTAGAGGAAAATTTTTGTTTCAAAAACTTAACGGTGTGTTCAATTAATAGAACTCACCGGTGCACTTATCTCAATTGGCGCACTTCCTATGATTTTAGCAGTGCTTACCATAACATGCACCACGCTGATAATTTGTGAAAAATTGGCCTGGTGTCATGCTCTTTACAATGCTGGTGCGTTGTTTGTATCCAACCACATTGACAGGTGAAATTATTGTATATCAACTTACACGGTGTGATGTGTTAATATAAACACACCAGCGCTACCATGTTATTGAAGCACTGACATTTTGATTAATGGTGTGTTATGTTGTCAAGAGCACCGATTATCGAGCATCCACCGAAACGACATAGAAAAATGGTGTGTTTGGTTAACATAAACGTATCGTCGAACTATTTTTATGAAATGTGTTCAAGACAGTGTGATTTCGCTAACAGAGAATACTGATGCGCTATAGTTTCCAGTGCATCAACTTGATGTTTAGTGGTGCGTCATATAGTATAACGTACTGGTGTGGTTTCTGTCAATATGGGCACTGCTTCATTATATTGATTCATTGCAAATTAAGCAGTGTGATGTGTTACTAGGAACGCACTAGTGCGGCCATGTTTTTGAAGCATTTTCATTTTGTTTAACAAGGTTTTGTGAATAGTAGAGCACAAGACATGAAGCATCAAATCAAATGCCCCGCAATGTCAAATCGATCCATATATGTTCGAGTGTAGATCCGTTAATTGCATCGGTGCATTTTTTAAAACGGTTGCACCGCTTAGTTATATTTCTTGTGTTGATTTTTAATGGTGTGTTTGGTTAAATGGAACACATCGATGCTTTGAAATTCGAAAAGCACCGACATATTATTTATCTGGCATTGTCCTCTATAACGCACCGGATTCGGCTCATTTTAGAAAAATCACCACTTAAGGTAAAACTTTGATGCACTGGTGGTGGTGCTTACTATGAATTTAGCACATGACAATCCATGTCGAGGCAAGCCAAATCGAAATGCCGCACCGCATTGTGACGAAAAATTAAATTGGAAAAACTCCCAAATTTCAAGCTAAATTTGAACTTTAAACTCATGAAAATGGAAATGGGAAGATAATGAACAAATTACATGGACTCTTATGTCCTAAGGAGGCATGGTTCCACTGTTGAGAGGCAATGAAAATTTGTGGTAATTTCCAAAAAAATGGAAATATGTGGAATATCAATCGGTTGAGCTATCCAAATCATTAAGAAGCATTGGAAATAGGGCGTCTGTGAAAATAAAGTAAGCATCGGTGTGTTCTTGAGAGATTAGAAGCAATGAATGAGGTGTCACAATGAAAGAATCAGTCTGGTAGTTTCTTTTTATTTACCCTTATAGTGGTGTGCCACTATATGTTGTGTACGGACTGGTACATAATATTCAATGGTATCGATGAGTGTTGATCATTGATTTTTATTTTTAATAACTTATGACAATGTGTTTGAACATCTACGCGATGGTGTGTTATGTTTTAGTGTATTACCGAGGCAGATTTACCATATAGGTGCATCGACAAAAACAATTCGCAAAAAACTTTCAACCGCTCGTGTCCGCTAACAACCTTCGCCATGAACAATGATGATGTGTTTGATCATTTTGGAACTGATGTGGTATTTTTAGATGCACATTGGGGTGTATATTCCTTAAAGATGCACCAAAAAAAACACTCTACAAAAACCTTTGGTCACCCGCCTCCACTAACAACCTCCGCTATAAACAACTAAGGGATAACTTTTTCAAGGAGGTTCTGTAAAAATCTTTGCAAGAAGGTGTTCTCCTTGTAGTGATAGGTCCTTGGTTGTTACCTATGTTGAAAAATTTATATTATACACAAAAATATTAAAGACGATACATGAAGATGTGTGGATACTATTGTTTTTTGTTAACATACCAATCGACATACGAATGTGGCTTGCAAAATTTCTCAAACCAAAAAGTGTATCTTCCCTCACACATCTCATTACAAAATTTCTTGAATATTGGTGTCCGAGCTATCAAGCACCTAAAGACACCATGCAATAACTTGAGGTAGCCCTTCAATAAGTCGAAACCTCTGAAGAAGATGAAGAAATATGTGGAGAACAATGTGAAGATTTCTCCCAAAGGTTGAAGGAAAGTGTTAAAGAAGATCAGAGTTTTTGCAAGAAATTGGTTGATAGTTGTGAAGATGCACATATTTGTATTGATCTTTTTTCACAAAGATGAAAAGAGCATGAACTCATAGTGGACAAGTATGAACGATGTCTCAAAAATTCAGTAGAGTAAGAACTTGCTAAAGCATATTTCTGAGTGAAGACACTATGTGCTAACATACAAAGAAAATATGACCAGCCTTGGGTTTTATCCAATATATTGGAGTTAAATGTAGACAGGAAAGAATGGATTGACTCCGAAGAAGATACAAACCTCGACAAATTTCCCCCTCCAAATGATGAATAATTTATAAATGAAGAAGATCCATATCTTCAGCATGCTTTGTATGAAGAAGATTGCACATCTCCAAGGAAAGAACCTAAGGAATAAGTCTACACAGAGGGTCACCAATCCCTTGAAGAGGAGCAAGAGTTACCTCATGATTCTATTAAAAATAACGAAGACTTGATTGAAGAAAGAGAACCTGAAGAGGTGAATCATCAGGAAGATCACCAAATACATGAACATGAGTTTCCTTGTGAGTATGCTGAAGAAGAAAATGTTGATGAAACACACCAAGTTGAAGACCTAATCCACAAATAGGCACCTCATGAAGACAAAGCATCAACATTTTCTCCTCCATTTATGAATTCATTCAAGCTTTTGTTCCTCCTACACATGAAGAAAATAACGTGGTAAGTTACACTCTTTTCCAAGACTTCAATGTGGCTCTATTCTATGTTTTAGAAAGTGAAGAAGTGTTAGAGGAACCCTTGGATACACTAGTCCCTTCATGTTATATTGAAATTGATCATGCGATTGAAAATATTTATGAGTTTATACATGTTGGGAGACGTAAATGGTATGTGACTTGTTATGACTTTAATTGAGATCCCATTTATGATATTGAAAGACATTTTCAATTGTTTCTGTTAGAAAAAACATATGTGATTGCTACTGATTCATATGTTTGACAACAAGAAGATGACAGGATTATCGATTTGTTCCAACCACCCAAGGATGACTTAGTGCAGCATTCTCATAATCATTTACGATCATATGTTGGGGGGTTTGGTACTTATTCTTTTGAGCACTAGGATTCATTCTATGAAGCAAAATTTTCAAAGACCCTTGTGCTCTAATTTTGATGAGGGTAAGGACATGGTTTTCCCAGAGAAGGATTTTTGTGACGAGAGTTTCCATCCTCCTTTTGTTTAACCTTATTTTTCCGCTATAGATATGGTCGAGAGTTTTCCTCACAGTAGTCACTTTCTTGTAGGAAAAAGTTGTTTTCAACCTATTGTTTGTTCTAAGGTTTTTCAGTTTCTCACACAAGGCCAACAAACCTTGGGTTGGGAGAATTTTTTTTTCTTTAGGCCTGGTTCGATCCCTTACCTTGTGCCCTCTTCTTTCATGTGCATATTTAGAGTTTTCCTTAGGTTCATTTTCATCCTATCTTGATCTTCGAGTGTTGGCTTGGTAGTTGAGAATGAGGATCCACCTTTGCCTGATTCTTCGGGCCTTGTCCTGGGATGGATAGAGAAGGGCTGTGGTGATACCTCCTTTCATGATTTTTTCCCTCCCTCCCACTTCCATGAGTTGGATTTTATGATTAGATATGATATAATGTCTTCCCTGACTCATGATCTCTTGGTGTTTGACTTTTCCTTGTTTTGGTTTATCATTAATCATAAGGGTAGATATTTTGATGTAATGTATTAATGGTTTCACTAGTTATATGTTTATACCTAGCATTTTAGTATAGCATAGATTAGTGTAGGCTAGGTAGGAATTTGCATCATGCATTACATTTGTGTATATGTTGCAATATACATTCATGATAGTATAGTTTACATATTCTTTCATATTGCATTATCACTTGTATATAATGAATACATGTTAGGAAATTGCATTTAATTATTGAATATCATTGATTTATCATTTTCTAGCTTAATGAAAAAAAAAATTAACATGGTTTTGGATTTATCACTAACGTGTGATCCACCGGAAAATACTTCTTAAGGGTGTTTTCATTTAAAGTCAGTGCAGGTTTGTAAGTATTGGACAACCATAGATGTTGAGGTTCTCATGTGCTCTACAATGATCACATGTCCCCATGTTGGATCTAGATGTTACCCCACAATTCCTAGGTGTAACTAGGGGAGATCACATCTCATGGAACGCAATGGAGAACATGATTATGACCATAATGATGATCATCATGTCCATAGATGGCTTCCCATTATCCCCCCTCATTCACCTTTACAGTTACATATCAACCAAGGCTCTTCATACCTAAGCAACCTAGAGTATGGGAGATGGTAAATTGTTTTCACCATGTGGTATGTTAGTCCTTCTTTCAAGCAAAGTATTGTGCTTAATTTGTTAGGTATGTGTATGAGGATTTTTGGTTGATGTTGGATAATTGATCACTAGTTTGGGAAATTTTGTCAATTATCTTGTTTCACCTTAGTGGTTATATTCTATGCCCTAATCCCATGTTGTCACCACCCAGAGAAAAGGGGTACTATTGGGGGGGGGGGGCTCACAATGGTAACATTATATTCCCCACCATACTTAACCCTTTCCATCCTAGAGCCTCTCGAATTGTACTAAAATTCAGCAATGGGTCATGGTCCATTCTCTCATGAGAAGAGGGATTGAAGGCCCAAAGGTTGTTTCGCATCTGCTAATAAAGAATAATAAAACGATGCTAAAGAAAGAAAGGAATGATAGAAAAAAAATACTCACCAAATCTACTCCAAAATTGAGCTCTACTCTTTCAGTGCTCGCCCCAGTCCCAAATGGAAATTTTATAGCTTGAAACCCTATAAAAGGGGACTTGCAAATATGATAAAGTAGACTAGAAAGATGGTTGATAAAGGGGTTTGGAAAAAATAACGTGTAAATATGGAGCAATTGAAGAGAAAGTGAACCCTCCACAAAGTCGCTCATAGAAATGGATTTAATGACACCATAAGCCATGAAGTAAGCCCTAAAACCATATCACTATCACATTTACTCTTGAATGGTTTTTACTTTCCCTGTCACTCTCAGGACCTATCCCTCTACCTAGGTTATTTTATTTCCTTTCTAGGTGGCACACCTAAAGGGTTGGATGAAGGCCCTTCCATACTTAACTTGTCAACTTTCATGGGGTCTTGGGTTGGTGTGATACTTGAAATTTGGTGAGGAGAGACATAACTTTCTCTCACACTGCTCTAGATTGATGTCATGTGGCCTTTGGATTCCCCCTCCTTTCCTAAGGAGGCTTGACGTCTCACATGTGCGGGATATTTTGATTTTATTTTACATTTATCAATTTTTAGAGGTTAAATGAAGGGTTGGACCCACTTCTAATTTGTTGTTGACATTTTATGTGAACAAATATGTTGGGGTGGCCTCATATAAAAAGGATACCCTCACTTTCCTTTTTATCATCATCATTCCCCACCTTTGTGAGAAACTATTTCTGAAATTTTCTCCCTTTTAGGATTACTATTTGTTTATCTCTCATGCGTTATGCTTGGAAAGGATATTTTATTGATGGCTCACTGATTTTGGATGGATATTTCTGCAATTAGGGTGAGATTCTCTTGGTTTTTTGGATGAAGTAAGTAAATTTATGCAATTTTTGTTAAAGCTGTAAATGTTTATAGTGAAATTGTTATTTTGTTGCAATAATTCTTGTTTATTGAAACCTTAAGAGAGGAACATAAGTGTTTCTTCCTCTCACAAGGTGATATTTGTCTAGAATTGACTAGTTTTCCTTGCTAGGGTTAGAACCCTAAATCCCTAAAGTTCTATCACTTTAGTATTTTAGACCTAGATAATTGATCTTTGACCTATTTGAAGCTACAAGAACAAAGGAATGATTTCTAGGCCCCAAATGTTCTTGCACCCTAGACATCCTTCTCCTCAAGATCTAAATCCTAAGGCCCAAATGTGCTTGCACCTTAGGGTTTAGATCCTACCTCTTGCTTTCAGGTAGATCAACCTTCAATCTTGGTTGCATTTGAAGACTCCATAACCCTAGAAAGGCATTAATCTTGAAACAAATATCTTGTTGAATTGATTGATAATATAAACTCTCTCTCTCTCTCAAATTTGTCAAGCATTCTACGAACTATACTAACTCTAACCCTAGAAAACTCACTAAATAACTTTCTATTGTTATAAAAGTTTGCTACAACCATATAAATTTACATTAATTTGTTGCATACACTCATCTAAATGTGCTTTAACTCGCTCAAAAATCACCTCTAAAAATTGGATAATGTTCTATTGGTTGTATGATTAATTTTCATGGTTAATTGTGGTATTTTTGAGCAATAATGACCTTTTTAAGACACTAGACAAGTTATATTGCTACGACTGTTGTAAATTGTAATAGTAAACCAATATTATAACACAAAATAGTAATATCTATATATATATATATATATATATATATATATATATATATATATATATATATTGCAAAGTGTTCGTGTTCTAGGTAGGTACCAAATCATATTCAAACATCTTCTATTTCCTTGACCTAGAACAATCATTCGGTGATCAAGACAGGGGGTGGTAGGCTTGGCTACTAAACTTGCTATTTGATCCCTTGAGGTCACCATGGAAGCCTCCCTTGTGGTGGACCTCTTCTATCACTAAAATGAGGGAAGATCCTACTAAGGTGTCAGTGTCAGTTTCTTCCATAGTTACGCAATATTTGGGGATCTTGTGGTGGTATTTGCACAAGTACAAATACTGTGATAACATTTTGGTGTCATTGTCAGGGAGGATTGAGTCATTCTCCTCATGAAAAATCTTTAGTAAACTTCTCTCGAATCCCTTATCTTGTAAGTTTACCTAGAGACTCCACTGAGGATAGTTCCTCACCTTCCTGTGATGATCCTAGAGGGATCATCTAGTGACTCCACTTATATATTTCAAGGTGTCATCCTGCTCTCAATTTTGTGATATTGTACACTCTCTAGTGATGGAATCATGGCACCATGGGATTTTCATGAAAGGTATCCATTCAATGATATTTATAATCTTACTGGATACCCAAATCCTACTCTCTCAAAGTGGACTGATGGTTTTCCAAAACATGATGATGATAGGTCCTTGGTTGTTACCTATGTTGCAAAATTTATAAGATACACAACAAGATTAAAGATGATAAATGAATATGTGCAGATAATGTTGGTTTTGGTTAACATACCGATCGAGATATGAATGTGGCTTGCAAAATGTATCAAACCAAAAATTGTATATTCCCTCACACATCTCATTACAAAATTTATTGAATATTGGGGTCTGAGTTGTCAAGAACCTGAAGACACCATTCAAGAACTTGAGGTAGCCCTCCAAGAAGAGGAAACCTTTGAATAATATGAAGAAACTTGTGAAGAAACTTGTGTAGAACAATGTGAATACTTCTCCCAAAGGTTGAAGGAAAGCATTAAAGAATATTATATTTTTTTCAAGCAATTGGTTGATAGCTATGAAGATGTACATATTTTGATTGACCTTTGTGCACATAGATGAGAAGAGCATGACCTCATAGCGGAAAGGTATGAACGATGTCTCGAAAATTCTGTAGATGAAGAGCTTGCTAAAGAATATTTCCAGGTAAAGACATTATGTGCTAACATACAAGGAAAATATGACCAACCCTAGGTTGTGTTAACTCCCAAAATGAAACCGTTCTTTCGATTGAATTTGGTAGTGGATATCATGGATTTTGGTAGTGTCTTCAAGTTACTTTTGAGTTTTTATAGCTGAGAAAATTTTTGGTTTTGTTTTGTCCTAGAAAATAATTGACCCATAAAGTCTTCTTTTTTCAAAATTGTCATTTTTTACTTTCCACAGCTAACGTGTGTCCAAAGATTCATTGTGCGCTATGGAAAGTGCCCACTTTCAACAGATAAGGAGCTCTTTTCATCAGTTGATGAACTGTTGAAAGTGATAAATATTAAAAGGTCTGACAATCAGTTCGCGGGTTGCGCGCTGTGGAAAGTACACGCTTTTCATAGCTAAGGAGTGATTTCAATTGATATGGCGCGCTGTTGAAAATATATGCTTTCCACAGCTAAGGAGTGTTTTTTAACTAATGGTGCGTTGTTGAAAGTGCATACTTTCTGCAGGTAACAGGGGTTTTCAGAGGGGTCGCGCGCTGGTGAAAGTGGAAAGCAAGCATTTGGGCAGAGGCGTTTTCCACAGGCCGTTGTTGCACAAAGCGGGAATCACGTGCGTGATATCCACGTATGATAGTAATGATGATGTGATCAGCCCCACGTCAGAGTAAATCCAAGGCATGCGTTGATAGGAGTGGGAAATCATATAAATTCAATCATGCGTGTCAGGATATGACTGTAATTTGAATCCGCACCAGAACCCACGCTCAATGCTCATCACATCCGGAATGGCAAGTTCGTGTTCGGTGATGCAGGTACAGAGGAGGTACCGTCGGCCTGACACCATCAAATCAAACAGAGGTTTCATATCACAAATCGTTTCCAAAATACTGTCGAAGTTGTCATTTGATTCAAAACAGATCCGAAGCCCGAACTTCTTTCAACAACGCAAAACCTCGGCTCGACTAGGCAGTTACAGGGATTACATTTGTCAAGATTTTGAGCTGCAGAATGGTGAGAAAACGCAGTGGCGCTTTACTCAAGCGAGAATTGGATAACTTATCCTTTTTGCAATCACATCCCGAGGTCCAGACGCATTTTTCAAATGCAGGGTGTATGGAATTCACAGAAAGGTTACAAATTGAGTGCCACCAGGCCACGACTGAAGCCTTTGCCAAGAATTTTGATGGCAACAAAGCTCGCGTCAGCTCTGTGGAAATCAAAGTGGATGAGGCTGTCATTGTCACAGCTACAGGATTGCCAAGAACTAGTCAGAGATGGTTTAAAACCATTGCTCCTAAAATTCTGAATTTCAGGGTCTATTTGAAAGAGGGGTACAAGCACAAAGCATGGAGAAAAGGTATGCTCGTTTCATATCTAGATGAAGAGTGGCAAGAATTATTCAAAGGCATTCAATTATACATTACCTCAGAAGGAAGATATGATAAATTGATGATGTACCACTTTAAACTCATGGATCACTTCACAGGCAATACCCCCATCAATTTGCCTTATTTCTTATATCATAGTTTGACTAAGGTATGAAAAAGGATTAGAGCTCAACCCTTGAGCGTGAAAACTACTATATGTCACCTAGGCCTCATAAAATTGATTATTCTGGAAGAATTGAAACAACAGGGGAGGAGCTGGGAGCACTTTCTATTCTGGGAAGGTTTTGAAACCCAGAATCGGACTACAAATGAACATATGGCTGGTGCAAAGAAACAATCATACCCTCAGAGCAGCTCAAGAAGAAGAAGGGCTTTACCAGGACCTTCAGAAGACATATTATCTGGACTGAAGCCTCACAGGTCAAAGAGAAAGTTAAATTTTGAGTAGGCCACAGAACAGACTACACAGCAAAATACAGGGCATCCAACAGAGCAGAGTGTAGGCAAGAATATACTTAACTTGCCTTACTCAGATTCAGAATCTAAGCAACAAAATCAATGCCCTGCCATTAAGAGTTCTGAGCAATCAGCTGAATGTGCACAGAACTATGAAACTTTCAATCAGACAGAGTAGGGAGAATCATAAAAAAACCCTAGGTCAAATAAGTC
>JZKD02S1804424.1:20448-43651 GCA_000966675.3 Picea glauca | reverse complement strand
CTTTGGATACACTAGTCCCTTCATGCTATAATGAAAGTGATGATGTGATTGGAAATATTGATGAGTTTATACATGTTAGAATGGGATGTGACTTGTTATGGATTTAATGGAGATCCCATTTATGATATTGAAGATCATTTTCAATTATTGTCATCAGAAAAACCATATGTGATTGCTACTTATTCATATGTTTGTCAATAAGAAGATGACATCATTACATATTTGTTCCAACCACCCAAGGATTACTTAGTGCAAGATTCTCATGAAAAATTCTGATCATATCCTTGTGGATTTGATACATTTTATTTCGATCACTTGGAATTTTTCCGGGAAGAAAATTTTCAACCGCCCCTTGTGCTCTAATTTTGATGAGGGTAAGGACATGGTTTTCCCAGAGCAGGATTTTTGTGACGAGAGTTTCCATCCTCCTTTTCGTTCACCTTGTTGTTCCACTATAGATATGGTCGGGAGTTTTCCTTATGATAGTCACTTTTCTTTAGGAGAAAGTTGTTTTCAACCTATGGTTTTTTCTAAGGGTTTTCAGATTCATATACAAGGCCAACAAACCTTGGGTTGGGAGAAACATTTTTTCTTTATTCATGATTTTATCCCTTACCTTGCGCCCTCTTCTTCCATGGGAAATCTTAGAGTTTTCCTTTGGTTCCTTCTCATCCTGTCTTGATCTCTTAGTGTTGGCTTGGTATATGAAGATGAGGATCTGCCTTTTCCGGATTATTTCAACCTTGTCCTAGGATGGATAGAGCAGGGTTGTGGTGATACCTCCTTGCATGATTTTACCCCTCCCTCCTACCTCCATGAGTTGGATTTTATGATTAGCTATGATATAATGTCTTCTCTAACTCATGATCTATTGGTGCTTGAATTGTTCTTCTTTTGGTTTATCATTAAGCACAAGGGAAGATATTTTGATGTAATGTTGGGATGGTTTTGTTGGTTATACGATTCTACCTAGAATTTTATTATAGCATATATTAGTGTAGGCTAGGTAGGAATTTGCATCATGCATTGAATTCGTATAAATTTTGTGTCATACATTCATGCTAGTATAGTTTACATGTTCTTATATATTTAATTCTTACTTGTATATAATGAATACATGTTAGGAAACTTCATTTAATCATTGAATAGCATTGCTTTATCATTTTGTATCTTGATAATAAAAAAATGTTTCCAGCATGGCTTTGGATTTATCACTAACGTCGATGGATCACATCCATCGGCAAATAATTCTAAAGGGTGTTGTCATTTGAAGTGGGTGCAAGTTTGCAGGTCTTGTACAACCAGAGATTGAGGTTCTCATGCGCTCTACGATGAGCAGATGTCCCCATGTTGGAGCCAGATGCTACCCCCCATAATGGAGATCATGTCTCGTGGACGAAAATGGAGAACATGATCCCGAAGACTATGATGATTAGCATGTCCACAGATGGAAGCATAATTCCCCCCCCCTCATTCACATTTACAACTACATGTCAACCAAGGCTCATCACATACAAGAAACCTAGAGTATGGGAGATGGTAAGCCATCGTCACCATGAGGTATGTTAGTACTTATTTCATGAAAAGTGGTGTGCTTAATTTTTCGGGAATGTGGATGAGGATCTTTGGTTTAAGTTGGATAATGGATCATTGGTTTGGCAATTTGTGTTAGTTTCCTTGTTTCACCTTGGTGGTGAACTTCTATGCCCTAGTCTCGCATTATCATTGCCCAAGGAAAATGGGAACTATTGGGAGGCCCTCAAAAAGGTAATGTTCCATTCCCCACCATACTTAACACTTTCCATCCTAGATCCTCTCATAGTGTACTAAAATTCAGAAATGGGTCATGATCCATTCTCTCATTAGAAGAGGGGTTGAAGGTCCAGAGGTTGTTTCGTAGCCACTAATAAAAGAATAAGAAAATTATGCTAAATAAATAAAGGAATGATAGCAAAAAAGGACTAACAAAATCCAGTCTAAACTTGAGCTTTACTCTTTCAGTGCTCACCACGGTCCCAAATGGAAATGCTATAGCTTGAAACCTTATAAAAGGGGACTTGTAAATATGATAAATTAGACTAGAAATATGGATGATAAAGGGGTTTGTAAAAAATAGAGCATAAATATGGGGTAACTCAAGAGAAATCACACCCTCCACAAAGGTTCTCATAGAAATGGATTTAATGACACTATAATCCATGAAGTAAGCCCTAAAACCATATCACTATCACACTTACTCTTGAATGGTTTTTCCTTTCCCTGTCACTCTCGGGACCTATCCCTCTACCTAGGTTATTTTATTTCATTTCTAGGTGGCACACCTAATAGGGTTGGATGAATGCCCTCCCGTACTTAAACTTGTCAACTTACATGGGGCCCTGGGCTGTTGTTATTCTTGAAGGGGATACTGAGGTGAATTGTCTTACATGGCTTATATTTCACATTGCAGCTTACTTTGCATGTTTTAAGGACTAATGTTTCTTGTGAAATTTGGTTGATCATGCTTTATGTTTTGATTTGACTTGGATGGCCCTGACATGGTTCTTTGAGGGACATTCTAATCTTGTACCTAGGACATTGTTCCTTTATTGCAGGACTTTGGCATGTGTGATTGAGAGAAATGGGTCATCGAGTGACTCACCACCATCAGACATCAGCTCTCACACCCTTGGAACCCTAAATTATGGACAAATGGACTTGGTAGGAAAAAATTCAGTCATGATGGCACAGAGATGGGATAGAATCCCCACAGACTGGGTAGAGTACCCTAAGATATATTTTTCACCAGGATCAGGAACATTGCATTAGCACATAGTCAGATATAGTGCATAGATGAGATGAAAGTCCCTAGGGCATGCATGCAACACCTGGATCCTAAACGTTGGCTCTATTATGGTGATGACATCACCTTCTAGGACATGATGCAGCTAGGGTTTGGTGAATTCTTCGGGTATTGACGATGCATGGCATGAAATTTGACAAGGAGAGACATCACTTTCTCTCACACTGCTTTATATTGATTCCACATGGCCTTTGGAATCCCCCTCCTTGCCTAAGGAGGCTTGATGTCTCACACATGTCGGCTATTTTGATTATATTTTGCATTTATTGCACATTGTAGAGGTTAAATTAGGGGTTGGCCTCACTTATAATTTGTTGTTGGCATTGTATGTGGACAAATGTGTTGGGGTAGCCTCATGTAAAAATGCTACCCTCACTTTCATTTTTATCATCATTTTTCCTCACCTTTGTGAGAGACTACTTCTGAAATTTTTGCCCTTTTGGGGTTACTAACTCTTTCTCTCTCATGCGCTATGCTTGGAAAAGATATTTTATGGATGGTTTTTTTTATTTTGGATGGATATTTCTACAATTAGGGTGAGATTCTCTTGGTTTCTTGGATGAAGTAAGTACATTTCTGCAATTTTTGTTCATGCTATAAATGTTTATGGTGAAATTGTCATTTTTTTGCAAGAAGTATTTTTTATGGTTTTGATCGGAATAGCCACAATTTTGTCAATAGACTATCAATGTTTCAGATCCAAATCAGGATCCATATTCAGGATCAATGTCCTGAAGATGGATCCTGATTTGGATCTGAAACATCGATAGTCTATTGAAAAAACTATGGCTATTCCGATCAAAACCAAAAATCCCAACCACTGAAATCTCATTAATCAGATTATTTCCCTATACGGTAGGGAGACTCTGGACAAAATTCGAGTTTTAGAAAATCTTAGAGTTAAGATAAAAAGAAGAGTGGCAGATCTGAAATTTCTCAAGAAATGTAGGGGCGGAAATGTGTTACCCAAATTTGTACAGATCCAACATAGAGCCAAGAACAAATGGAACAGTGTGACCTTCTCCAGACTGGGGTCATCCATTTTAAGAGGCGAAATTAGGAAGAATGGATGTATTCTGGAACACACCCAAAAACACGTTAAAAATCCACCTGAAACTAGCACAGGTCATGACACCCGATTTGTGGAAGATAGTAGATGCCATGGCAGTGATGAAAGCAGATAACACTTACTTAGAAGCTCGGAACAGACACTCTTCCAAGCTAGAACAGCTACTAAACAACAAAAAAGATAACCATGACACCAATGCAAAGAATGTAGTAAACCTATCTGCGCGTGTGTTAAGCAAAACTGAGCTGGACGTATTGGGAAGAGGATTAAATTTCGATGTCTCCCCGACCTCCATCCCCACCGATAATATTATTTGTTGCATAGAGGACGACATATAGAACCTCAAGTGATGAAGACAAAGAGTTAATAAGACAAGATTGCTTAGTCATCCTACGCAAATCCAAACCTCCAAAAAGTAATATGAGTAAAGAGGAACGCGCAGCCTTAAAGAACCTAAGAAACGATGAAAATTTGGTGATTCTCAAGGTAGAAAAAGGAGGTGCTACTGTTCTTATGAACATGGATGATTACAACAGGAAAATGAAGAAACACCTAACCCAGAGTGGCAGCTATAAAAACCTTCATAAGCTTTGATGTAGTCTCCCTTTTCACTAAAATCCCCTTAGATAAAGCTATCCAAATTCTCAAAGAAGTCACCGATCCCGAAACATCTAACCTAGACGAGGTTTTCTTGCACTCCACTTTCTTTAGTTACCAAGGAGAATTCTATGAACAAACCAGCGGCGTAGCAATGGGCTCCCCACTGTCCCCCATTGTTGCCAACCTTTTCATGGAGAATTTTGAAAAGAGAGCCCTGGACTCCTTTCCCCTAAAACCATCAATGTGGAAAATATATGTTGATGATACCAATGTTCTCTGGCCCCATGGGAAAGTTGAATTATAGAAATTCTTTCTACACCTAAACAACATATCCGAAGAAATAAAATTCACAATGGAACTCGAAGAGAATGATAACATCCCCTTTCTAGACGTTCTTATCAAAAGGAAAAGTTATGGGGATCTAGGACATGCGGTGTATAGAAATAATACCCACACTGAGAATTATATCCATGCAAATTCCCATCACCACCCCAACTAGAAACTAGGTGTCCTAAAAACTTTAGCCACTAGAGCCATAAGAATCTCTGATGAAGCAAACCTAGATAAAGAAACAGATCACCTTACCAAGACTTTTAAAAACATAGGTTATAAACACAAAGAAATTAAGAATGCAATAATCAAATCCCTAGAAAGAACCCACGATAATCCCAGTGCCCCTAAAGACCAGAACCCTAATAGAAGTGTTTGCCTTCCTTACATCCAAGGAGTGACCGACAAGATTGTGAGAGTCCTCAGCAAAAAAGAGATTAAGACCTCCTTCAAACCACTTGAAACCATCAAATAGAGTATGAGATCCGTCAAAGACAAAGTTGTGTAAATGTGTTGAACCTGCACAGAATAGATCTAGCTATAAAATACCACACATTTGTAAAGAGAAATTGAGAAAGAAGAAGCAAGAGATAAAGAATGGAAGAATTATCATTAACTGTATTCCACACTCAAATAGTGAATAATTTACAATAGATATAGGATACATGAGTAAATAATGATCCATAGTGGTGGGCTAGAGTGATATGGACACACACTAGCAATTAATAATAACTCAGTAGAAACCTTAAAACTAAAATAACCAAAATAAGAAACCCTAATATAAACTTAAACAAACAATTAATTTTATTAAAAATTTTATATACCTCAACCCTAAAAAACTTAAATAATTCACTTAAATACCTAATAATTAAAACCTAGAACATAAATAAAGATTAAAACTTTAATTAATAATAAATTAATATAAACCCTAAATAACCAAAATAAGAAACCCTAAAAATCTTAAAACAAAGAATTTATTAAATAATTCTACAAAAAACTTAGTCGACACCTAAGTTTTTTCCCCACACTTCCAGTATTTATACCAACTCTTCCCATCTTTTTAACCTAGGCTCAATGTCCTAAAGATGGATCCTGATTTGGATCTGAAACGTCAACAGTCTATTGACAAAACTGTGGCTATTCCGATCAAAACCAAAAATCCCAACCACATAAATCTTATTAATCAAGTATTGTTTATTGAAACCCTAAGAGAGGAACATAAGTGTTTCTTCCTCTCATAAGGTGATATTTGTCTAGAATTTGCTAGTTTTCCTTACTAGGGTTAGAACCCTAAATCCCTAAAGTGCTAACACTTTAGGAGTTTAGCCCTAGATAATTGATATTTGAGCTAGTTGAAGCTACAATAAGGGAGGAACGATTTCTAGGGCCCAAATGTGCTTGCACCCTAGATGTCCTTCTCCTCAAGATCTAAATCCTAAGGCCCAGATTTTCATGCACCTTAGGGTTTAGATCTCACTTCTTGGTTTCAAGTAGATCAACCTTCAATCTTGGTTGCATTTGAAGACTCCATAACCCTAGAAAGGCACTAATCTTGAAACAACTCTCTTGGTGAATTGATTGATAAACTCTCTCTCTCAAATCTCTCAAGCATTCTACTAATTATAATAACTCTAACCCTAGTAAACTCAATAATTAACTTGCTCTTGTTAGAAAAAAATTCTACAACCATATACATTTACATTAATTTGTTGCATACATTCATCTAAAGGTGGTTTAGCTCACTAAGAAATTACCTCTAACAATTGGAAATTTTTCTATTGGTTATATGCTTTATTTACATGGTCAATTGTGATATTTATAAGCACTTATATTGTTGTTGTTACAAATTACTTATTGTATTTATAAGACTGGTTTACTGCTGCAATTTGCAACAGCCATAAAAATCTAACTTGTCTAGTGTCTTAAAGAGGTCATTATTTCATTGTTTGGATTGCAAACTGTTATATATATGATGCAAAGTGTTCTTGTTCCGGGAAGGTATCGAATCATCTTCAAACCTCTTATATTTTCTTGAACTATACCAATCATTCGGTGATCAAGACAAGGGGCGGTAGGCTTGGCTACTAAACTTTCTATTTGATCCCTTGAGGTCACTAGGGAAGCCTCCCTTGTGGTGGACCTCTTCCATCACTAAAATGAGGGAAGATCCTACTAAGGTGACAATGGTACTTTCTTTCATAGTTATGCAAGATTTGAGGATCTTGTGATGGGTTTTTCACAAGTACAAATCCTGTGATAACATGGACATGAAACAATATGGTAAGGGGGAGATGATGAGCCTAAAAATGACATCTTTTCCGCCATCTATATACCTATATTTCATGCCTTTCACATTTACCATATCCATTCTTGTCTCAAACAGTACACCATTTACCAAGATTTTACTCATAAATGCCATAAGGTACCAATGGATTTATTTACAAGTCTCTTTCTTGATTACGAGAATGATTTAAGAGAATTATAGTGTTGCTTATGGACTTGATAAATTAGTTTTATATCTGTATTCTACTAAAAGGTTTACAAAAGGTTTATCTAGTATCACTTTTGATCACAAGTGGAAAAGTATTATTGTTTACCAGGGCAGATACTTCGAGGGTACATTAAGTCTCAGCAATGTATTTACTTCATCTACGTAATGAGACCAAGATGCAATCAATGGAGTATCCAGGGTGCAGGAAATAAAGCATTCAAAAACCAATCATGATTGGCATCTTCAGATTGCACTCTAGATTCATGGATTCATAATTGAAGATGCTATCTAGCGTTAGATACCCCATTTTCATTCAAGATTACAAGGTTCTCTATAAAATAGTTAAAGGACAATTAAGGAATTCATGGATTTGAGGAATGAGTCATTGGTTCATGGCATTCGACCCTCCACTTCAATAATTCAAAGATTCCATTGAGGATTCATAATTAAGATGATGCCATGCCATTGTTAAAGATCCCCAAGCACATTTAATTCAAAATGAGATGCTCTATAGTGGTTAACATAGCCATCACTCCTTTAATATAGATGTTGATATCTCTACCAGATCGTCAATATAAATACCATATGTCATCGAACTCATGAAAATAGGAAAGTAATTTACTATTTATGTTATTTGTATTATTGCAAGACACCCCTAAAACATCTATAAGAAGAGATCAATTCGTGTGAGGAAAGGGGAGGGGAGGAAATATTGAATTTCTAGTTTATGAACAAAACCATAATTTGAGTTTCAATTTTATGTGTTGAGGTCGTTTTTTATCCTGTAGAAAACAACAACAACTAATACAATTGAGTAAGGGCCCACTCGATGATATTGTTGCTGCCATTTCCCTTTGTTTTTTGTTTATGTGAATCAATTTTACTTTCTTTTATTATTGTAGGATTAAACCACAATCCAAGACCTAATTGTGAGAAGAAAATACTACACTAGCTAATTGCAAAAGAGAGAGAGGAGAGAGAAAAATAGAATCAATCTTCACACATAATAGGCTAAGAAACCAATTCTAATCACAGTGTATTAATCCTTGATAATGAGTACAATATATAGGACTCTCCACATGAGGAGTAATCTGCACTAGGTTGGGATTTACATGTGCATGCTCAAGTAAAAAGTAACTTCTCCCAATAACAACAATTAACTAAAGTCAAAAGTTGTTAATAATAAGAAAAGGTCAAAAATATAGACAACATGCATTCCATAATAGACAAAATCTCCTAGAATAAGACTAGAGACCAAGAATGGAACTAAAGTCCTAACTAAGTGAGAATTTGCTAACTATGGAAAGTCGCTAAATAAGTGAAGTGAGTTAACTCCAAGTATTAGATGGGTAATGCACACTTCCCTAGGAGGATAATATTCTTACTAAAGTGTGCTCTATAGCCATGAAATAGGAAATATCTCCTAAAATTAAGGAAATATGAATTATCTCCTAGAAAATAGGAATTTTCCTAATGGTGGTTTATGAGCCAATGGTTTTGGAAACCCGTGGTATTTTCCCACAATATTACATATAGGAATCCACCAGCTAAAAATAGACATGATATAAATAGTAGTCCTCCTAAATAGTAGGAAAAATGGAAAAAATGAGTATGTCACTAAGTATGTAATTGAGCATGTACCCCAACACTTATCAGTCTCAATTTTGCTCTATTTTTTTCTGTTTCCTTTACAAATTGTGGTCAAATTATGTATGGCATAATTGAATTCCAGACCTAGTCAAATTGAGCAGTGTCACTATGATAGTGATATGGTCACTTATTTGATACAATCCTTTCAACTACAACGCATGGAGTAGCCACAAAATAGTAGGAATTACAATTCAGTCATGCATAGTGCTACATACAATGTAATTAATATTTCAATTAGACTAAGACTAGAGGTATCCTAGAATAGGTTTATGATTCTTTTATTTGAAACTTCATTTTGCTTTGCAAATAGAATATAATTATTTTATGATTTAGTTTCCTTATTTCATCTCGGTTTTTTTTATTCACAAACTATAGCAACAATATGGAGATATTTTGTTTCAAATTTAGTAATTAGAGAAAATTAATGCATGGTGATGATACAATCATTCCTATTTGCAAAACAATGAATCACCATAAACTAAAAGAAATCACAATTCACATATTGAGTTGCGGCAATTTTAATTGTAGGAATTCACTCATAGAATAGTCAATACAAGGATTTAGTTATGTACATATAGTACATGGTATATTGCAAGTTCTTTATGACCCTGGGTTGATAATTAAATGAAGCTATTATCCTTTCTACTATAACATTAGGGAGGTATATAATCATCTTGTCACCTACTGCAAGAGAAGCCCTGGATTTCAAAAAGGTTTTTGGACACTTTCACGGAGGCATCTGGCATGTCCATTAATCTTCTCAAATCTCATATATTCTTCTTCAATACTCCTCTAGTTATCCAATTCCATATCTCTTGCATCCTTGGATTTTCAAGGAGCTCCCTTCCGTCCAAATATTTAGGCATTCATTTTATTGTCTCAGCAACGGGAAATTCTCCATGGGAGGACCTCCTCACTAAGCTCGAAAGAAATCCCTCTGGATAGACTTTTTGATCCCTTAACTTTGTTGGTTGTCTCAATCTTCTCAAGTCACCTTTTCAAGCCATCCCTTTGTATACCTTTTCATCCTTAGTCACCCCTAAGCGCATTCTTAAAATCATTCAATCCATTCAGCAGAACTTTCTCTGGCAAGGAGCCAAGGCAGCCAAAAAATGGGCCCTAGTGGCCTAGAATACCCTATTTTTTCCCAAAGTAAAAGGAGGGATTGGGCTTAGAGACCCTATAATTCTAAACAGTGTTCTCAAATCCAAAATCTAGTTGCATCGGTTGCAAAGGAATGGTGAGCTTTGAAGCAATCTCTAGAAACACAAATACGACAATGGCATTCATAACTCAAACCTCATCCAAATGGATGGTAGTTGTTTCAGATCACTCATTTGGAAGGATTATTGGCTTAATAAATGCCTCATTCAGGATCACAGTTTTTGGGAAGTGCATGATGGAAAGCATTCTCTCTTTTGGGAAGATTCTTGAAAAGGACTGCCCCGACTCCAAACCTGCAATACATATCAAGCTCTCAAAAATCATATTCATCCCATTCATGGAAGGTTTGTCTCTCAATATTGGTACCAATGAGAGTTCTCATTAGACCGGATAACCTGGAATCTCAATCCAAATCATCGTCACATCCATCTCAGACAACAATTCTCAGCACTAGAAAAAGATCTCTTGAAGTACAAGATCAAACTCTCAAACAAACTTGACAAGCTCCAATGGGGACATGAGCCAGGTGGATTCTTGAACCTTAAGAAATATTACAATTTACCAATTGATCATGTCTAGATCCCAAAAAAAAATACGTTTGGGAGAAGGCCTAGTATTCCAACATTTGGCCAAAAGTATCCTTCCTCCTCTGGCTCATAGTGCATGGGAAAATTTTGACTTAGGACCAACTGAATAGTCAAGGTTTTGAAGGACTGGGATTATTCATCCTATGTAAACAAGCGGAGGAAACCAAAGAGAATTTTCTTGATTCTTTCCCCTTCAACAACCACCTTTGGGATTAGGGTACTTTTCTATTCCAACAAACTAATAGATATAGAGATAATATTCAAATCACTCTAGTTTCCTGGTGCCCTATTGGATTTCATAATTCCATCCTCAATAGAATTTGGCATATTTTTTTAGGATTTGTGATGTGGGAAACTTGGAAGGAGAGGAATTGTTGCATATTCAGTAATGAAGAGAAACCAGTTGCAATGATATGGGAATTCATCCACAAAACAATCATAGAAATAGTTAAATCATGATCCTGGAGTGAGGATGACCTCAAATGAAACTCCAAAGAGCAGTTCATCCTCTCGAGTTAGGATGTGGATTTAGCTTTGATTTCCACGAGTAAACATTTAAAGTGACCTCATCGCTCATATCCCCTTTCATGGTCACCCCCTCCTCAATATTTTATCAAGATTAATTTCGATGGAGCGACTAAGAACAATCCTAGAGGTGTTGGGTACATGGGAGTCTTTTGCAGCTCCACAAGGACAATTATTTGAAATTATTTTGGGAGCCTAGGTATAAGTTCCAACAATGCGACCAAGCCCTAGGATATCCTCTCAGGTTTAAAAATCACCAAGAAACAACATTATTAAATCTCATTGTTGAAGGTGATTCTCAACTCATTATTGACATGTTAATTCACCTTCAAAATGGTGCACCCTTATGGAAAGTCTCTAAGAACTAGCGACTAGAAGAAATATTGGAGTAACTCCAAAATCATGATTGATGCCATGGCCATCATACTCTTTCATGTTTGTAGAAGTTTTAACAATCTTGTTGATCATTTGGCTAATGAAGGAGTGTCTAACGGTTTTGATTTCAACAACTCTGCTTGGGATTCTCTAGATAATGCAACCCTTAAGAAAAACTATCAAAGACTCAATCAAAATTATCTCCTCTCCCCAAATGGGGTACTTATTGTGATGGATGAGGGATGACATGTGGACCAGAAGGGAGGTTCGCATGCCTACACAAACCGACCTCTCCATCCTTTATCTTTGACACAAGCCTACACGTTTGAATCTATGTACTTCCCACTCCCTCTGATGATGAGGAAGAATCGATGGTGGTTGATGGTTATAGGGAAGGTTCCAATACAATCGAGGACTCATTTTCAACTCAAAACAATGAATTCCCCTCATTCTAATTAGAGTGTAGAAGACATGATGGAAAACTTGCTCCTTATCAGGGTTGCATGGGGGAGTTTACATTCTAGTTCTCTGTGTATCAATTGGGTGTTGCGATATTAATATTGGTGGCTTAGTAGTTGGTTTGTTGGTTTCATTCACACTCCCGACATGGCTCTGTGCTACAATAATAAAGGAAAGGGTCCCACCCACTCCACTAAAGTTGCCTCGAAGGCAGAAGAAACCATTGTTTCCTATGCCACCGTCATAGACCCTAACTTGCAGGATTTTATGCAAACAATTGAGGAGGATGTGAACATCATTGGGGCCTATTGTGAAGACCAAGAGGTCGACATAAAACAAATCCTTTTGTACTTCATTGAGGCTCTAGTATAGCTAGAGATATGAAATTTTTTAGAACTATGGAGATGTGTAACATCCCTAGTTTTAATCCCCGCAAATTATAATGTAATTGTATAAATGTGATTTAGGTTGGTGAGTCGATGTGTTGGGGAGAAGAACCTGTATTGATTTATCTGGTCATGGGACAAATTGTGTATTAGTTACATTGAACTAATTAATAAAAATAGTAATTGTTGGTTTTGATATAAGAGGGATGAAGAACGATGGGGGGCTATGATTCCACAAGAGAGAGGGGTCCAAGGGGGAGTTATGCTTGGGTATAAATCCAAACCCACATACCTAAAATTATTATTATTGTGTAAACCTCTAATTGTTGATTGAGTGTTCCCAAAGCCAATAATTGAATTCATGTAAGAAGGTGGGTGTGAGAAGTCATATTCCTTAGTTATTGAAGGGCATGGGCATGAGTACAATCAGCTTGGGGAAGAGTGTAATTCAAGCAGGAAAGCAAGGAGAGGAAAATTTGTATTGGTAGAGGAGGCATAATTAGACAGTCACTTTTTTGCATGGAGACAAGTTTTTACATGCAGATTTTGGGCAACAAGAGAGAAGTTGAGTGTTAGGAAGAGCACCATCCATGTTTTTCTTGAACGCAACCATTGTTTGGTTGTGTTTATGATGAGAAAGATACTTGAGTGACTGTAAGAACAGGTTGTAATCCTATAATGTGTGTGGAGGAAATGGTTCATGAACCTTGTGAAGGAGGCTATGAGCACTCCTAAAGCAGTTGAGAGTTCCTAGAGTCCCTAGCTAAGATATTCTTGTCCAACTGAGTTCACTGGAAGCCCTAATAAATTAATGGTATAGCCTAAGGTACCATGAGTAGCAAAGGGGGTACATTCCTTGGGTTGTGCAGGTTGTGAGGAAGAGAGATTTGGAGGATTGGAATTGCTATGGGAGTAGAACTTGAGTTTTGGGGCTATTGTGTGTGAAGAGTGGAAAGCCAAGAAGCTCATATCTTCTTGTGGACTCATATCCTCAGCTCAAGGGTGTCCTACTGTTGAGAGAAAATGAACAACAATGCCTATGGCTAGGAGGTTTATCCTTTGTACATATCTAGTTAGTTAATTATTAATAGATAAGTTCTCTGTTATGTAATTATGTTTATTCCATTGTGCAAATGGTTTATATGAATGTTATGTGTTTGTTGTGTGATTACTAGATGCATTATCATTTTTAATATATGTTGATTAGATGCATTTAGAACTGTGGTATCATCCAAATGGTTAAATCTATGTGTGATTTGTAGATGGAAAGATACAAGAAATTATTAAGTAGAAAATCATAATTTCAATGTGTTTTCCACTCATAATGTTCCTCAGTTGGAGTGGAGTATGTTACATTATGGAATCAGAGCTTTTGGTTAAAACATTGGGATTGTATGGGCTAAGAGCTAGTGCAAATTTGGCAAAATTCATTGTTACATATTTCTATCTGTGACGAATTTAGGGAAAAATGAAGAAACTTAGAGTGGAATCCCCAAATTTGTGAGCAATTCAAGTTGTAAATTCCTCAGAGCAATTGAAGAGATTATCTGAGGTATCAATCTGTATGTCACAGACAAAAATTCAACTTGGAAGGTTAAAAATTCACATTTTAACAATAGTTGAAGGAGTTAGGAGAGTTTGTTGAATCAATGACCAAGATTGTGGTTGATTTTGAGATCAACAAACCATATTCATCATGAGTTGAATTAGAACTTATGAGTTTTTTGGAGTTTTGAAAAAAAAAAAAGAATCGAAGGCCATGATTCATTATCGCAGTTTCACAAAGTTAAAGAATTGAAGGCCAAGATTCATTTTTGCAGTTTGGAAAATTTAAAGAATTGATGGTCGAGATTCATTTTAGGTGGTTGGGAAATGGATTAAATCAACGATTAAGGTTCATTGGTAGAGTTGAGGTAATTTTGGTGAATGAATGGTCAATATCATTTTGACTGGGGAGATTGTCGATGGTCAATGGTTGGGTTGGTGAGATTTACAAAAGTTTTTGGTTTTTCCCAAAAGAATTCCTCGATTGTCGACAGTCAAATCGACAATATCTGCGTAGAATTCTGGTTTTCCAATAGAAATCATTGATGGTTGATGATCGGATTGATGATTCTAGTGGATATTTTGGTTCGTCCAAAATAAATCTTTGATCAATGATGTTTGATGATCGGGGGTTGGGAGATTTAGTGAGGTGTTCAATTCTTCCAAGAGAAGTTGTTGATAGTCATTGAAAGGAAAGAGGAGGATGGTGTGTCTTTCCACATCAAAATCCATGTGCAATACATGTTAGTGTCCACATGTCATTCCACATCATCCAAAGTGCCATGTCGTTGTCCATGTGTCATGCCATGTCAGCATAGTTTCCACATTAGCCAAGATATGGATGATCGTCGATGATCAGGATTCGACAAAATTTGTAATAAGTTGGTTGTCAAGGGAATTCGTCAATGGTCAATCATCGATGATCGAGGTTAAATGAGATTCATGGGAAAAAATTGGTTTTCTAAGAGAAACGGCCGATGACCAATGATCAAGGTATGAGGAAATCAATGAGCAAGTTTGGTTTACCAAAATAATAAGTTGATCGTTGATGTAGTGTTGGGAAATCAACGACCCAGATTGCTTTGAGCCAAAGATCGACAATGGAGATTGATTTGTGGGATTGGGAAAGGTCTTATCGATCAATGGTCGACATTTGTCCCGATTTGAGATCAATAGTGAAGATTAAAAGACTGTTATAATAGTAAAACGGTCAATTTTCTATGAAATTTTAATATATATGAATGTCATTATCTTGCATGGGAATTTTGAGGCCCTAAACATCGTTTTGAGGAGTTCTATTTTTTGAAATTATAAGTGTTGTAGGAACCACATAAGTTTTTTAATCTTAAATAAAAGAACTTGGAGAGATATTTCCAACGAGCTATTATGGGCGCAAAATAGAACTTGTATGAGAAAGTTATAGTTGAAACAGTTAAAGTATATTTTTTGCACCAGTTTATTCCAGAGGGAATAAATTCTTGCTCGAAGGTCCGTTTGGGGCACAACAACGGTCTATGGAAATATTATGAACCATAGAAGACAGTTGTGGAACCAAATTTGGAATCTAGGTAAATAAAATGTATTGTAAGAGAGAGAAGACACCTATAGCATATAGGGATAAAAATGTAAAACAGTTGAAACTTCTGCAAGTTGTAACTATCACTCTAGAGCTCGATGAAGGGTGAAATTTTTACATATCATTCAATAAATAGGCATGAAGATACCCAATTAATATTCTATAAAAATTCTAAAGGAGTTGGTGGAGGGACACATGAACAAGGATAAAATTTCTAATCTGTGAGAAAGTGCAAAGGGCCAAAGTTGTCAATTCCATATTGCAACAGATTTTGATTGGAGCATCAGTTTGACAATATGAGAGTTGTCATGAATTATGTTATAGCAGTATTATATGTTTCTTGTAGAAATGTTTCCTTGGTTCATAAAAAAATTACCTTTGTGGGTGGCCAAAGTTTGTGTTTGAGATTATTTTTGCACTTGGGAGAAGGTGCACAAAAGGAGTAAATTAACAATATTCAATCGCATATAACTTTCTTCTTAGTGCTTGTAATTAAGCAAGAAAGTAGTCAATGGAAAGATAGTGTATAAGAGAATCCATATATCCACTAAAAATTTAGTTTTGATCCAAAGAATTCTCAAGAAATCGAAAGGAAGGTTACTAGTGGACTTGAAGGACACCATTGAGTAGAATGGGAATTTCAGGAAGCCATTACTTTTGGCTCGTAAATCATATTGAGGCATGAGTATGGTCATTAGAAAAGTAATATAGAGGAAAACATGACAAAAGGTATAAGTTATCTATGGGAGCATCAAGTTTCTCCATAAATTTGTGGGGAAAAGTGGAATTGGATTCCATGAACCATGTAACCACTGGATGTGAAATTTTTTCCAAATGATGTCGAAATTTGGAGAAACCTACCCAGTTGATAGAGGTAAGTGCCAGAGGTGATTTATAGGTAAGGAAGAGTATTGAAAATCATTATGGTTCCTATGCATAAGTATAGAGGCACACTTGAAGTGTAATATCTTGGAAAAATAAAAAGGGTTTGAACTTATTAACATGGCATTGTTAATAAGTAGAGTAACACTCCAACAAAGAGTGTTGTGTGAAGGGATTGCTAGAAAGAGAATAAGATTCCACAAATGAGGATTATGGGAATATGTTCTATATTAATTCCAAGGTCCATTGGACAGGGAAGCAGGTCAAATATTGTGTAGTTGAATAAAACATCAAAGTACTGCAAATGGAAGCGCAGGGCTGCAAATTAGGTGATGCAAGGCTAACAAAGGTCCAAGGAAGAGAAGAGGAATATTAGTATTTAGCTGATATAGAGTCTGAATGGATTGCAAAGGAAAATCAACATAAGTTCTCACATATAGCATGAATCCAACAGGTGAAGAATGTGATCTGCATGCACAAAAGGTCAAGGAGGACTCCATTGCCTTGAAGGTAGAAATGTAGTGAAGACTACAAATCTTGTTGCAAGAGAAAGAAAAATGATATCATGATATGAGGTTTGAATCATGGAGTGGATGAGTCATCTCTATGTGCAAGTATGGAAATGCAGGAAAAATGAATTGTTAGATATGATCTAGCAAATTTTGTCTAAAGTAACCAAAGAAAGAAAGTTGCCTCTATTATTAGAATGCACAACGAAAGCAGGGTATAAGTGAAAATGGAGGTGTGTAGAATTCCATTTGGAGCACAGTAGCCTTGAGTATCTTGTTAGAACATCAAGCATTGATGGTTCATCAAACATATCATGGATTCAGTCAGTCGAGAGGTTGACCTACATCTGGATACAATCAGTCGAGCGATCGACCAACACACTACATCAGTCACTCGAGTAGTTGACATGCCTGTCAGTCCGACAGTCGACTAGAAATTGAAGATGGTCGGGAAGTGTATCGACCAGCCCAAAAATCAAATATGAGTTAGATAGATAGTCAGTTGGGTCAATTCTTGTCTAACCGACTCGATAGAGCAGATTTGGTGGATTCAACTCTAACAGTCGACGGTTGCATTTGGACAAGATCTATGGAAGTTGGTTATATCTTGAGACTATAAAAGCAGACCCCTTGGGTCATTATCAAATAAAATATATTGTGAAATAGATCATGTGGATCAAGATGTGCAACATGCACTGTGATGTTTTGATCACAATGTGCCTTGCTTGAGTGTTGTAACGATGTCTTTAAACACCACTTTATATTCGAAATTTTTTATTCCTCTTTGATTATATGCAGTATTGTGTTCTCCATTTCATATCGTATTCCACCCTATTCCCCAAAATGGTATCAAATCCGATGGTTTAAACCTTGACTTGTTATTTGCAAACCTTGTTGAGTCGAATTTGTTGTGTGATTGGCTCTACGTCTATGGTTTTTTTATTGAAACTTATTGAAACAGACCAGTCTGTCTAGATATCAAAGATGGCTTCGAAAATTGATATTGTTGTTCTGAACAGATCAAATTATTCAGTATGGGCACCATATATGAAAACCCTACTAAAGAGAAAAGGATTTTGGCAGTATACAGAGATTGAAATTCCAAATCCAACAAATGACCATGCGAAGTTCATTGTTGATGGTAAGAAGGATGAGGTTGTAGGGGTCATTACGACCTACATCTTGTGAGAGATTCGATTTCACTTCAGTAAAATCAACTTCCCTCATCAAGTTTGGAAAAAGTTGAAGTTGTTGTTCAATAAAGTCGATGAGAGCCACGTCATGCAGTTGGAGAAAGATTTGATCTCTCTCGATCCTCATTCCTTTGAGAGAATGAAGGAATATTTTTCCTGTGTCAAGGAAATTTAATACAAATTGGGAAAATGTGGAAAGAAATATCAGAAGAAAGATGGAAAACTCATCAAGTTGGTCCTGATGAACTTGAGAACACCATTTGACATGTTCATGTCGACTTTCTACACCAACTGGAAAACACACAAGGAAGATGGTAAAGATTACACCTTTTAAGCTTTATGTGGTATTTTGATTATTGATCAACACAGATTGCTTGGAGAAGGCAAGCTTGGTGGTAAACACTAGACACACTTGCTCAAGGGAAAGGACAATATGGATCCCAGGGATAGAGCATTGTTTGATGCCTCTACATAGAAACATGCATACCATGACCAGAAATACAAAGGGCAGATAGATGCACCTCAAGGTATTTGAAAGAATAAGACATGTCAGTACTGTGGAAATATTGTACATGTGGAGAAGACCTGCTATAAGAAGTGAGCCATTTTAGAAGAGAAGGTTAAATGCCTTGAAGGAGACATGTTCATTGTACATCGACCCACTATTAATATCACCTTCCAAGTCATAACTTTTCAGGCCTTGTTGTCTCATTCTGCATAGAAAGAATGGGTAGTTGACTCTAGGTGAACTTTACCACATGCCTAAGGATGCCTCTTTGTTCATGAGACTAAATAAATCTGACGAGAGTAAAATATATATTGTTGATTATTTTGCTATGGATGTTGTTGGTTAGGGTGATGTTACTTGTCAACATGGGAATATTTTCGACATCTATCATGTGCCAAATCTAAGGGCCAAACTGTTGTCTATTGCTGAGTTAACACAGACAAGTACGAATGTAGAATTTTGGCCAAATCAGTTCTATGTTCGTGATTTGAAGAAAGGTAAGTCAATTTTCGTTGATATGCTTCTCGACTCGACGGGTATTTTTTAAAAGTTTCATGACTCGATTCAACCTAAACCCAAACTGACTGCACTTGTTTCTCACACCAACGAATGAAGTTGAATTTGACATAACGATTCAGACACTTGAATTTCCAAAGTCTACAGTCACTAGCAACTGAGATGCTTGTTGGTTTTTTGAAGGTGTTTCCCCCTGAAATAGTCTACAAGGGTTGTGGGCTTCGAAAGCATCATCAGGTACCATTTGAATCTAGGAAAGAATGGCGAGCACAGAACCTACTGAATTGTTTCAGAGTGATGTTTGTTTCATCAATTTACCTTCACTGGCAGGTGCAATGTACATTTTGACTTTCATTGATGATTTATCTCGTCATACATGGGCTTACTTTCTAAAGAATAAGAACCTTGTATTTTAGAAGTTCAAGGATTTTTAGGCCTTTACTGAAAAGCAATGTGGTCAAACCATCAAATTCTTGAGATTAGACAATGGTGGTAATTATGTAAATCGACCTTTTGAAGAATACCTACTTCGATCTAGTATTGACTAGAAATGGTTGGTTCCTCACACTCCTCAGTAGAATGGTGTTGCAGAATGCAAGAATTAGACATTAGTCGAAGTGGCTAGATGTAATTTGCAAGATAAAGACTTGCCTCCTCGCTTTTGGGCTGAAGTGGTTTATTGTGCAAATTATCTGCTCAATTTCAACTCGACTCGAGTTGTTCCTTCCATGACTACAGTCAAACAATGGTATGGGAAGAATCCTTCATCGGCCACCTCTGTGTGTTTGGATGTGTTGTATGGGCTCACATTCTTGATGATTGTAGAAAGAAATTGGATGCAAAGAGCCATGATTGCATCATTATGGGATACTCTGAAGAGTCGAAAGCCTATCGATTGTTTGATCTTGTCAAATGGAAAATACTTATCAAACGTAATGTTCAGTTTGATGAGAAGACTTATATCTTTAAGTTTTTTAATGTGTCATCTAGATTGCTACAGGATGATCCCTTTGATGTTGTCTCTGACAATGGAGCTCATGTTCGATACTTCAGTCCTTCGATTGGACTGTCAAACTCTCTCCCTTTTCTGACTAGATCATCAACCTCCAAGTCGACTAGTCTGTTGTCCTTTGTTTCGACTGATCCACCGACTAAACGCCCTCCAAATTATGAACGACCTGCTCAAGAGAACTGAATTTCACCTATTTTTTGTCTACCCAAAGGGATGCCAAGACAATTGAAGTTGTGGGAGATTATGTTGGAGATGCTTGTTGTGGACAACAAACTCGAAGTCAAAAGAAACATGTTAGTGTTTCCTTAATGACTTATGTACTTGAAACTTTTGACCATGTTACCTACTTAGATGTTGAAGGGAGACCTAAATGTGAGCAGGCCATGAAGACAAAAATTTATTCTTTGTCGAAGAATCATACTTGGGACTTGGTTCCCCAACAACAAGGAAAGAACATTGTGAAGGGTCGATGGGTCTATAGGACCGAATTTACCTTTGAAGGTGTTGTTGAGCAACATAAAGCATGCCTAGTTGTAAATGGATTTTCTCAACAAGAAGGAATTGAATACACTAAAACCGTTTCCCATGTCACAAAGATGAACTCGTTTGACTGATTCTTTACCTTGTTGCTCGTTTTGGATGGGAAATTCATCAAATGGATGTGAAGAGTACTTTTCTTCATGGAGACCTATTTGAATAAATTTTCATGGAACAGACACTTGGTTTTGTGACATATTTGACTTTGGTTTGTCGGCTCAAGAAGTTTCTTTATGGTTTGAAGTAGGCTCCTCGAGCTTGTTATGCTAAGATAGACAATTTCTCTCTTTGACTTGGTTTCAAATGGTGTGAATCTTATCACAACTTGTATGTCCTCCATACCAATGGAGACACTTTAATTGTTGTTGTATATGTAGATGACTTACTTATTACTGGAAATAATAATGATCTCGTAGTTAGATTGAAGAAACACTTTGCTGACTCCTTTGATATGACAGATCTTGGTACTCTGCACTATTTTTTGGGTCTTCAAGTATTACCAGTTTGTGATGGATTTTTCATTTATCAGTCTAAATATGTGATGGATCTATTGACACATTTTAAGATGGTTGACTGCAATCCTTGTGCTACTCCTTTTTAGTCTGAGTAAAGATTACCAAAACCTATCAAACACCCACAGTCGATGCTACAATATATCGACAATTTGTCGGCAATCTTGTTTATCTTACTCATAGTCAACTTGACATTTCTTTTGTTGTTAGTGTGGTTTCTCGGTTTACGCAGGACCCTAAAGAATGTTGCGTATGTGTTATATTCTTTACGTGTCAGATTCGACAATTGCGTATGACGATCCCAACCTTCCTAATATCATGTAAGTTTTAAACCTGTGAAGTAAAGAAATGCATACAGATTCTTAAGAAAAACATAAATTAATCAATGGCTCATACACACAGTACACAGAGATTTACGCTGGAAACCCTTAACCGAGAGAAAACCAGTCTTCCTTGGTGCCACACCTTTCAATTCTTCATTGTATTAATTTAATTATTCACAATACAATATATACAATATTTTAGGTATTTTATAGCTACCAAAACCCTAATCCCTTAATTTGGGATTAATTTAGAAAATCGTTAAAAATAGAAAAATCCACTAAAATAGCAAAAACTGCCCAAAAACAAAAATTGGGGTGTTGCCCCGAACCGCGATAGCTCTAGGCTACCGTGCAGAGCTAAATGATACACGTCACCAAGGGGGCACAATCTTGGCCCCCGCTGGGACCCCCCTAGAAAAGCGCCTGACGCACACGACACAAAGGGTGAAGGAAGTTGGGATCATCAAACGCAGTTGTTGAATCTAACGCGCCCACACACACACATGCAAACAATATAACACATACCCAACATTCTCCCACTTGTTGTTTTCTTTTCATACAGGGGTTCACAGAATTACAAAGTCAACAATCAAGGGCATCAATGCCCATTTTTGCTCTACACCAGGAGAACTTCTCTATGCTCACAAACTTTGTCAATGAATCTGTAGCATTCTTCAAAGTGTCAACCTTTTCCAGCGACACCTTCTTTTCTTCAACCATGTCTCTCACAAAGGATATTGAACATCAATATGTTTTTTCTTCGAATGATAAGCAGGGTTCTTTTCCATGAATATTGCACTCAGACTGTCACAATCTAATCTCATTGCTTATTGTACCAACCTTATACATGAACACAATATTTATAACCATACTTCTTCCTTGCTTGCATGAGTGGTTTCCATGTATTCAGCGTCTGTAGTTAATACTACCACTACAACCTGTCTTTTTCTCATCCAACTGATTTCTCCTCCAAATAGGTTAAACACATACCCACTTGTAGATCTTTTGTGATCCAGATCTCCAGCCCAATCTGCATCAATAAACCCATGTGTCAGACAGTTGGCTTAGGTTGATGGATATTTTATATAGATTGTTGGTTGTCATTGATGTCAACCATTGGAGAGTGATATTGTATATTTATGTCAACCCTTAGTGATTGATGTCAACCCTTGGAGAATGTCCGGTAGTGAATTCCAGTAGCACAAAGGTTTGGGTAAAGGACCCAAGGTTGTTTCATGTATAATGGTATGATTTTTAATGTATTTTAAGTTAATACTATTCTATATGGATAGTACATGTCATTCCATTTTCGGTGGTATGTGGAACATCACATAACACCTCACGATTAGAGAGTTATGGCCATGTAAAGTTGGAGAACCCAGGTTTGGGTAATGGACCCAAGTTTGTTTGATGGATAATAGTATGAGTTTTGATATATTTGTAGGTAATACTATTCTATATGGATATTACATGTCATGCCATTTCCATTGGTATGTTGAACGTCACATAACTCCTCACGGTTAGAGAGTTATGGCCATGTGAAGTTGGAGAACCCTCATGAGTCATCTAGAAGCCCCAAAAGGTCAAAGTAGTAAAAGTGGTTTAAGAGATT
>JZKD02S1804424.1:0-12155 GCA_000966675.3 Picea glauca | reverse complement strand
TGGACACATAGCCAGTGATTGTAGAAGCATGATCGATACTTCCATGAAAGAGAATACCGATATCAGATATAAGAAAGTATGGATAAGAAAATAGGAAGAACAGGTGAACAAAGACAAGGTACCAGAGATCGCAAGATTAACAATAAAACGAGATGAAGAAAATTCTACAGAGAAAAAGAAAGATGTCAGACACAGAAAGGTTTGGAAAATAACTGAAAGAAAGGAAGGATGGGTAAATAAGGAACAGGTTCAAGAGATTGTACTTTCGGGCATTGTAGTGAAAGATGAATCCATAGACAGAAAGAAAGAAGTCATATCTCAGAGAGATAATGAATCTACCAATGAAGATGATGATGAATCTACCAATGAAGATGATGATGAATCTACCAATGAAGATGATGATGAATACACATCAGCACGGGAATTGTTTTGATCCATACAACTTAGAGACTCCCAAGTAATATGAATATTAGACAAGGGGATTCTATGCAATAGTTGTGACAGACCAAAGAACCATCCTTCGAGCATCTTACAGAGTTTGAGAAGACAGATTCAGAGCAATCAGTTAGCAGAAGTAAAGTTCGATAGATTAATCAAGACTTCATGATAGTATAGTGAAAAATGGGTCAGCATTATGGACAGTTGTGTAAGTAGAATCTTGGACAGTATGGACAGAGATGAATTCGTAAGAACACTTAGCAGGTTTGGACAGATATATGATAGTGGACGAGAGCATGGATTCATAGATTGGTTTAGACAATAATCCAGAGGCAAAGGAACATTATCATAATGGATGATAATTACACAGGAAATGGCTCGAACAATGCTAATGGATTCCAAATTGACATATATTTTCTGGACACATGCAGTGCATACATCAATTCACATTCAAAACAGAGTAATGCTCATAAACAACAATGACAAAACTCCCTACGAACTATGGAAAGGAAGCACAGACAACAACCTCTACATCAAGGTAACTCAAGGTAATATTTTATTAATTGAAATTTATGTTGATGATATTGTTTTGTAAGTACTAATGACAGGTTAAGATAGAAATTTGCAAAGGATATGCAGAATGAATTTGAAATTTCATTACTTGGAGAACTATCCTTTTGTTTGGGTCTTCAGATATGTCAAAGAAACCAATGAATTTTTATTTCTCAAACTAAGTATATTAGAGAAATGCTAAAGAGGTTTGGAATGGAATATTGCAAACTAGTTACCACTCATATGCAAACCAGTTGCAAGTTGAGAAAAGATGATGATTCAAAGTCTATAGACCGGAGGAAATACAGGTCAATGATTGGTAGCTTACTATATGTGACAGCATCCAGACCAGATGTAATTGGACAGGTGGCAAGATTTCAAGCAGCACCAAAGGAATCACATGTATTAGCAGTGAAGAGGATTTTCAGATATCTCAAAGGAACATAAGATTTTGGATTATGGTATCCAAAAGGAAAGGATCTATCACATATTGCCTACACAGATGTAGATTGCGAAGGTTGCATTGATGACCAACGAAGCACCAGTGGAGCAGCGTTCTACTTGGGTAAGTGTTTAGTATCTTGGCTAAGCAAGAAACAATCATCAATATCCTTATCTACAGTCGAGGTAGAGTATATTGCAGCAGCAACATGTTGTACACAGGTTGTATGGATGAAACAAACTTTGACAGATATACAAGTTGAGTATGATGAGCTCATTCCAATCTCTTGTGATGATACAAGCGCCATCAGTATCTCAAAAAAACCCAGTGATGCACAACAAGACGAAGCACATTCCAATCAAGTATCACTTTCTATGGGAATAGGTTGCAGAGAAGAACATCAGAGTTGAATATGTGGGAATAAAAGAACAAGTGGCATACATCTTTACAAAACCGCTTCCACGGGAATCCCTTGAGCATCTTCGCCAGAGACTAGGAGTAATTTCTACTCCAAAATGAATGCTTTTGGATTCTTATCTTATATGTCTTAGATGTACACGAGGAAGCACCATAAATAGGACAAAGGGGAAGATATTTATCAAATGAAAAGGTAAATGCTTGGAGAGAGAGCATAGAGGCATGATTCCAAGGGGAGCGATTGTCACAAGGGAAGAATGAGTGATATGACTCCATAGTGATACCCTTTGTCAAAGGGGGAGATATTATTCATATGAAGGGAAAGAGAGTAATCAGAGGCTTATAAACACAAAGAAAAATCAAAGCACGTATACAGGGGGAGCATCCCCAAGGAGAGTTCAGTCAGAAGGAGTATACCCAAAGGGAGATACCCTTTCCCATTGATGTCAAAGGGGGAGAGATAGAAACATTGATGAAGATTATAAGAATGAATGTTATCATGACTAAGTGTTGCCATCAATGTTGGTGTTGCCATCAATGCCTAAGGGAGATATTGTCAGACAGTTGGCTTAGGTTGATGGATTTTTGGTTGTCATTTATGTCAACCATTGGAGAGTGATATTGTAGATTGATTTCAACCCTTAGTGATTGATGTCAACCCTTGGAGAAAGTTCGGTAGTGAATTTCGGTAGAACAAAGGTTTGGGTAATTGACCCAAGGTTGTTTCATGTATAATGGTATGAGTTTTAATGTATTTGAAGGTAATACTATTCTCCATGGATAGTATATTTCATTCCATTTCTGGTGGTATGTGTAACGTCACATAACTCCTCACGGTTAGAGAGTTATGGCCATGTGAAGTTGGAGAACCCAGTTTTGGGTAATGGACCCAAGCTTGTTTGATGGATAACAGTATGAGTTTTGATATATTTTCAAGTAATAATATTCTATATGGATAGTACATGTCATACTATTTCTATTGGTATGTGGAACGTCACATAACTCCTCACGGTTAGAGAGTTATGGCCATGTGAAGTTGGAGAACCCTCACGAGTCATCTAGAAGCCCCAAAAGGTCAAAGTAGTCAAAGCGGTTTAAGATATTTTTAGAAGGTAAATAATAAAGTGAAGTGATGAGTGTACTATAATTCAAAGTGAATACAAAAGAAATTATTTAAATAATAAAGTTAATGGATAAATTACTAAGTTGACAAGTGGTTAGAAGTGGGTTAGCCCTAAAATAAGGAAAGTGGTTTAAGATGGTTAGAAGGTAACCCCTTGAGGTAAAGTGAAATGATGAGCGTACTATAAGTCAAATTGGATACAAAATAAATTATTTAAATAATAAATTTAATGGATAAATTACTAATTTGACAAGTGGTTAAAAGTTGGTTAACCCTAAAATAAAGAAAGTGGGTTAAGATGGTTAAAAGGTAACCCCTTGAGGAAGCTACATGAAAGTATAAATAAGAGGCAAGACTCTCTCATTTCATATCACACTTGAGAATATTGAATATCTACAGGTGAATGAGGTAACCAAATTATATCTAAGCCGAATTTTAGAGAGAAGGTGAAGTAAAGAAGGCCGAAATTCAAGGGAGAATAAATTCTTTTGATGATGCTTTCTAAGGTATGTTATTTACAGGTCATCTCACCATTTTCGCAATAAAATTTTTTATAGAATGATTCAGACCGTGAAATTGATATGCCATTGAGAAAACATATCCAAGTAGTTGTGGTACAAATTTCAGCTTGTGGGTCATTTTAGTTTTGGAGTTACACTCCGTGGAAAATAGGGTTTGTGGCTAGTCCTGAAACTAGTCTAAAACAGGTGTTTTGGGTAAAAATGTCATAACTTCTTAATAACAAATCCAAATTAAGTAAGACAAAAAGTTTTGGTTAGAGTACATTTTTTAGTATTATGTGTAAAATTTTCAGATACATACAACAAATATTCGGTGTGGGGCATGCTCTACAAGTTCGCTCTAAAAAATAAGACAAAATTCAACAAGGTATGTAATTTTTGCTATAACTCCTTTTCTGAGAGGTTCCAAGTAGTGACACCTAGAGGAATTTCATAAAACACACTGAAGAAAATTGTGTACTATTTTCGCATCTTTATTCATTACAGGTACATAGTTATGATTATTTCAAGTTAGGGTTGTTGACTAATCCAAAACTAGTCATGTGAGACTAAAGTGAAGTTTGATGAAAATGCTAGTCTTTTGTTGCTAAAGTTAAGGAAGTTTGCGTGTATGTGATCATATACACCAGGTCTATTAAAAAGTTACAAATCATATTTGGATGATGAAATTGATGAGGGATTTTGGTTGAGGTACATGTTGGGTACATGGTTGAGATGAGTAGTTCATACATGATTGGTAAATGGTTGGAGGCACTTGTTAGTAGTATTGTTGACACATCGTTTATGGATGATGTAGAATACTTGTATTGGTATATTATTAGAAGCACATATCTATCTTGGTGATGATTATGAGTTTGTGTGTTATGGTTGGTTGATGCATGTCTTTGAAATTCTTCTTAGTGATTGATCTTGGTGAGTCGATCTGATTTGGTTGATAAGATTGATGAGACAGGTTGTTGTGATAGGTTGTTTGGACAGGTTGTTGTGATAGGTTATTTGTACAGGTTTGGTGCATGGTTGATGAACTTGTTAATGGTACAGGTTTTGTACAGGTTTGGTGCATGGTTTATGCACTTGCTCATGGTACAGGTTTTGTACAGGTTGGTGCATGGTTGATGCACTTGTTTATGGTACAGGTTGAGGTACAAGTTGGTGCATGGTTGATGCACTTTTTTATGGTACAGGTTGATTGGTACATGTTTATAGCAGTATATCTCATAGTGATAGTGTGATAATGGTTCCATCATTCTACTTATACGTCAGGGAGGTTGGACGGGGAAAGGACAGGTGGTTGTAGCCACCTTCTGGTTGTAGTCGGAGAACATAAAGGGTTGTAACCTCATTCTGGTTGTAGCCCTAGAATTGGGGAGTTGGAACTTCCCTCGGGTTTTAGCCTGAGAAACTAGGGGGTCGAAGCATCCTTCCAGTTGTAGCTGGAAAACAAAGGAAGTTGGTGCTTCCAATGAATGTAATTCTTCAAGACATATAAGAAAAATAATTTCATGGTTTTCTCTCGCTTTGGTTTTCCACGTAAAACACTGGTGTACTGTGTATGTGTATGATTGTTCATTTGTTTATTTCTTATTTACTCTGCATTTATTGGATGATAATGCTACATTGATATAAACCTTGGATTATATGGTTAAAAAGGATTAAATTTCTCTATTACTGATTCACCCCCCCTCTCTCAGTAATCGAGTAAGATTCCCATCTGGTGCTACAAGAGAAAAGGGTATCTTAGAGTTGATACACATTGATGTGTTTGGACCTGTGTATGTTCCATTACTAGGTAAATCTGTGTATTATGTTTCATTCATAGATGATTTCTCAAGAAACACATAGATTTATTTTCTTAGAAAGAAATATGAGGTATTTGATAAATTTAAAGTGTTTAAGGCTCTGGTAGAAAATCAAATAGATAATAAAATAAAGGTATTGAGGACAGATAATGGTGGAGAACTCTGTAGAAATGAATTCGAAGAATTCTGTAAGAAGTGTGGTATAGCAAGGTAGAAGCCTACTCCATACACGCCTCATCATAATGGAGTTGCAGAAAGGATGAACAAGACATTGATAGAAAAGGAAAGGAGCATGCTTAGTGGTGTTGAGTTAGGACATGAATTATTTTGCCTTTCCATACCACACTTCTTACAAAATTCTTTGAATTCATTTTCAGAGAGTTCTCCACCATTATCTGTCCTCAATACCTTTATTTTCTTCTCTGTCTGATTTTATACTAGAGCCTTAAACTCTTTAAATTTATCAAATACCTCATATTTATTTCTAATAAAATAAATCCATGTGTTCCTTGAGAAATCATCTATGAATGAAACATAATACACATATTTACCTAGTGATGGAATAGGCACAGGTCCAAACACATCATTGTGTATCAAATCTAAGATACTCTTTGCTCTTGTAGCACCAGATGGGAATCTTACTCGATTATATTTACCATATGTGAAATGTTCACAGAAATCAAAATCCAAAGTGCAATTAGACATACCTTCAATCATACCTTTACCATGTAGTGTTTGTAGGCCCTTTTCTCCAATATGCCCCAGTCTTTGATGCCACAACATGGTCTTCTTTCCAGGGATAGTAATGGTCTTGTCGTATTTATTTCTCTACTCAGGGACAACAGAACTGTTACATCCATTAGTATAAGTGCTTCCCAACAAATTGTACAAAGTTCCACACCGAACTCCCCTCATCAACACCATTTCTCCTCGTACCATCTTGCAAGTGCCCTTTCCCAATACAGTATCCACACCTTCATCATCTAACTTTCTTACAGATATTAGGCTCCTAGATAGTTTTGCAATGTGCAGAACCCTAGGGAGAGTTTTAATCCTTCCATATTTTAGTAACAACTTAACCCTTCCACGTACCGTGATTTTGGTTGTCGAGTCATCTTATAGGAATACATCACCACCATCATATTTTTCATATTCATAGAACCACTACCTGCAAGGATTCATATGATATGATGCACCTGACTTGATCAATTATACACCACAGTCTACATGTGTACCTGTAGATTCCAAGTAAAAATCACCTTCTTTTTCAGTGGAGGTTTTCTCCTCTATGGAAGGGGCATTATCAGATCCCTTTGGTTTATCAACCTTCTTAGACTTGCAATCTTTCTTATAATTCCATGCTTTACCACACTTCCAACATTCCCTCAAAGATTTTCCTGGAGACTTAGATCTACCTTTAGATTTAGATCTCCCCCACGAAGACTTACTAGGATTCTTGTCTTGGGTATGGCCTCTTACAAATAAATCATGTGTGCTCTGACCATCCATGATTTTCCACCTCATCTCTTAAGATAACAAGGATGCAACTACATCCTCATACTTCAATGTAGATTGAGTGGTACTACCAATTGCTACAACCAAATTATCCAAAGAGTCTGGCAAAGAATATAACAAAGTAATACACTTATCTTCTTCTACAATCGCAATATTAACAAAGCCAAGCTGACTTACCAGAGTATTGAAGAAATTTATATGTTTTGTCACAGAATATCCATCTTACATCCTAAGATGATACAACTTATTTCGAAGAAACAACTTGTTTACTAGGGACTTTGATTGATACAAATTCCCTAACTTATCCCATAGTTCCTTGGTTGTAGATTCTCTTGAGACATTCACCACTGAATCTGCTAGGAAGAGTCGAATAGTACTCCTTTCTCTTCTATCCAACTTATCCCAATCTTCTTGGAGACTTAGATCTACCTTTAGATTTAGATATCCCCCCCCAAAGACTTACCAGGATTCCTATCTTGGGTATGGCCTCTTACAAATAAAGCATGTGTGCTTTGACCATCCATGATTTTCCACCTCATCTCTTTAGATAACAAGGATGCAACTACATCCTCATACTTCAATGTAGATTGAGTGGTACTACCAATTGCTACCACCAGATTATCCCAAGAGTCTGGAAAAGAACATAACAAAGTAATACACTTATCTTCTTCTGCAATCTCAATATTAACAAAGCCAAGTGGACTTACCAGAGTATTGAAGGCATTTATATGTTTTGTCACAGAATCTCCATCTTCCATCCTAAGATGATACAACTTCTTTCGAAGAAACAACTTGTTTACGAGGGACTTTGATTGATACAAATTGCCTAACTTATCCCATAGTTCCTTGGTTGTAAATTCTCCTGAGACATTCAACAACACTGAATCTGCTAGGCATAGTCGAATAGTACTCCTTTCTCTTCTATCCAACTTCTCCCAATCTTCCTTCGACATACCAGTAGGTTGTGTACTAGTAGTTTGTGTACCAGAAGATTGTGTACCAGTAGACTGTGTGCCAGTAGACTGCGTACCAGTAGGTTGTGTACCAGGATCCACAATGATCCAGTGTTCTTTTTCTACAAGAAGGTCCTCCATCTTGAGCTTCCATGGCTCAAAGTTTTTACCGTTGAACTTCTCTATCTCGATTATAGAAGAGCTTTCCATTCCTCTTTCTACACTCGAATCACCACTGCAAAATCTCCCACTGAACCCAGGTTTCTCACAGACCCAAGATCAACTTGATCTATCAAGACCGAGTCAAACCCTCAGCAACAAAGGCATCCCCTTGAAGCAAAAAATGGCTTTGATACCACATGTAAGTTTTAAACCTATGAAGTAAAGAAATGCATACAAATTTCTATTTTTCTTAAGAATGTGTATGCATTGTTTTACTTCATGGGTTTAAAACTTACAAAGAAAGCCACTAGAAATAAGTCAAGTAAATTATTCTCTATCTAAATGGTACCACTCATTTTGGTATCAAGTATTGTCGAATTTCATATTTTCTAGTCGGCTTTACCGACTCCAACTGGTCTGGCAATAGTGATGATCGGAAGTCCACTTCTAGCTATGTGTTTCATTATAACACTAGACCTTTGGTGTGGTCATGCAAGAAACAAAAGGTAGTCTCTTTGTCGATTACAGAAGAAAAATATTGTGGCATTGTTCAAGTAGGTACTGAAGTAATATCGATTCGCCAACTTTTGGAAGAGCTTGGCCTTCCTATTCAGACCTCAACTATAATCTATTGTGATAACAAGAGTGCTATACAACTTGTTGAAAATCATGTTGCCCACAGTAAGATGAAGCATGTTGATCTCCATGATCACTATTTGAGACAGTTGGTTCATGAGAATGTTGTCTCACTTGAATATTGCAAAACAAAAGATCAAGTTGTTGATATATTCACCAAACCTTTAGTTGAAGCCATATTATCAAGCTCTGCATGATGCTTGGGATTTAGGAAGCTGCAATTATGGGGGGTTGTCCTAATGATGTAATTTCACCTCCTGAAACTCCGGAGGTATGTAATAATGGGGGGTGTTGGAACATCAAGTATTAATGGTTCATCACACATCCCCTAGATTTAGTGAGTCAAGAGGTCGACCTACATCTAGATATGGTCAGTCGGGCTATCGACCAACACACTACACTAGTCGGTCGAGTAGTCAACATGCTTTTCAGTCAAACAGTTGACCAGCAGTCAAATATAGTTGGGTGGTGGATCGACCACTCATTAGACAAATAGTCAGTCCAGTCGAGTTGAATCAACAGAGTGGATTTGGCGGAGTCAACTATAACAATCGATGGTTACGTGTGGACAATATCTTCCAGATTCTATGGAAGTTGGTTAGATCTTGAGACTATAAAAGCAGACCCCTTGGGTCATTATCAAATAAAATATATTTTGCAATAAATCATGTGGATCAAGATGTGCAACATGCATTGTGATGTTTTGATCACAGAGTGCCTTACTTGAGTGTTGTAATGGTGTCTTTAGACACCACCTTGTCTTAAAAAAAAATTGTTCTTCTTAGATTATATGTAGTCTTGTGTTCTTTGTTTCATGTTTTGTTCCACTCTATTCCCCAACATGGCCAAGTAGTGCTTCACAGTGAATCACTCAATAAAGTGAAGAGAGATGTTAAAATTTGAGAAAATCCATGGATAGAAAAATATATTGGAAATGATGACATAAAAGAAACATTTCAAAATGTTGAAATGCCAAATCAATGATAATGGTATTTCAAGACAACTTTGGTCAAGGTAATGGAATGCTTAATTAGATTGCAGTATTAATATTTGACTGGAGTAGTGTATGTTACAACACTATGAATATTGAGAATTTTTAGCCAAAAGATGTTGGGACAAGATTCTCTGCATAAAGGAAGTAGTTGTGTGATGGTATCCCTAGTGGATCTAGTGGCGAGAAATGCAGAATCGCCAAGTGGGGCTTGGCTAAAAGATTCAGAATAGGGGCTAGTGGTGCAGAGTTGAGAAGAATGGCAATGCATAGAGCAACGAGGTTCTATAGGAATTCAATGACAATTGTATACAACAACAAATAAATAAATAAATAAAGCTAAAATACATATGCATTGAAGTGCATGATAGAATTGATACATGATGTAGGAAATAAAGATAGAATTCTTGTGCATGAAATGGGCATGAAAGGTTAAATGTTTAATGCATTTAGATATGCATTGGTGCATGTGTACATGCTTGAACATGCTTGTGGCATGATTATAAACTGAAGGTAGTCTATAATTATGTGTAAAATAATGATGCCATGATAATTGAATAAGACCAATGATGGATTGAGTATCCAAGAAAAAAATGTTATAGCATGGTTGAGAATGATGTTGATTATGTTGTTGCATCTGAAATTCATCCATATGAAGGCAAGGGGTGATGGTAAAAGTTTTGACCAAGAGAATTGGTGAAGGGGGTCGGTGAGCTTCTACAAAATATCAAATGACCAGGTATCATCAAGTAAATTAATAACAGTCATGCAAATATGCAATTGGTTGTGTATATTGCATAAAATGATGAAGGGAATTGAGGTGAGAATTCCCTCAGTTAATGTTCAATATTTGAAACTAATGTAAAGGCAGAGGACCTTGAGAATACAGCTACCTTGTAATTATTGAATGCCTTTATATAGAAATTTACTTGCATATTATGTTATATTGGTTATGAGGTCATAACCAAGTCAAGTCAGGAGACATACTCATGTAGTAGTAATGAATACCATTAAGGATGGTCATGTGTGAGGCCATGATGTGGTTGGAATTGGAAGGGCTATATTGCCATGTAAGTTTTTAATGGTCTTTCCTCGTTTAACTGATGTTTAGACTGCAACCTCTTTGTCGAAAAGCACTAAGGGATCATGTTCCTAGTGTTGTGTATGGGTTGAAGAGAAAGGTCTACAAATAATTGAACAAGTAATTGGGAAGGGCTTGGATAATGTGTTAAGGTGATGGCTAGACCTTCCAACTCACCATGGTGGAATACATGACAAGGATATGTGGTATTGTAGAGTCAATGCGAGGACACATTGTGTAGATGTGGCCATGGGCATTGGCACATTGGTTTTAATTATTAGTAATGTTTGATTGCATTATGAGGAGTTTGGTATGTTAGATAATGCATGTGCAAGGAACAATGGTTTCATTCCATTTAATGTGAATAGTAGTTGGAAGTGATTGAATTTTTAGAGTATTATAATTATGAAATGACTACATGAGATGATTGTAAATGTTGCAATGAAATGATAATGTACATGAATACTAATAATTGGTTTGGCAGAGTGAAAGTTGAGAAAATTGAAGAAAAAACGGTCTTGGATATGGAAATAGTGGAATCCCATAAGGAAAATCGATGTCTGCTACTGCAAGAGCCAAACATTTTGAGAAGGAATCTTGTGCTTAGGAAACTTACTTTCCTATATTCCTATATGTAAAATAGATTTGGAAATTAATTAGTAAAATTGATATTATGATATCTCATGATGACTGTATGTGTGTGATATAAATGAGATGATTGCTATTACATCTATAAAGCTAAGGAAGAATGTTATTGTTACGACACTGGAACCCTATGATTACCATAGGTTACAAATTCCCAGTGAAAATCTAGTAGTGAATTGGTTCTCCCCTTGTGCAAGAACACGTTGGCAAAGGACGGATCACTTGAGGGACTATGTAGCAATGAAGGGGATGACTGAACCTAGAGGGTGAGGATGGCAAGGGAGAGGGAACTCAAGAATGCATATGGCATGGTGTTTGGAATCATGAGTGTGTGTTAGAAAATAAAAGTCAGTTGAATTCTTGTCATGGATACTTGTGAAATGGAGCAACAACCATATGACTAAGTGATCATATTTACTATGTTAAATATTTTGAAAGAATTGTGTTAAGATGTTGTGAAAGAGTCACAATTGCAACTATTTGAAAGTTGGAGGTCCCATTATTAGAGCAGGAGTTCTTGGAGCCACAAATCAGATACTTCATGTATGACCTTGTGCTATAGCCCTAGAAGGGAAGTGGTATAGCTTGAGGGTCTACGGTGCAGAGAAGGGAGTACACTTCCTTGGATTGTGCAAGTTGAGGGGAACAATATTTTTTTGTTTGGAATTGTTGTGAGAGTTGCAACTAGAGCTAGAGAAAAGTTGTTCGGGCTGCAAAGAATGAGAGACTGCTAGTTTGAATTGCTGCCAGAATGATTAATTGTGAAATAATCTTGCACGTTTTGGGCCAGGGATCCTATGTATATATGGTTTTTGGGTTGAAGTGCCTATGTATGTATATGTTTTGGGATAGGGTGCCTATGTCTCTATGGGTTTTAAGT
>JZKD02S1804413.1:58392-82455 GCA_000966675.3 Picea glauca | reverse complement strand
GTACATTTATTTCATTAATAGAAATCGTGTATTACTGTATATCTGTGACTCTTGTTATATTTCCGCTATATCTATGTTATATTGTTGTCTCTCTTGCAATATCTTTGAATATTTCTGTGTTATATCTCCGCTCTCATTTCATGCCGAAAATAATTCGGATCAAAATATGAACTAGCACACTTGCTAAAAACTTTGACATTTGCATGCGTGTTATAGATTAGTGAAAGTCTTAATATTTACCCCCTCAATGTAAAATATTGTCCATGTGAATGTTCTTGAAGTTGAACACAGAGAATAATCATTAGAGTACGGACCATTAATGAATGTTGTTAACCAACGTGAGACCACTCACCAATAATGTCAATGAGAATCAAGGTACTTCTAATGCATCATGTTAGGCACAAATAGATGTGTTGGCTTAGAGTGACCTTTAAGACCCAACATTCAGGAGGAATTTATGCATCCCCATTGTTGTCAATGAGGAGACCTTGTTGAAACACACATTGACACTGAGAGGGGGCGGGGTGAATCAGTGTCTACTAAAAATGATTGAACTAAAAATGAGGAATCCAACCCTCATAACAAGACTCGGCTTGTTGATCTTAGATCCATTATATGTAAGGAATTCAATCCTCATGACAAGACTCAGCTTGTAAGCATGCACCAACATGATAGAATGAACTTTCATTCAATCCATTATATATATATATATATATATATATATATATATATATATATATATATATATATATCCACAAAGACACATTTTTCCCTTCATATTTGTTTACTTATATAATCCTCCAAATGGTGCCACTTTGAAACAGTGTGTCCTTTTGGAATGAAAAATTGCACCCCTTCATTTAATTAACATAAATGGTAACTTTTATTAATTGACTTTTGTACACCAATTTAGAAAATGATTTTAGCATGAAGATTCTAGAGTGAAGGAAACAAATTTTAAAATTTTACGACATGGGTTTTTTGAAAAAAATTCCCAAATAGTGGACCCACGAGAAATTTCCCTAGAAAGTGAGAAAATCCGCCACTATAGGCAGTTCTTTGAAGGAAACTTGCCTAGATTTTCCTTTCATCGTCGAATGCCATATCAACTTCAGTACATATTACCTTTCTGTGACTTTCTTAATCGATCTCCACATATATCCTTTGTTGGTGATTATTTAAACTCAACTTGTAAACATTTTACTCAATTGTTATATTAAAATCAGTTCCCTGAGAGCTACTGGTCACTAAATATTTGACTTGGTCTCACCCTTTTTTGTATTTGCTTCCTCATTCGACCAACAAACATATTTTTGGTCGACTCAACTAAGAGAAATTTCAACTTGAGTATTTCAATTATAGTCAACCCATATTGCTTCATCCTCGACCCGACTTGTATTTAAGTATTCTTTGACTTTGACCTTTAGGTTACTTCTTTCTTGGACCAACTCAACTTGGAAGAAAATCAACTTGAGAAATTCGACTTTGGTTGTCTCGACTTGCTTTGGCCAACTTGTATTTCCCGACTCAATTTTCCTTCGAATTCAACCTTTTATTGGTTGAATTTTCTTCGATATTGAAATCGATCGACTTGTCTTCTCCAACTTCCGTCAATCTGCAGACTTGCAGTCAATCGACTAGTCTTGCAGTCAATCGACTTCTAGATAGTCGACCTTATTGTTGTTTGAATCGACTGGACTTTTCACTTGATGGTGTCAATGTTTCCTCACAAAACATCCACCACAGACATTCTGTCTTATCTCTGGACTCTTCTTAAATTGAGATTTTTTGAATCACTTTTAACGAACTATGTCTTATTAACTTCTTTATTTATGATTTGTATGGATCCATATTGGATTATCCATTTACCCTTTTTATCTGGACAATTTCTTCACAGTTTCTTCTTTTGTGCATGGATGTTAATGAAACAATACCAACCTTATATAATATAGGATGAGTGTATTAATCTCATACAATATATTAGTCAATATTATATTTCTACTGATATTCAAGTCACCTTCATAAAATTATGTCCAATATTGACAATGATTGGCATTCAAGTCACTTTCATAACATTATGTCCAACCTTAATAACATTATGTCCAATATTAACAACGATTGACATTCAAGTCACCTTCATAAAAATATTTCTAATAGTGACAATGCTTCTCAAACCAATCAATCAATGATGCTTCACCTGTTTATCAAGGTTGACATCCATGACAAGCAAATTTCCAACATACCTGTCATTGAGGCATACAAGTTCCAAGGCATTATAAACATCTCTTGATCTTGGACCTAGATAAAGAGATGGATTTTATGGGACAATATTGTCGGAAGGAATACCTTAAGGAATCCTTGATGAATCCAACATGAGCATAGAACCAAAAATATTTGAAGAACCGTAATAAAATATTGAACCAACATGTAGAACTTTATTGTGAGTTTTTCCCACCAGTAACTTGGTTTTCAAGAAAAACTCATATCTAGTTGTGCCAGTAAATTGGTTTTCACAATTGGATTTATTTTAATCTTTACTATTTAATTCATTTATCCATTTCTCTACACTATCCTACTCTACTTGAAAAAAATAAAAAATTCAAGTGTAGGAATATTTCCAATGGAACCATTTGCATAACAACATCTCAAAGATACTCATACCTAAATTTGAAAAATGTACCTCGATGAATATCAGGACATGAGAGACTAGATTCTCTTGTAAATATGGTTCCAAGAATGGTTGAAATATGGAGTGACGTTGCAGACTGGTGACTAGTTGAAACCAAACTTCAATATAATCTTTGTTTCCTTTATTTCCTGTAGCTATCATGTCATGAAGTTCTTAAAAAAGTTGATCTTTGTATTCTTGAATGCATAAGGGATCTGGATCCGAGGACAAAGGTGCAAGGAATTCTTCAATCTCTGGTTCGAGTGTCTATTTTTCATTGGGCATTGTCCATGACTCATTGATATTGTCTTCTTGTTGATAAGGATCAAAAGAATATCCTAAGTCCTCCTCTTCATTTTATTTTATGGTTTCTTAAATTTTTTAATTTAAAACCTTCCCAAACGTTAGATGAATTTCTTGTAGTGGTGAAGGTGAGATATAATAGGTGGGAAAGGTGGGAAAAGGTTGTAGTTTAGTGTTGTAAGAAGTATGACTTGGTTTATTATTGTTAGGGTTTGGGATGGGATGAGTAGGAGCTTGTGTAGGGTATGTAGGATTTTGATGGGCAGGTAATTGTAGTAGTTGTAGTTGATTAGTTTGTTGTTGAAGAGCTTGTGGAAGGTATGGAGGGTATGTTTGTGTTGTAGGATGAGGGAAAGTATCCATGCCAACTTGGTTTCCAAGGTTGGTAGGGGGCTTCCATGTTGCAGGAGTATTCCATGATTAATTATGAGAACAAGAAAATGGAGGGATAGAGTTTTGAACCATATATGTAGGCCGAGGTTTCCATGGCTATCATAGTTCCATTTCATAAAGTGAACTTGAAACTTTTGGTTCTCCTTGATATGGTGCTTTAATCCTTGGTAAGGAAGGTGTTGGATTACTGAGAGGGGAGGTGAATTAGTAATAGAGAAAATTAATCCTTTTTAACCATATAATGAAAGTGTTATATCAATGTAGCATTATCATCCAATAATTGCAGAGTAAATAAAACAATGAGAAATCATACGCATACACAGTACACCAGTGTTTTTACGTGGAAACCCAAAGCGGTAGAAAAACACATAATGATTTTTCTTATATGTCTTGAAGAATTACATTCATTGGAAGCACCAAGTTCCTTTGTTTTCCAGTTGCATCTGGAAGGAGGCTCCAACCCCCTAGTTTCTAAGGATATAACCTGAGGGAAGCTCCGACTCCCCAATTCTCTAGCTACAACCAGAAGAAGGCTACAACCCCCTATGTTCTCCGGCTACAACTAGAAGGTGGCTACAACCACCTATCCTTGCCTCATCCAACCACCCTGAAATATAAGTAGAATGATGGAATTATTGTAACACTATCAATTTGCAATATACCACTATACAACTATGCCAACCTATACCATTGACCTGCAACAAACCTGTACTACTGCCCTACAATCAACTTGTACCTGAACTGAACATGTATCAACCAAAATACAACAGATACGCAACCTGTAGTTCTGCAACACGCGTATGTATTCTCCCTATCTGTTGTGCAGCCCGTGTATGTACACGACCAAACTGTTATGCATCTTGTGTATGCCTTCTGAAAACTAGGTGTTTCTTTCTTCTGAAAAATTATGACCCTCTATAACTTCTTTCACATAGATTTGTAACATGTCACTATATCCAGACTGTATATGTACCATGTGCATGCATCCTCGTACATAAATTTTACCCAAAAACTCTATATCTCTCTATTCATGTGCCATAAGTGTGTGTAATCATAAACAAGTATAATAACCCTCACATGATCTAGACTTCAAACCCTTTTAGATATTTAGACTCTCAATACATAAAACAATACAAGCTCTCAACCATGTACCACAAAAACTCCTAGCCATATGCCAAGAAACACAAAATGTGCCTCATCTCTAACAAGAAGTATGAGTGATAAATATACCAACACTGTATTTCTATAGATATGACTTATACAGAAGATCCCACGCAACCACTAGTCTCTCTAGAGATAATCCTCAAATATCCATAAGCATTTCTCATGCATACATCAAAATCTAACTATTCATAGAAATAAGACATACCTTTTGAACCAATGGATAGATCTGATGTATCTGAGCACTGTCTACCTTCCTGGGAGCTTGATCTCAGAATCTAGAACCTCTACATCTTCATCTTCTCAAATTTCCATGGCTTTACCCACATGCACGCACCCTAATACACTGTTATATCACGTATGTATGCACTCTAATACATTTTCATCCAAAATATGTACGCACCCTATTTTCATATCACTCATGCTCCCCCTACAACCGTCGCTCCCCTTAGAACCATGCCTATGTGGTTTTCATCTGATAAATATCTCCCCCTTTTTCATCAATGGAAAAGGTATCTTTCCATCCGGAGTTGCTCCCCCTAACTGAATTGTCCTTGGGGATACTCCCACTCACTGAAATATTCTCGAAACTGATCTCCCGACATAAATTGTCCTCTTTATGGTGATTCCTTGTGTAAATATAAGACATATACGATAATCATTCAAAAGCATTCATTTTGGAGTAGAAATTACTCCGAGTCTCTAGCGAAGATACTCAAAGGATTCTCTTGGAAGGGGTTTTGTAAATATGTCTGCCACTTATTTTTTTGCTCCCACATATTCAACTCTGATGTTCTTCTATGAAACCTGTTCTCGTAGAAAGTGATACTTTATTGGAATGTGCTTTTTCTTGGAGTGCATCACTGGGTTCTTTGAGATATTGATGGAACTTGTATTATCACAATAGATTGGAATGGGATCATCATACTCAACCCGTATATCTGTCAGATTTTGTTTCATCCATAGAACCTATGTACAACATGTTGTTGTTTCAATATACTCTGCCTCAGATGTAGATAAGGATATTGATGATTGTTTCTTTCTTAACCATGATACTAAACACACACCCAAGTAGAATGTTGCTCCACTAGTGCTTCATTGGTCATCAATGCAACCTGCCTACTCTGTATCTGTGTAGGAAATAAGTGATAGATCATTTCCTTTTGGATACCATAATCCAAACTCTTTTATTCTTTTGAGATATCTGAAAATCCTCTTCGCTACTAATACATGTGATTCCTTTGGTGCTTCTTGAAATCATTCCACATGTCCAACTTCACGCATTACATCTGGTCTGGATGTTGTCACATATAGTAAACTACCAATCATTGACCCGTATTGCCTCCAGTCTGTAGACTTTGAATCATCATATTTTCTCAACTTGCAACTGGTTTGAATAGGAGTGGTAACTCGTTTTCAATATTCCATTCCGAACCTATTTAGCATTTCTCTGATATACTTAGTTTGAGAAATAAAAATTCCTTGGTTTCTTTGATGTATCTGAAGACCCAAAAAGAAGGATAGTTCTCCAAGTAATGAAATTTCAAATTCAGTATGCATATCCATTGCAAATTTATGTCTTAACCTATCATTAGTACTCCCAAAAATAGTATCATCAACATAAACTTCAATTAATAAAATACTATCTTGAGTTACCTTGATGTAGAGGTTGATGTCTGCACTTCTTTTTCTGAACCCTTCTTGCTGTAGATATTTATCCAGTCTAGAGTACCATGCTCTAGGAGCCTATTTTAGACAATACAAGGCCTTCTTCAATTTACACACATAATCTGCATTCTGAGAAAACTAAAATCCTTTTGGTTGTTCAATGTAGACTTCTTCAAGTTCCCCATTCAGAAAAACAAATTTCACGTCCATTTGATACACTTTAGTATTCTTAGGGCATGCATAATCTAGGAGAAATCAGATTGCTTCCATTATGGAAATTGGAGCAAATTTCTCTTCAAATTCGATTCCTTCAACCTGTGCCTATCCTTTACATACCAATCTAGCTTTGTTCCTTGTAACTTGTCCATCTTCATTCAATTTATTTATGAATACCCAATTTGTGCCAATCACATTCTTATTCTTTGGTATTGGAACCAATTCCCAGGTGTCATTATTCTCTATTTGATCCAATTCTTCATCCATGGACTTATTCCAAAATTCATCCTTGCCGGCCTCTTCAAAATTGTTTGTTTCAATCATAGATGAGAGTTTTAGGTGCGTTTTTTTTGGTGAATGGATTCTTCTTCTAGTCTCAACTCCTGCATCTTTGTTTTCAATAATCTGATCTAAAGGATGATTCTTCTGTACTTGTTTTCTAGGTGTCTTTGGAGGCACTTGATGAACTTGCTCTTATACTCCTATATGATCCTCTTTATACTCCCCTTTTACTTCTTCTTCATCTTCTGCTTCTTCTTCCTAAAGTTGTTCCATTGATTCATTTTCTTCTTCCTTTAATTCTCATCCACCTGTTTCATCAATTGTTACATTGATTCTTTCCACAACTTTGTTCAACCTCAAATTGTAACACTTGTATGATTTCCTTGTACTTGAGTAACCAAAAAGTACTCCTTTGTCCACACGAAATTCAAAATTTCTCATTCCGCCATCTTCTCTTTTTATGTAGCATTTGCTTCCAAATACTCTGAAGTGCTTCACATTTGTGGGTTTTCCTTTTCATAGCTCGTAGGGAGTTTTTTCAGTGGCATTTTTTATAATTAATTTTTTTTGAATGTGAATCGATGCATGCAATGTATGTGTCCAAAATATATCTGTCAATTTGGAATCCATTAACATTGTTCGAGCCATTTATTGTACTATCATGTTCTTTCTTTCAACAACTCCATTTTGTTGAGGTATCCTAGCAACGAAGAATTGTCTTTTTATTCCATGCCTACTGCAGTAGTCCATAAATTCCTTTGAAGTGAACTCTCCTCCATTATTAGATCTAAAACATTTGATTTTTGAATCCATTTCATTTTCAACCATTTCCTTGTAGATCTTGAAGTTTTCAAAAGCTTCTAACGTATTCCTGAGAAAGCAAATTGCAACCATTCTTGTATAATCATCAAATAATAACATAAAATATTTCTCACCTTTTAAACTCTTTGTTGTAGTTGTTCCAACTAGATCAATATGCACAATTTATAGTGGTCTTGTTGTTGAATATTTTTTTGATTTAAACCTAGTCTTTGTTTGTTTTCCTTGTTGACAATGCTTGCATAAAGTATTGGCTGGTTTCGTAATCTGGGGAATTTCTCTAACTGCTTCCTTTTTGATGACTTTGAAAAGGTTATAAAAGTGTATGTGACCCATTCTTCTGTGCCATAGCCAACTTTCATCTTCCTTTCCCAGACACCACTTTTCATTTCCAATTTCACTTAGTACATATATGTTGCTTGAAGTTCTTGTAGTTGTTGCAATCAATTTTCCCGAACCTTCTTTTGTTATCTCACACTTTTGTGAATCGAAAGTAACTTTATGACCTTGGTCACACATTTGAATCACACTTAGAATATTAAGTTTCATATCTTCTACTAGTAGAACATTTTCTTCCTTGGTATTCTTGTTTCCAATTATGACTGTGCCTTTTCTAATGATTTTAGTTGAATCATCATTTTTGAAGGAGACTAATCCATATCTTTCCTTTCTTAATGTAATAAACCTCTCTTTATCACCTATCATGTGTTTTGAGTAGCCAATGTCAACATACCAACCACGTTTCTTCTGCTTATCTTGTAGAGAGAGTGTGCATTCTTCATTGCTATACTGATTCTACTTTCTTATCCATGTTCTCTTCTGAGGTTCCTATTTGTGACTGTTATTGTTCTGTTGTGGTTCTCTAAGAGGAACTATCATTCTGCAATATTTGGCCATGTGTCCAAAGTTGTTACACTTACAACATTCCACTTCAGTGCTCAATAATTCAAACCTTTTATAACTTCTTCTATGTGTTTCACTGGGCCTTCTTGGATAACCCTTTTGTGTATGAATTTCAATTTTTTTTATGTTCTTGTTGTTAGCTCTGCAATTCATAGCTTTATGTCCAAAATTATTACATGCATAAAACAAACCAAAAAATATAGTTTGATACCTGGGAGTTGAATATATTTTGAAAGGAGTTTCTCTTATGAATCCTTCTTCTTCTAAGGCCTATCTGTCGATTACTGATTATGAAATATCAATCTTCTCAGTGGAGGAGTGTCCCTATAATCTTCTTTGTAGTTCTTCATATCCCCTTTGATTGTTTTTTCATAGCTTTTTGGATATGTTTCTTGTTCTGTTGTTTTGAAGCTTGATCCATTTTCTGTCTGAATATATCCAAGTCCAGACTTGTCATGATGGGGATTTTGACTACTGATAATGTCATCCAAAACTTTTGAGTTGTTCTGCATTTTTTTTTTTTGAAGATCCTTTCTTAATGTGAAAATCTATGCTTCCAAATTTCCAATGATCATGTATCTTTTTTCTAGTTGTTCTTTGAGTGCTTCTTCAATTCTTTTATCTTCTTCTATTTGAACCTTCAAATTTGTGATCAATGTTTCTAGTTCCTGACTTTCGTTGTCCTTGTCTAGTTCCAATTGTAGCTTCTTGTTTTTCTTGTTTTCTCTTCTTATAACTTCTATGACACACAAAAATTCTTATCGGTAGTCAACTTCTGCCTCTTCATATTCTTCTTCAGCCTCTTCATATTCTTCTTTGGTGTCTTCTTTTTCAGAGTCTTATACTGCCATGAATAGAACTTGTTGGCAAATATTTAACTGACAATGTATGCTTGTATGATTGTCATTGATGGAAAGTACAACAATGAATACGGCATGAGTACAGAAAGTATGTAATAGATGGGCATTATGAGAAGACGTTGTAGAGAAGATTCGAATAATCTCAGAAGAGATAGTGCAGAGGATTATTGGCATATCATCGATGGCAAAATCACAGTAAGTGGAACAAAGTAAGCTCGGGAGGAGAAGTATCATTTTTTATCGTTGGATCCCATTTTAATTATCGAAAGAAGAAGGACCATCATATCTGATTGTAGACAAGAAGAACAAGCAGAAGAGGCGGACAGATCTCAGGCGTCAGATCTGAGAATAAGTTCTGACCATCGTTGGATCAGGGAGAACCTGCACGTTCATTAAAGTGCAAGGAGAAGAGGGCTCACAAAATCCCGAAAGAAGGAGGACCGTCCATATTTAGGCCGGACACGTGGCAAAATATCAACATGTCGCTGACTAGAAAGTCAAAGGAATGGGGTTCCCTAACCTCTTGAATTTGCAATATGTGAAATCCCAAAACTATCTTAGCTGTCAGATCGAGGTTTGTTCTGGACCGTTGGTCCAGCTCCATCTTGGAGTCTCGCCTATTGCGACTTGGAGTGACGAGAACCTCCATCTAAGGAACAGCGAGATGAGAGATCGTGAAAATATCAAGACCGTCGGATCACCAAGAACATGGACCGTTGATCTGAGCTCCATCTCGAAGCTTCACCTATCGCGACTTGGAGAGGAAAGAAACATAACCACCGAAATCACGATATGCAAAATCATGATTTAATCGTAGCCGTCATATCAAGGTGTGATATGGACCGTTGATCCGACTCCATTTCAGAGTTTCATGAATCGCGAATTGGAGAGGCAAGAAACATAACCACAAGAACGCCGAAATCACGATATGAAAAATCGTGATATGATCTGAGTTGTTGAATCAAGATCAGATCTGAACCGTCGAATCATAGGACAAGTGGCAAGCGATTAGAATTTCGTTGAATTGAACTCAACGGAGCATGATGTGGAAACTCATGAAATATGAAGCGCCTTTTTGGCATAGCCTATGGTCACCACCAGTGGTCACGATGAGGGAAGGAGTCAGTTCAGATAAGCTCCATTTCAGAGTTTCGGGGATTGTGACTTGGAGAGTCGAGATGCCTCATCTCCAGATTCAAAAAATGAGAAATCGTGAAAGTGCTTTATGCATAAGCACGTGGTCACAGCCATTGGGCACATTGATGGAAGATGGAGGAAGAAGCTAGAGGTGCTAAGCATCACCATAGGGATCCTGAAATGTCGAATTACAAAATGGCGAAACAGGCACAAGATTCTTTATTCTTAATCCAATGGTTCAAGTGAGTTTGAATATGATCGGAGGGCTACTGCTCCATCTCATAGTTGATTGATCAGTTAAAAATTTGTTAGCTAAACTGAGTCATGATTCTTGATCGGTTGGCATTTCAGTTGCTTAGAAAGTTTTCTTTTGCCTAAGAAGATGCGAAGTGTAAATTTTGTGGGTGAGATGCATAAAATAAAAAGATACAGACTGTGCATGGTTGGTTGTTCTGGACAAAAAATGAATTAAACTGTAAGAAAGGGAAAATCACAGGATGTGCAGCGTGAGACTGAAAATATGTACAATGTGAGATAAAACTCAGAGAAGAGTAATAGATGAGGAAAAGACTTGAAGCAGAGAAAAATGATAGAACAAGTTGAAGCAGAGCAAAATTGCAGAATAGACAAAGGAAGAGAAGAATTGTAGAACAGTTAGAAGAAGACTAGATTTACAGAACATAGAAGAAATGGTAAGAATTGATTTATATGTGTAGTTGGTTGTTTAATTATTCATTTATAAACCAGGGTGGTTGGGAGGTGCTAGGGAGGATTGTTGTCCTCAGAGATCCAAGTGGGACATTGAACACAGGGAGTTGTAGCTTCCATCTGGTTGCAGCCAGAGAAACCAGGGTGGCAGGGTGGTGCAAGGGAGAACAAGTGTTCTCTGTTATACAAGTTGGAGCCTGTGTAACTAGAAGTTGGTGCTTCCATCCAGTTGGTGCTGGAACATTAAGGGAGTTTGTGCTTCCTTCTATTGGGTGCTAGAGAAACCAAAGAGTTGGTGCTCTCAAACAAGTTGAAGCTTGTAAAACAGAGGTAGTAGCCTCACATTGAGTTGGTGTTCAATTATAGATGATGTACATAACTTAAAAGACTGCCTATCATTTCAAAGAAGAAGAGGTTTTCTCCCTTTATGGGTTTCCTCATGAAAAATTGTCTCTGTGTATATCTTATGTGTGACTGATGCTCATTATTTATATTGTCTATATGTTGTATAATATTGATAGTCACTTGAAGAAAATTTAAGAATGGTTTTATAGATTTATTATTGTTTAAGCACAATGACAACCGATTCACCCCCACCCTCTCAGTTGTCTTAGTAATTTCAACAAAACTCTTTCTGTCTCACTCTCACTGACTTCATCTTCATATGATGATGAGATGTCTTCTTTGGTGCATAAGATTTTCTTGAAAATTTTCTTTGTGGTTGTTTTGCCTTTATATCTTTGTTTTCTATTTGAGTAATCTTCATCATTTCTCTTATTTTTATTATGAGGACATTTGTTAGAAAAATGAACAATACCATCACAATTAAAACAAATCAAAGGAAAATTACCTCTATATCTACCAATGGTTCCCTTGTTAAATCTTCTGACAAAGTTGGCCACTTCTTCATCATCTTCTGAGATGTTACTGTTGTTGCTATGTTCTTTTTCATTTTTCTTTGACCTTTTGGATTCTTTGAAATCTACTTCTTTTATATCTGGATTTTCCTGTTCAGTTCTGATTTCATATGCTGTGAAGATTCCATGTAGTGTGTCCATGCTTATTGAGTCTAGATCTCCTCTTTCTTCTAGTGTTGATATCTTAGGGTCAAATATCATAGGAAGAGATCTGAGTACCTTTTGAACAATTATAGACTCTTTGATTTCTTCTCCCAATCCTATGACTGCATTTACTGTTTCATCGACTCGTAAGAAATAAGTTGAAATATTCTCATCTTCCTTCATGTTTATTTGTTCGAAATTACCTCTGTAAGTTTGAAGCTTTGTTTCTTTGACTTTTGAATCTCCTTCATAAATATTTTGAAGTTTGTTCCAAATATCTTTAGCAGATTTACAATGTATAACTTTGGTGAATATCGATTCACAAATACCATTCACAAGTGCATTTGTGGCTTTGGAATTATTTTGACCGAGTTTTATTGCTCTTTCATTTTTCGACTGAACTGTTGATTCTTTGTATCCATCTACAACTGATTGCCAAATTTCAAATCCCAGTGTCTGTATATATGTTTTCATCCTTCTTCTCCAAAATTCATACTTTTGTCCATCAAACTGTGGTATTCCATTTTTATACATGTTGTTTCTCTCCATGATCTACCTTTCAGTGGTTAAACTAATTTCTAAATGAGCCTGCTCTGATTCCAATTGTTGGATTACTGAGAGGGGGGGTGAATCAATAATAGATAAATTTAATCCTTTTTGACATTATAATGCAAGTGTTATGTCATTGTATAATTATCATCCAATAATTTCAGAGTAAATAAAAAATGAACAATCATACACATACACAGTACACCAGTGTTTTTATGTGGAAACCCAAAGTGGGAGAAAACTATGAAATGTTTTTTCTTATATGTCTTGAAGAATTACATTCATTGGAAACATTGAATTTCTTTTATTTCCAGCTGCAACTGGAAGGAGGCTCCAACCCCGTAGTTTCTCAGGCTACAACCTGAGGGAGTCTCCATCTCCCCAATTCTCTGGCTACAACCAGAAGGAGGATACAACCCCCTATGTTCTTCAGCTACAAATAGAAGGTAGCTACAACCACCTATCCTTGCCCCATCCAACTGCCTTGAAATATAAGTAGAATGATTGAACCAATGTAACACTGTCACTATGATATATACTGATGTACAACTGTGCCAACCTGTACCACTGACTTGCAAGAAACCTTTACTACTTCCCTGCAATCAACCTGTACCTGAACTGAACATGTATCAACCAAAATACAATAGATACATGCCCTGTAGTTCTGCATCACACATATGCATGCACCCTATCTGTTGTGCATCTTGCGTATGTACGCGACCAAACTGTTATGTACCCTATGTATGCCTTCTGAAAAATAGGGTTTTCTTTCTTCTGAAAACTTCTGACTCTATGTAACTTATTTCACATAGATCTGTAACCTATCACTGTATCTAGACTGTATATGTACCTTGTGGAAGCATCCTCATACATAACCTTTACCCAAAAAATCTATATCTCTCTCTAGTCATGTGCCATAAGTGTGTGTAATCATGAACAAGTATAATAACCCTCACATGATCTAGACTTCAAACCCTTTCTGATATTCAACCTCTCAATACATCAACCAATACAATCTCTCAACCATGTACCACAAAAACCCTGAGCCATATGCCAAGAAATACAAGATGTGCCTCAACTCTAACAAAAGTATAAATGATAAATATACCAACATTGTATTTCTATATATGTGACTTATACAGAAGATCCCATGCAACCACTAGTCTCTCTAGGGAGAATCCTCAAATCTCCATAACCATTTCTCATGCATACATCAAAATCCAACTATTCTTAGAAATAAGACATACCTTCTGAACCAATGGATAGATCTAATGTATCTGAGCACTATAGACCTTCCTAGGAGCTTGATCTCAGAATCTAAACCTCTGCATCTTCATCTTCTCAAATTTCCATGGCTTTACCCACATGTACGCACCCTAATACACTTCTAGCCCTCATATGTATGCACTCTAATATATTGTCAACCCACATATTTACGCACCCTAATACACAATCATCCCACATATGCCTCAGATATTATGGTTTTTTAGTATTCACTATAATTCTAAAACTTTCTCCGTCAACCCTTCGTACTACCTTAGACTTTCGCAACTTCAAATGTATCAATGAGTACTTGCAATAAGCCTTACAGAACAAAAGATATTCAATATGTTCAAGTGTGATTAAATGAAAGAGCCTTGCCTCTTATTTATACATTCATGTAGCATCCTACTTTCCTTACTTTAGGGAGTTCTCCATTACCTTTATTATTTAAATAATTTATTTTGAAAACACTTTGACTTTTTGGGGTTTCTAGATGACTCATGAGGGTTCTCGAACTTCACATGGCCATAACTCTCTAACCATTAGGAGTTATGTGACGTTCCACATACCACCAGAAATGGCATGACATTTACTATCCATCTAGAATAGTTGTACATGAAAATATATCAAAACTCATACCATTATCCATCAAACAAACTTGGTTCCATTACCCAAGCCTTTGTGCTACCAAAATTTCTTCAAGGGTTTGTCTTACCTGCAAATATATCAAAACTCATACCATTATCCACCAAATAAACTTGGGTCCATTACCCAAACCTTTGTGCTACCGGAATTCACTACCATACTTTCTTCAAGGGTTGACATCAATGACAACCAATGCAATTAATCAACATAAGGGAAGCTATCCATGTAATAGTTCAAGTCACATATGCCAAAAATTTCAAGACTATCCAAAAGGACAATCCCTTGTGGGATGTTTCTTCTGGCACCGAGGTAAAACTATGGATAAAAATCTTTGATATTCATCCTACTTTTCCTTAACCTATAAAACATCCAATTGTGAATTTAGAGAGATAATAATATTAGTTTTAAAATTTTAAAATAAATTACCAATTTCATCTCTTGTAACTCCTGTTCCTGTAGCATATTTTACAAATTTGATCCTTCTTGAATTTTGTCTACATAACTCACATACATGTTCATATGCCAGCTGAGAAACATCCCCTATTCCCATCTAATTTAATATTTCTTAAAATTCATCTTGGATTCCTATGAGCATGATTGTTTGTAGGATCTCTTTTCCCAACTATCTTTGTTTTGATCTTTGAAGGTTGTATTGGAATTGTTCCACATATTCCTCCAAACTTTCATCCTCCCCTTGTGTCATTCTGAATATCTCTTCTCTGGCCTTGTAGTAGTCTTGATATATTTTCAAGAATACCTTCGTCATGTCTTCCCAAGTTTGAATGATATTCCCACCAAGTCCCATGAACCATCAGAGAGATGCTCCTTTCAAAGTAGCAGGAAAAAAATTCAACTTGTGAGAATTTGTATAATAATCATAACTTCTACAAATCACATCAAATTCAAATAAAAATGCATCTGGGTCTTCTCTTGCCAAACCGTGAAAATTTGATAGAGCGGATGGGGGAATGTTCTTAATTCTTGTTACTCCTCCTTGATCTATAATGGGGAATTCAAAGGTAACAATATCTTCCTTGTTAGAACCTTCATCTTCCTCACCTTCCAACTCTTCCAAAAATAGAAGAGGTTCTTCCTATGCTACATATTCAAGAGTTTCTAAAATATCAACTTTAGGCTCATATTTCAATCTTTAAACTTTTACCTTTGAGGTCTCTCCTCCTTCAAATATTCCTACCATTTTGTTAGTAGAATGGGTGGTGCTTACAACACGATGGGGTGGAACAATATGATTCAATCTTCCTCTACCTCTATTACCTCTAGTTCCATTCATACAACATTATCATTAAAAACTAAAATCTACTAAAAATTCCAACACGACAAGGGTTCATGGAAACTCACTAAAGTGAATGCGCAGGTTCTTACCTCTCATCTTACCACTTCCACTCCTCCAAGTCTAAAATGTTGTTTTTACAAAAACTAGAAACAATTCTTAGCTCACTTTATAGTCAACTCCTTAAGCACCTCCCTGACATTGACACCAAAATTTCAGTCAAATTATAAGATAATTTTTTTTTTTTAAATTCATCATCAATATGATTTTGTAAACTTACGAGGTTGTAGGAAAAATATATACAAAGATAAATCTTAAAGTGTTACAAAATATATGAAATCAACTTGCAACATAACTGCAGGAAACGACATTCTAAAATCATCGCTTCATTTAACTTGTGAATTGCTAAGGTAGAAAAATAGGCCCAGTACATTTCCCTTGTACTAAACAATAATCTGTGGTTTTCACTTAGTTTAAAGTAACCAAGATTCAAAAATACATCTATCAAAAGAAATCCGACACTAAAATAAAGTAAAGGTATAATTTTGACGCAGAACGCACTCCTCGGAGCACGTCCGCTTCCTCAGGACCTTCTTTCGTTCACGGCCCAAAGAACTCAAAGGTCCTTTTGATTCCCTATCGGGAATCTTCCTTACCCACAACAACTCTCCGATTGAACTCCCTTAATGATCGGGAAATCAGACCTCGCGATTTCGCGAGTCTCGTGGTCACGCACCTCGTGCTTCACAATACTCTGAACCCCGATGGGTAAATGTCAACGCCTCCTGTTCCTATCAGGAATCCTTCCATCAGAATTTTGGAACCTACGATGTCAAAAACAACTTACCTCATTGATCCCCAACTCCCAATATGTCGATACACCTATGCACACGTGTGGGGTGACCTTTCCACCTCCTGTCTCTTCTATCGGGATTTCGGCATTCGCGGGATCGGGAATCCTGATGACAAAGGTTTCGAGTCTCACCTTTCTCCGATTCCCGATATAGTATGCCACATGTCCTCCACTAACCCTGGATGTGGCCCCATGCAACACTTCCGTCGGGATATCGCGTTTCACAATTCCAAGCGGCAAGTGTTTCCGGTCCTCAGAAACCCCGATTTTACGAACCCCGACTTCCCGAGATATCCTGACACATGTCCCATGCGATGGATGGTTCTGAGCCTATTGGGATATCGCGTTTTGAGATATCGCAACTCCTAATGCAACCCTTTGGAGTTTCAAATCGCGAACCCCCGATAACCGATGTCACGTGTAGATCCGACGGTCCTTGTGACTCAGGATCGACGACTCTGCTTTCTCCCTGAACTTCGAACCTCTTCCACACTTACACTGTAACCTCCCTGCACTTCCATGAGATCCAACGGTCCATGGAACTTCACGAAACCTCCTCAAGGGATTTCGACCGTCCAGTCTCCCCTTTGGGAATCCACGAAATGAAGAAGTATCTCCCCACGAGACTCGTTCACTCACTCGCCAACTTGTGACGCTTCCTTCAGACTTCCAATAGCAGCTTCTCTACGCTTACCCTTCAGTGAATTCGAAGGCCTACTCCTCCTGAGCTTATTCTCGACTTATCAAGTCCTTCTGAGAACTCCTTGCACGCACTCATTGCGGAAACCCTTCAACCTTGACTAAATATTGAAGTTCTCTCTCTCTCTCTCTCTCTCTCTCTCTCTCGACTCTGCGCACTTTTGCAACAGTAGTCTTTTAACCCTTCACTTAGGTTCGCAACCCTGAGGCTTTCCCTTGGCCTGCGCACTCCTTGCACGGCTCATGTGCCCAACTGCACCTTTTGGATGAATGAGAACAAAATCTATCTCTAACTGAACCCTTCTGTCAACGCACTCCTTGCGGACAATTTGACTGCACTCCTTGCAGAAATCCCTGGCTCAATTAGAGAAACAATTGAAACTCATCCTTTCACCCATTCAGACTTCAATTCATACATGAATCACATACACAACATATAAAAGAAAATGTATGACAGGAAACAGACATCAATTGAGCATAACATCAATACACAGAGAAACAACACAAACCATGAATTTGAATCAAAGCTTCTTCTATTAATTCAAATGCCAGTACATGGGTGTTCTTCATACAGTTCTATGCATGCTCTTTTGCTCTTCCTGAATTGATAATCCTACCATGATACAATGAGGGTGTCTGTATCCGTTTTCCCTCTTGGACTCTAAGCTATCAAATCTAAAATTAAAATCCTATCTACCAGCATTAACTACATTAAATGCCGACTATCTACCTAAGGATGAGAGCTATCCGCTTAAGGTACATTACAATATACAAAGGCGCCTCTTATTAAATGAGTCATTTAAGATTTGTGCAACAGTTCCAAGGCATTTTCAAAATTTGTGGTGGCTTGTCCAGCTGTCTTCCGCTCCACGCTGGCTCGCTTGATGGTGTTGGTGATGCTCCTACATCATACTCCTCGGCTTGAAAACTTTCATGGGCTCCTGTCCATGAGCTCCTACACCGTCTGTCCATGCTTCTGTATTTCTGCGTCAGTCTCCCAGCTGGCATCTTCCATTGGGTGATTCTTCCACTTGACCAGATACTCGAAGTATTCTTTTCTCCTGGTCTTCTTGCTTACTCTCTTGTCCAGTATGCATTCCATCTACGGCTTCCCTACAACTGGCAGTTGTTTCACCCACTAGATCATTGGCTGCTCCATTCCAGTCTCTGCTTCTCCAGCCCTTTATGGGTATAAATCTGCGATATTGAATATCGCAAATATCTCGATGCCATCCGACAACTCAATCTCATAAGAATTTTCTCTAAATTTCTTCAGGAGACTGCATGGCCCAATTTTCTTCATTTTCATCTTGTTGTATGTTCCCCTTGGGAACCTTTCCTTCCTCAAATGTGCCAGGACTAGATCACCAACTTTGAACCGAAGTTGTCTCCGATGTTGATCGGCTTTGCATTTATACTCTTGGTTTGAATTTTGAAGTCGTTGCTTTACTCTGCTGTGAAGTTCTCTCATCACCTTAGCAATTTCTTCTGCACTAGCGCTGCTAGTAGAAGTCGGCTCTGAATCCCTCAGTTCAGAAACCCCTCTTGGTTGCATCCCATATACAACTTGAAATAAACTCTTCCTGTGGCAATATGCTATCCCAGCTGCTATGGTGATCTATCACCAAGCTCCTCAGCAAGTCTCCCAGACTTCTATTGACCACTTTCATTTTTCCATCTGTCTGTGGATGATAAGAAGAACTAAACACTAAGTTAGTTCCTAGATTCTTCCATAAGGTCCTCCAAAAATTCCCTATGAATTTCGTGTCTCTGTCCGAAACTATACTTTTCGGCAATCCATGAAGTCGAATGACCTCCTTGAATAATAGATTTGTGATATGAGTCGCATCACTGGTTTTCTGGCATGGAATAAAATGTGCCATCTTTGAAAACCAGTCCACTACCACAAAGATCGAATCAACACCTCTTTGTGTCCTTGGCAATCCCAATACGAAATCCATGCTAATCGCCTCCCATGGCCGCTCTGGTATGGGCAATGGCTGATAAAAACCTGCATTCTACTTCCTCCCCTTCGAATGCTGGAAAATTCTGCACCTATCAACAAATCTCTTGACATATTCTCGCATCCCTGGCCAAAAGTATGACTCATTCATCTTCGTGAATGTCTTGTCATGGCCGAAATGTCCTGCCAAGCCACCACTGTGTTTCTCTTTTAAAAAGTTCTCCCTCATGGAGCAATTCGAAATACACAATTGATTGCCTCTGAACAACAATCCCTCTTGGATCATATAATCTATCCAAGAACTCCGATCTCTGAGAACTGGATTCTTAGCTGCTTCATACACCTCTGCAAAATCTGCATCTCCTGCGTACATGTCCCTGAGATTTTCAAAACCCAATGTTTTGACTCGGAACTCCTGCAACAACAAACACTTTCTGCTCAAAGCATCAACCACTTTGTTAGCAGTACCTGAAATATGTTTAATCACAAACGTGAAATTCTTCATATACTCTACCCATTTAGCATGTTTCTGATTCAACTTCTCCTATTGAGTCACAAACTGCAATGCATGATTGTCACTGTACAATACAAATTCTTTTGGGATCAAGTAATGCCTCCACTTCTTCAGTGCCTGTATGATAGCATAAAATTATTTATCATGCGTGGAGTATTTCACCTTTGCCTCATCTAGCTTCTTGCTGAAATATGCAATCGGTCTGTCCTCCTGACTCAAGAACGCTCCGATGGCAAACCCGCTTGCATCACATTTCACTTGAAATGTCTTCAGGAAATCCGGCAACACCAAAACTGGTTGTTCCGTGACCTTCCGCTTCAATATATTGAAGCTCTTCTCAGCCTCTGTTGTCCAGTGAAAAGACTTATGCCGCTTCTTCACTGTATCCATCATTTTTGTGTTGATTCCACTGAAATTCTTGATGAACTTCTAGTAGAAACTAGCCAAACCATGAAAAATTCTCACCTCGAAAAAATTTCTCGGTGATGGCCAATTCTTAATTACTTCCACTTTATCTGAATCCATCTTTAATTCATTTGCTGAAATAACAAACCCCAAATAAATGAGCTCTGTCTTCATAAATGAGGATTTCTTCATATTAATCAACAACTTCTCCTTCTGTAGCTTCCTCATCACTGTAGCCAAATGCTTCAGGTGTTCTGCTTCTAATTTACTGTAAATCAATATGTCATCTAGATAAACAATGACAAATTTCCTGATGAATTCCCTCGGGACTTCATTCATCAACCTAATAAAAGTACTTGGTGCATTCATCAAACCAAATGGCATGACTAACCATTCATACAGTCCTTCGTTGGTCTTGAAGGTTGTCTTCCATTCATCGCCTTCCCTCATGCGAATCTGGTGGTATCCTCTTTTCAAATCTATCTTTGAAAAATACTTTGCCCCACTCAGGCAATCCATCAGATCATCCATTCTCGGTAGTGGAAACCTATACCTGATGGTTATCTTGTTGATGGCTCTTGAGTCAATGCACATCCTCCAGCCTCCATCTTTCTTCGGACTGAGCACTGTTGGAATAGCATACGGACTCAAGCTTTCCCTGACTAACCCCTTGTCCAATAACTCCTGGACCTGCTTCTTGACCTCCTCATTTTCTTGCAGCGTCAACCTGTACGCGGCTTTATTCAGCAAACTAGCTCCTGCTATGAGATCTATATGATGAATCACACTCCTCATCGGTGGAAACGAATGAGGTAATTCGTCCACTATGATGTCAGCAAACTCTTCCAGCAGTTCCTGAATCTCATCTGGAAAATCATCCACTCTTGTGCTAGTCAGCACAATCCTTGTCTTTATGACAACAAAGAATTGTGGATCTTCTTTCTTATTCACCTCCGTAAGAAGCTCTTTCCCACTCATGAGAAGTATTGTGTTGCTTACTTCCGGCTTCACCTCCTTATCCTTTATTGGAAGCAACATATGGGTTCTCCCATTCTTCTCCAGAGTATATGTGTTCATTTTCCCATCATGAATCACATTTCTGTCATATTGCCATGGTCTACCCAGCAATAGATGACATACATCCATGGGAATAACATCACATAAAATCTTATCATTATACCCTCCTATTTTGAACTCAACCAAGCATTGTTTAGTAACAGTTACCTGGTGTCCCTTCTATAGCCATGAAACTTTGTATGGGCTTGGATGATCAGTCGTCTCTAGCTCCAGCTTCTCTACCATCTCGGTTGAAACGAGATTATCCGTGCTACCACTATCAACAATGACCTTGCACACCCTGTCCTTGGTCTTGGAAGCTGTCCTGAACAGTTTGGTCCTTTGGACTGAACTTTCCACCTCTTTCTCGGGTGTTAAAAGGAATTTTCGCATCATAAGCGATCTTCCGCCTTCTACGTCTTCAGCCTCAACATCCCGCCTCTATGCTTCGGTGATGTGAGCTTCCCCAATGTCCTTCTTTTTCTCTGGACACTCGTAGGAATTGTGCCCATTATTTCCACATGTGAAACATGTGGTTACTCCACCTCGGCCTCTTTCTCTACCTTGGGTACGAGGAAAATTGTTTGCATCAGCATAATCTCCCCTCTGCTCTGTATGATGCCCTCTCTGCTCAACATATGGCCCTCTCTGTGAGGTTCCACCTCTTTCAACTTTACCCTGAGGTTTCTTCCATTCCTCTTTGGGCTTCTGGTATTTATCCTGGGCAACTGCTTTTCCTCTGGGCTGACTTCTGCCTCACCCTCGCTGACCTTGCTTACGGCTCAACTTCTCTTCTGCTTTCAAATCCATATGATAAGCATCCTCCACCGTCCTGATGGTAACCATGCTTAATTCATCCTGAATGTCGTATCTCAGACCATTCAGATATCTGGCAACTTTCTCATCATCGCTCTCCCAATGACCTGCTTTGATGTGCAGTCGATAGAATTCCTCAGTGTATTCTTTCACTGTCATCAGTTTCTATCTCAGATTATTCATCCTCCTGAACAGAGTAATTTGATAGTATCTCGGGATGAATTTCTCCTTCATCTTCGCAATCATTCGATCCCAACTCTTGATCTTCTGCTTGCCTTTGCAGCGTCTGTCAGCTTGTAGCTCATCCCACCATAATGCTGCATGTCCTTTCAAGCGCGTAACAGCATGCTTGACCTTCTTATCCTCTTCGACATCTTCATAATTGAAGTAAGTATCAAGAGTTCTAATCCAATCTAGCAGCTCCTTTGCATCCAGATTTCCTTTGTAAACTGGAATGTCCATCTTTTCCTTTGCACCCATCCTGGCAATAGCTTTAATTAAATGCTCGTTGGCTGCATCTTTGGCTGCAACTTGCTCCTCGCGTTCAGCCTCAATTTCTCTCTCGAAATCACTAAGATCCCCTACACTAGCTGTGCGTCTTTGAGTTGTCTCCATGTCTTCGAGTCTTGCTCAGAGATAACGCATCTGCCTCTCCATTTCTGGATTGACTACCTACCTGCCTCTTCTCCACACCTCCCTGTCCTCTGGATCAGCTGACTGTCTTTCTCTCCTGGGAGGCATGGTGAATTTTCCTTTCCCTCTACTACAGAAAACAAAGAGATATAACCTCGCTCTGATACCACTTGACACAGAATGCACTCCTCGGAGAACGTCCGCTTCCTCACGACCTTCTTTCGTTCACGGCCCGAAGAACTCAAAGGTCCTTTTGATTCCCTATCGGGAATCTTCCTTACCCACAACAACTCTCCGATTGATCTCCCTTAATGATCGATAAATCGGACCTCGCGATTTCGCGAGTCTCGTGGTCACGCACCTCGTGCTTCACAATACCCCGAACCCCGATGGGTAAATGTCAACGCCTCCTATTCCTATCGGGAATCCTTCCATCGGGATTTTGGCACCTACGATGTCAAAAACAACTTACCTCGCTGATCCCCGACTCCTGATATGCCGATACACCTACGCACACGTGTAGGGTGACCTTTCCACCTCCCGTCACTTCTATCGGGATTTCGGAATTCGCGGGATCGCGAATGCTGATGACAAAGGTTTCAAGTCTCACCTTTCTCTGATTCCCGATATAGTATGCCACCTATCCTCCACTAACCCTGGTTGTGGCCCCATGCAACCCTTCCATCGGGATATCGCGTTTCGCGACTCCAAGCGGCAAGTGTTTCCGGTCCTCAAAAACCCCGATTTTACGAACCTCGACTTCCCGAGATCTCCTGACACATGTCCCATGCGATGGATGGCTCTGAGCCTATCGGGATATCGCGTTTTGAGATATCGCAACTCCTAATGCAACCCTTTGGAGTTTCAAATCGCGAACCCCCGATAACCGATGTCACGTGTAGATCTGACGGTCCTTGTGACTCAGGATCTACGACTCTGCTTTCTCCCTGAACTTTGAACCTCTTCCACACTTACATTGTAACATCCCTGCACTTCCATGAGATCCAACGGTCCACGGAACTTCACGAAACCTCCTCAAGGGATTTCGACCGTCCACTCTCCCCTTTGGGAATCCACAAAATGAAGAAGTATCTCCCCACGAGACTCATTCACTCGCTTGCCAACTTGTGACGCTTCCTTCGGACTTCCAATAGCAGCTTCTCTACACTTACCCTTCAGTGAATTCGAAGGCCTACT
>JZKD02S1804413.1:13652-41735 GCA_000966675.3 Picea glauca | reverse complement strand
CATGGCTTTTTATAGCCAAGCATTGGGTTATTATGCAACCTCTTTTGAATGTGAAAAGGGGCTCTTTATGGCACAATTAGGTCTTTGACCAGCCTCCCCACGTAGATTGAGCTCGAATTTGATGTCAAATTGACTTGGGAGCCGATCCATTAGTGGTTGGGAGGCCGACCAGCTTCATAAATGTGCTGTTTGGCAGGCGCGCGGGTTTTGCACCCCACAGCCGTGCATATGCACTCCAGATACGAAGATGTTGCGCGCATGCGCGCCCAGTGGGTGCATAGCACTTTTTAATTTTTTGGCCATTTTGCATAGTTTTGACCCTTTTGTTGTGCTGTGGAATTAATCTTTGTGCCATGAATGACTGTTTTTCTGTGTTGATGATGCGGAGTTCTTGTCGCCCTGTGCGGACGAAATTTCAGTGATAACAAAGATGTCATGGTTTCGTGGATCAAAATACCTAAAGGTAGGAGTGTGGAAACTCCCAATAGCTGAAATCATGATTAGCGCCTGGGAATTAGGCACACGGTCACAGCCTAGGGTCACATGAAAGGTTGGGGAAATGGAAAGGAGTTGTGCCAAAGGGACAAAATTGCATGTATTGATTGCAAAAAAAGAGAAGCAGGGCTTAAGGCATCGATATTGATTTGAAGAAGTCAGGGCACCACCTGGGGAATTCATGGATGTCATAAATCATCCTGATACCAATGAAGACAGTTAATGAAAACAGGGGGTGGTGGTTGAAGCCTCGTTTCACCCCATTAATGGAAAGCAAGAAAGGATGGTTGTGTGGGCTAGCTGACATCCCAGAGCTCCTCTATAAATGGTTTTTCCTGCAAAGACCATACTATTTTAGTTTCATGTCTGACATAGGAAAACATGTGCAGTTTGACAGGAGGAGGAAATGCAAAGCTTTGAATGCAGTGGTCTGATCGTATCCCTGAGGGCCATGAGCAGTTCCGAGTATTTATACTATTTTGATATTTTGTAAAGGTTGTCAACTGGTTGAGTAGAGATCCCATTTTTGTAATATGTTTAACACCAGAGCTATGTCTGGTTATGTAATCGATTTGAGACTATTAGTTAATAGAATTCAGTTTCTTTCCATCTCTCTGTAAACATTGTGTTAAGACACTCGGAATTGGAGGATCCACACGAGGGTCATTATGTTGTTGTAATGTAGGTTTGATTATAGTAGTATCATGATCGGTTTTAATCGACTCTTCTTTTTATCCTTTTCCTCTCACACTGAATAGCTTGGGCATGGAAGATCTAGTCGAGTTGTTATAGCTTCATAGTGATGTAAGTTTTATCATTGTGTTGTTGTGACTGTTTCCTATGGACACATTTCAGTGTCTGAATTTTGGGCTTGAGAGCATCATCGAGCCTGAGTTTTTCCTCTCAAAGTTGCTGGAAAGTCGGATTCCCATAACAGTTTTGTTTGTCTTCTCACCAAGTCTTCCCTCTGCTCACTTTTAAACTCAACTCACTGGCTGAAGTTAATTTTGTCGTCACTTCCCTGTGAATTTCTTGTTCGGTTCTATGTTGTAACATCATTCTAGGGCTTATTTTTTTCCATTGAACTTCAACTATTTAAACCAACAACCAACAAAAATTGATGGGTACTGGGCTTTCCCTCATCGCAATCTAAGACAAATTCTGGTGCTAACATTTCTGGTGTCATTGTCGTTGACAAATTGAAGATTTTTCCTAGCATTGAATGACACAGCTTACTAGTTTTGAAGGTGCATCAGAACTTAGTACATCAAAGATTGCAACTGTGCACCTAATGACTCCACTGTTTCAGTGTGACTACTTCTAGTACACTTGAAAGTTGACCCAGTGGAGCTTTATCGAGAAGGTTTTTAGCAGCTTCCTTCTCATATTGAGAATTTCTCTAGGCAACAACAACAATATGATCTGGCCTTTGAAGGTGAAAAAAGACTAGACACATTCAAAGTTGTGCATCTTTCACCTGGCGACTCCATGTTTGAGGGATCGAGTGACGAATCCACTGGTCTAAAATGGAAAAAATCCTAGCTCGAAGGTTTTCTCCTTTTGATTTTTCTGTTGTTCCTGGTTTTCCTAATGTTGTCCCTACCTTGGATGAATGGGGTGATTATTTTCCCATACTTAGAGAGCATAAAGAGGACAACCCTGCTCAACATCTCCGTGAGTTTCATGAACTCATGCATCGGTGGGAGATACATCATGAGGATGTATTATTAAAAATGTTCATGTTCTCATTGAATGGGGATGCCCGTGAATGGTATCGATCCTTGCCTCCCTGCTAGCATCTCCTCCCTGAGAGAGTTTCAAGCAGCTTTCAATAAACCCTGTCAAATGTGTTATTCCTCTAAGTTAATTTGTCATAACTATTGTGAGGGGTATAGAGAGGGTGTTCAGTACATATTTCATTCTTGTGAAAGTTGTGAGGATGAAGGATATACCTCAGAGGAGTTGATAGAGTTGGTACAATCACTTTCTACAAGACTAGAAAAGTTTGAGGTAGATCGTGCTTACTGCTCTTATGAAGAAAGCGCAAACGATTTTCCAGTCCTTGAAGTAGATTTTCTTGGCATCCCTACTGAGGATGATGATGAAGATTCCATAACTGTATATGCCTTTCATTCTGCTCCTGATGTGCCTGTTGTTTCAACCTTTGATGATTATTCAAATGAGGAGAAATAGAGCCCTACATCACAATTTATTGACCTAGGGAGAAACCAACCTATATATGACATCTATGAATCAATTTTTGAGCTGGCTATGCAGGATTTCCAAGAAAAGACTACATAGCCATATCCTTTGTTCAATAATGAAGAATATTATGAGGAAATTCTCCATCCTTCGTCTCCAGAAGACGCTGAACAACAGATTGAAGAGAAGAGTTATCCCATGAGTTTTGTTTATGATGATTATGAATCTGACCCTTGGGAAAGCCATGAACAAGAACCAGAGGAGTAGAAGAAGGGGCGATTTATTTCCTATCCAGAGCCTATAAGTGAGAAGACATCGTATGAAATCAGTCAGCCCGCATCATCTTCTCATTCACTTGTGCTTGCTAGAAACATCCAACAATGTTTGAGTAGATGTGTAGCAGATAAGGCTATCTGTTACCAATTTTCTAGAGTTTTGCGCTTGGCCTATGAGCCTATGAAGGAATACATGGAGTTGTATTTCCTTCATGTTTTGAAGCCGCCCAAATTTATCCCGACCTTATCCTTAGGAGGAAAGCTGAAGAATGTAAGCGTTTTGTTGTCATGGTTTCATTACTTTCTATCAATCATCGACAGAGTGAAGGATCTTCTAGTTAGGAAGTTACTTGAATGACTATTGTGGAATTTTTCTTTCACCTAGCACTATGTAAAATTTTATTAGTTTAGGACTGTACATATATAATCTCCTTTGACATTGTGTGTTCACTTTTGTTTTTACTTTCGACCTGTATTTTCAAGCAGTGTGTTTTGAGCTTGACTCCATGGCCCAACAAAAGGCGACTGGAACTGAAAAAGGAGATCTTAGAGCCTCGCAAGGAGGACTCTATCCCCCATGGAGCCTAATTTTATACTTGTTCTTGCAAGGGGATTTTTTTCCTTTGAAGTTGGCCATTGGGTGACCAAATTCGAGAAAAGGGGTTTAAAAACCCACCATATGCATTTTTATCCAAAGTCAGGGCTTTATTATGCAAAGGTGCACACATACCTGGTCAGCGAAAAGCCATCAAGTACAGACTCAGTCTCAACCATCAGATCCATCAAATAAATTAGATCGGTGGCCATTGGGCTATTGGGATTATAGAGTTGTGAAAAGTTTAGCATCAGACCAAGGCCCGAAATCGTGAGATCTAGGCCATTCATTTCAGAGGGACATGTGGAGCATGATCAACATAGTCACAATTTCACAAATCAAGAGGTCAATAGTCGATCACATCAGAGACTCCCAAAACGTGAAATTGCGAAAAGAGCGCAGCCGTTGATCAAAGGAGAAAGTTGGACCGTTGGATCATCTTTTTTGTGATTTCATGAGTCAAGAAAGTAAGAAGGTATATTCTTGAAGATTGGTGAAACATAAAGCCATGAAATGATCTGAGTCGTCCAGCTATGGGAGCACGTGGCAGCAGATAAGGAAATCACAATTTCACATTTTGGGGGTTTCAACATGGAGCAAGGCATGAAGCCCCGAGTCCCAAAATATCGATTGACTATGTGCCAAAGTGTCGAAGTCTGGATGGCCTATGTCCTGAAGTGTTGATTATCGATATGTTGAAGTCCAAAAACCTGAGATTCATGGGATCTGTTTGATCCAGAGGATCAAGTGGCACCTGATTAGAGATGTTGCAATTTCGTGGATCAAAATACCTAAAGGCAGGAGTGTGGAAACTCCTGATAGATAAAATCATGATTAGTGCGGAATTAGGCACACAGTCATAGCCCAAGGTCACATGCAAGGTTGGGGAAATGGAAAGGGGTTTCTCTTAAGGGCCAAAAGAACATGTATTGATTGCATAAGAAGAGCAACAGGGCTCGAGGCATTGAGATTGATTTAAGAAGTCAGGGCACCACCTAGGGAATTCATGGATGTCAGAAATCATATTGATCCCAATGAAGGAAATTAATGAAAATAGGGGGTTGTATTTGAAGCATCGTTTCACCCCATTAATCAAAATAAAGAAAGGATGGTCGTGGTGGCTAGCCGACAGCCCATAGCTCCTCTGTAAATGGGTTTTCCTGCAAATTCCATACTATTTTAGTTTCACGTATGACAAAGGAAAACATGTGCAATCTGATAGGAAAAGGAGGAAATGCAAATATTTGAATGCAGTGGTCTGATCGTATCCCTGAGGGCCATGAGTAGTTCCAAGTATTTATACTAAATTTTGATATTATGTAAAGGTCGTCAACTGGTTGAGTAGAGCTCCCATTTTTTTAATATGTTTAACACCAGAGTTGTGTATGTTTATGTAATCAATTTGAGACTGTCATTTAATAGAAGTCAGTTTCTTTCCATCTCTCTATAAACATTGTGTTAAGACTCACGAAATTGGATGATCCAGATGAGGGTTGTCATGTTATTGTAATGTAGGTTTGATTATAGTAGTATCATGACCGGTTTGAATCAACTCTTCTTGTTATCCTTTTCCTCTTGCATTGAATAGCTCAGGCATGGAAGATCCAGTTGAGTTGTTATAGCTGCATAGTGATGTAAGTTTGATCATTGTGTTGTTGTAACTACGTCATATGGACACATTTTAGTGTTTGAGATTTGGGCTCAAGAACATCATCAAGCCTGAGTTTTTCCTCTCAAAGCTGCTGGAAATTCGAATGCCCATAGAAGTTTTGTTTGTCTTCTCACCAAGTCTTCCCTATGCTCGCTTTTAAACTCAACTCAATGGCTGAATTTAATGTGGCCCTCACTTCCCTGTGAATTTCTTGTCCAGTTCTGTGTTGTAACATCATTCTAAGGTTGATTTTTGTCCATTGACCTCCAACCATTTAAACCAACAACCAAAAAACACTAATGGGTACCGGGCTTGCCCTCATCACAATCTAAGGACAACTTCTGGTGCTAACAGAAGCAATGCCCAAGGCTATTAGTGACAACCAAAAATATTATATCCAAGGTAGGCCATTGGTATTTGGATGAGTGCGCCACCTACATCAGGGTGTTCGGGGCCACCAGAACACCACATATCCTACTAGATCATGTCCCAAACCGACTTGTCATGGGATAAATATGCTATCAAACCATATTTCAAGGCTACAATGCCACCTTGGTCAAGGACAAGAAATGTGCATTCATAACCTATGGTTTCCATGTAGGGTTCTACTTGGTAAAGGATACCACTCAAGACAAACAAGAAGGGCTGAGATTCAGATTCCCGATGGGCCGATTTTGCAAGAACGATACAAAGGGCATGGTCATGCAACATGCTTCACAAGTGTCATCCTATTGGTCGTATTCCCACGAAAAATTTGAAGATGAAGTCTTCATAGAAAATGCCCAGGACTGGGATGAGGTGATACAAAGGATGGACGACCCAAAAATGACCAGGTTCAGGGTCATGAGCCTGGATGAACAAGCAATGAAACGAGAAAAGTCATATCAAGAGGCCCTCAGAGCCAGGGAATAAATTAGAGTGACATAGGCAACAAAGGTTTCCTTGGTGGATCTGATGCAGAACATGTGATTTCCTATGACACCAGAGGCATAGGCAAGGGGATTTCTCTTGATAGAACAAGAACAAAGAGTAATCCATCATTTGCAGGACAACTCAGACCTCATAGAAATAACAAGGTTCCCTGCCGACAACCCAATCGAAATCCAGACAGGTCCAAGTGGTCCAGAGCCAATACAAATTAAAGAAAACATTAGGTCAGATAACCCTAAAGTTTCAGCGCCACAGGCCGGATCGCTAGGGGACGTTTCGGCTCATCCTGAGATAGCAAGAAAATCAGGGAGAGTAAGTGAACCAAACCCCCTCCATGACTTAATAACAATCTATGATGATGAGGAGATTTCGGAGGTTTCAATTGTGACTCTAGTGAAGATCTCAAAGGAAAAGGAACCCGAGAAGGCATATTCCCCAGCTCCCGATGCTCAAATTCAAAGTCTTCCACAAAATGACCAGGAGATCGAAAGTGTCTTAGACACTGAGCTAATCGATGTACCAGGGACCCAAGTGGATATCCCAAAGGAAAAGCTATGGCCAGGTGAACAAGAAGAAGAGGTTCCACACGGGGAAATCAGAATCTCAACAGTCAATTATCAGGTAAGTATTGAGCCTGCCCTTGATGCTTCGATTTCAACCGGTACTTTACCTCCCGATGAGAAACAACCAAAGGCCGAACTTTCAGAACATATGGAAGAGGTTCAAGAACCCAGTCTTGAACATATTTACACCATCGGGAGCCTAGAAAACATGCTTACTTGGGGAGAGAAACAAATCCTCGAACCAATAGATGAGGTTGTCAATATACAATCCATATCCTACGAATGAAAGAGGAAATCCATCATGAATAGAACCACTAAGAAAATAAGGCTTACATTGGATAGTGTGATTCTGATCACCACAGAGGAGAAATTGATCAGCATTGAGCATGCCAAGACGTCAAAGATTATCGACACAGGGATGGAAATCATAGATTCCACCCTGGATAGAGAAAGGAAATATGAAGATGAGTTGGCCACTATGCTAAAGGATTTGGAACATCTCCACCATTTGGAGAAATATTATCAGGACTCCACACAATCCACGATATTTTTGAGAAGTGAATTCCAAGATACCTACAACAAATTCACGAATGAGTGACACCTTTTCACTGCAGGGATAAGCTAATTCCAAGAAGACACCCTGATGGCACTAGTGATGTGAAAATATGTGGAAAGGTGGTACAAGAATTCCCACCAAGATGTGGAAATAATTGATTAAATCAGTCCAATTCAAAAGGGTCGAGACACTAAAGAAAACGATATTTGAGTGTTAAGGGACAACAACATCGATCGCATAAGGAAGTCCACCGAATACTGGGTAAATATGGCCCAAGAACCTCAGCATGAGATTCAGGAGAAAGGGGTCGGTTGCGAAAGAAGCTAGATCAAGATTAATTGGGCGATGAGAGACACCGATATCCTAGAATTCGTCTCACCCAAGGACTTTGCCAACTTGCATGAAATATTCAAACAACATGCAGAACAAGACTCATCATGGACTGCAGAGATAGAAAATGTGGCGATCATGGTGCCAAATCATATACAATAGTTCATGGAGCACCCGATCAAGGCTTAGACAATATTATGGTAGTTAAGTGTTAAAGTAGTCAAGTATCGGGCATGGGAAGTGGAAATAAAGGAGATCCTTTCGGCCTCGATGGACCAACACAGGTTCTCGTACACTAACACATGTGAGGAACTCTTCTTCAAATGGTTGGAGTATGAGAAGAGTCATCCAATCAAGTGACATAATTTGATGACTCTTAGAAGACTGAGATATGAAAGCACCATGGGGCGAGTTTTTGTTTTACTTAGATGCACTTTTGATAGTTATTTTTAGTTAGTAATATGTTATAAATAAGAGGATCGACATGTTAGAAATGGTCGATGGTTGTTGCAAAGACCCTCATTTTTGGATTTGTAAAGAACTATTTTGGAGCTACCTTAATTTAGAAGTCATGTTTAGGACCAGAGACAAGTTTGTGTTTTTCATCAAAAGCGTGTGTGATTGGATTTGGAGAAGGATTATTTATGATTTTATCTCATGAATGGATGTTGTAACGAGTAAGAGCCTTTAAATCTATTGATAATTTATATGATTCAATATTTTTATAGTTCTTGTCATTAATGACGAAAATTAAATCATTGTGTTAAGATGTAGTATGTAGGATTTTCCCCTATACTTTTGAGAATTCAGCCTCCACGTGGTATTTTAACTTACTTGTAGGATCCATAACTAGTTGGACGAAGTTTCAATAGGATTTTCTAGATAAATTTGTAGAAGAAAACACTATAAGAGCTTTGATGGCCAAGTTGTTTTCCACCACCATGAGTTCAAAGGAGAAGGTTAAAGAATTTGATCAATGGTTCACGACCATCCTAAACAAATTCCAACCTGAAGCTAAACCCACTCAGGAGTTTCAAATTGAAGTATATGCTAATTCTCTCCCATCTTCTATTTCCATGTTCGTGAAGAGGGCTTCCAAAGAAACCTTAGCTAATAATTTTGAAGAAGCCAAAACAATAGAATTCCAAATGAAGGGATGTAAAGAAGGCCAGGTCTCACTAGTTAAGAAGGAATTTCAACCTTCTCCCAGGAGAGGACTCCTGTTGGCTACACCCCCGGGGAAACAAACAGAACAAGGTCCCAAAAAGGGAAGTGGAGACATAAAATACCTACAATGCATGGTTAAGAAATTGTTAAACGAAATCATAGACATGAAAAGAAGTGCAGGGGAAGGGAACCAAGGCCAGAGGCCCTATAAACCCTTTTTTAAAATAAACCCACCTTTCAAAGCAATTGAACCCCCCCCCCCTCCAACTGAAACATTGATCTGGGAAATGTAGCATCCGACTATTTCTGTACCTATCACCAAGAGAAACACTCTGAAAGAGGCTGCCCACAATGGGTGCATGCCATGAATTTGATGGCCAAATGGTTCCTAGATGAGGTTTCCTTGACCGAACAGCCAAGTGGCTCACCTATGAATATTGTCAATCAGGAAGAAGTTGATCCACCAGAAGAAAAAACCATGTTGATATGGGTCCCTGACCTACCCATTCCTTATGATGACCTATTTGAGTTTCAAGAACCACCCACAAAGTGCAAACACAAAGTAGGCATCAACCTATCTCAAACAACCTCACCACGACCCAAACTTCCAAAGGAAAACCATCTCTCGATCACCCGAAAGCACCTTTTGTCCCTCGAAGAAACCCTATAAGAATCCATACATGAGAATCGCCCAAGCTAGACTACAACATAGTAAAATATTTGAAGAAGTTTAAGGAAAATATATCGGTCATGGACATGTGTAGAATCTCTCAACTAAAGGACTTTCTATTACAATTATTGAAATCAGTAGAAAATCCTACGACATGCACTAACCAAGGAGAAAATCAAAATCCCACATATCTAATAAATAAACCAAATCTGAATGCCTGCTCTGAATATAAGAAGGGAAAACCTTGTGTCCCACTATTCCTTTTGACATTTGAAGTATTCAACAGAACCCTCCATAATTGTTTGGTTGACTCGGGAGCATCCCCTATTGTTATGGCTTTGTCTATATGCAAGAAATTAAACACAATCCCTGTCAAAAGTGATAAACATGTGATACAACTAGAGAGAACCCAGGTAAAAGTTATGGGAGAACTCAAAGATGTAATGATCAGAATGGCGACTCACCCGAAATTTGTTCAAGTAATTGACATCATTGTAGAATATATCCCAGAAGCTTATGGATTGCTACTGAGTTGAGATTGGTCCGAGGAGTTAAACAGATACTTTAGTATAGACTGGACTCACCTTTGGCTTCCATTAAATGGATACACAAATATGATCAGAATCGATAGGGAAATATATATAAAACACATGGTCACCGACCTAGAAACTCTTAGCGAGCCCTCATCGACAAACTTTCCTATGCTAGGAAATTATTCTTGTCGGTCCTATTTCGGGAATTTCTCCCCCCTCTCATCTGATGTCCCTCTTACTCAAAACTCCGAAGTAATTTTTCAAGAAAAATTGCCAATGGCGGTGGAGGAATCCCTCTTTTTTCAAGAACAGATGTTAGAAACCATAGAATAGAAAGGAGGAAAGGAGGAAAGTGATAAGAAAGAGGAAGTTGATGGGTTTTTCCCACAAGTTTGGACCTTATACTTCGATGGATCTAAATCAAAAGAAGGGTCAGGGGCAGGGTGCATCCTCATTGATCCAAAAGGTAAACAAAATTTCTTGTCCTGTAGACTAGAATTTGAATGCATAAACAACACCTTCGAGTATAAATCTTTAGTACAAGGGATAAAGAAATCCATAGACTTAAACGCTAAAACTTTGAAGGTTTTCGAAGATTCTGAAAACATTGTTAGACAAGTAAGGAACAATATACATTGAAACTCTCCTCACCTGAGGAATTACCAATAGGAAGTGCACATACTAATAGAACATTTTGAAGCCTTCAACACTACAGTGATCCCCATAACAAAGAAATTCTTGTTGATTCTCTGGCTATCGCTGCCTCAAGGCTATCACCTCTAGAATACTATGAAGCCTCTCGGTTCACCGTGGAGCTACTCTACAAACCGTCAGTGCCCAACAATATTTCTAATTGGAAGGTCTTTGAAGGATATGAATAGATCATCAAATTTTTGACCAATCAGGATAATTTTAAAGACTTGGCTATTGATGATGAAGCATTCCAGGAGCAATTATCATAAATCGATCCTCATACAGATCAATCGATTGAGATACCAAGGTATCACATGATACCGAAGGGAGTAGAAAATTTAGAAAACCTTTTTTACCTAAGGGAAAGATTTAAACCGTTTGTGTCCCATGCACGAAACTATAAATCTAGGAACCCCGGAAAACCCCAAGAATATAAGTCTTGGAAAGACGATGTCTAAAGAGGAAAGGAAGGCCTATCTCAAATTTTTCATAAAATATCAAGATGTTTTTGCATGGTCCTACCGATATCTGAAAACTTATGATACTCCTATCATTCAACACACTATCCCGTTAAAGCTTGAAGTGAAATCCTTCCAGCAGAAGCTTCAGAAGTACCACCCATCCCTGGAGCCTCTCATGTGTTAGGAGTTAAAGAAACTACTAGATGCCAATATTATCTTCCAGGTTAGACACTCTGCATGGGTAGAAAATTTGGTTCTTGTGAGAAAAAATTCTGGGGAGATCCACCTATGCATAGATTTGTGAAACCTCAACAGAGCTTTAGAATAGGATAACTACCCCGTCCCACCAATGGAGAAACTCTCGCATACCATGTCTGGCTCAGAGATTTTCTCCCTGCTAGACGGTTTTTCAGGTTACAACCAAGTTCTAGTTTCAAAGGAATATCATTTTAATACTATCTTCTGAACCAAGTGGGGAACCTTCGCTTATAAACATATGCCCTTTGGGTAATAAATGTAGGGGAGAGCGTCGGGAGAACTTCCAAAGGGCCATGGATGTAGTGTTTCGGGGACTAATCAACAAGTGTATAGTAGTCTATTTGGAAGACGTGACTGTGTATTCAAAGAATAGAGAAGACCACATCCAACACTTAACCCAAATTTTCGAAAGGTGTAGGAAATATAGTATATCCTTAAACCCTAAGAAAACTATCTTTGGTGTCGAGGAAGGTAAACTGCTAGGAAATATTATATCTCAAGCAGGCATTCACATAAACCCAGAACAGATTAGGGGTATAGCTCAACTTCCATTACCTCACAACAAAAAGGCTATGCAATCTTTCTTCGAGAAAATCGATTTTGTAAGAAAAATCACCCCCAATTTCACTGAAACTATCAAACCCTTACAAAAAATTATCCACAAAGATGTTGAATTTAAGTGGGATGATGGACAGAAAATTTCTTTCAGCAATATTAATACTGCGATATCCCAAGCCCTAGTGTTGCGAAGTCTCGATTTTAGCAAATATTTGTTCCTCTACACTTTCAGTTCCGACCAATCGTTAGTTGTGGTATTGACTCAGAAGGATGATGACAACAACGAGGCCCCAATATCATTTAGGATCACTAATATCCAAGGGGACGAAATGAATTACCCTACTATATAAAAACATGCTTATGCAGTGTACAAGGTAGTGAAACACTTCATATCTTACATCCTTAATAACCATACCAAAGTCATCGTGCCTCACCCTACAGTCTGATCCCTATTCACTCAATAGGAGATGGGGGAAAGAAGAGGAAAATGGATGGAAATAGTCCAAGAATTTGATCTAGATATAAAACCTGCTAAATTGGTTAAGGACAAGGTTTATGCAAAATGGTATTTGAATCCCAGGACCAAATAAATGAAGACCGGGATGGGAGAATGAATTAGCATTGTGGTGTGGTGAAGCTTCATATGTCTCCCTAGGGTAGGAGTCTTGGTATGAGAAATTGACTTATCTCCTGCATCATGGAACTTACCTAGAAAACCTAAATCCTAGGGAAAGGAGAGTCCTCAGGTTAAAATCAACACAACATATCCTCATGAATTCAGTGCTCTTCCATGTTAATTATGATGGGGTACTTTTAAGATGTCTCGAACGTGAAGATGTAGACAAAGTTATGAAGGAGATCCATGATGGTCCTGCAGGTGGACATTTTGCAAGAAACACCACTGCTCATAAAATACTGAGAGATGGCTATTATTGGCCTACTCTGTTCAAGGACACTCAAACATACGCTAGGAACTATAAAAATTTTCAAATAAAAGCGGGGAGGGAAAAGAGAGAAGTTGTCCCATTCCAACCGATGGTCATTTCTAGGCCATTCGAGCAATGGGGGTTAGATATCATAGAATAAATTACATCGATTTCTTCAAAACATTATAGATACATACTAACTGCCACATATTATTTCAAAAAGTGGGAAGAGGCCATCCCTCCGACTCATGTAAACAAAAAGGTGGTGATCCAATTCATAGAACAACATTTGATCACAAGGTTCGGTGTGCCTTCTGTCCTTGTTTTTGATAATCCCACTTACTTCTATTCCACCCTATTAACATAGTTTTCTCTATATAAAGGAATCATAATCAGATACTCTGCGAACTACTATCCATAGGGGAACAGAGTGGAAGAATCAACCAATAAGAACCTAGTGAGGATATTAAAGAAAAAAGTTGCAGACAATCAGAGGAATTGGCACAATTCACTCCATAATGCCTTATGGGATGATAGAGAAACATCCAAGGAAGCCATAGGGAATTCCCCATACTTTCTGGTATATGGAAAGGGAACCATTCTCCCGAATGGGCTATATCTTCCATCTCTTCAACTTGCTCAGGATTTGAGAGGACATCCCTCATCAGTCATACAATAAAGAATTGATACCCTCCTCATGCTCGAAGAAGAAAGGGAGAAATAAAAATCAAATTTCATAGCTCATCAACATATAGTTAAAAGGTGGTTTGATAAGCATAAGGCTGAAGAGAAGAATTTTGAAGTGGGAGACTTAGTTCTAAAATGGGATAGAGCAAATGAGCCGAAAGGAAAACATTCTAAATTTCAGAATATATGGCTCGAACCTTTCCAGGTGTCCGATAATATTGGGGTAGGAATGTATCGGTTGCAGAATCTGAGGGGGGAACCTAACGCCCTCCCGGTGAATGGCCAAGCCCTAAAACAATATTTTCATTAAAAAAAAAAAATGTGTGTACGTGTTTTCATAATGTTTTGTTGTAGGGTAGGTCGATTGCGGAATTCATTTTTATTTTTGTTTCTTTCTATAGTACTTCTTCACTTTTCAACATTGTGCTTAGCAAGGCAGTGGTTGACCTCAATTTATGTGATATGATGAACTCTTTTTCTGACTCATCACTCACATACAACAGAAGAAGCTCTAGGAGACCTGCAGTTGTTTCAAAGGGTTTTCTATCTAAACTGCAGATGAGAAACCTTGGGAAAATGACAAAGTGTATACCTGGTGTTCTAGTAAAACCTTAAGGGAAAGGTGGTAAGCTGGAAAGGATTGAGTGTACCTCAAAGATAGAGCTAGAAAAAATACACCTTAACCATCTCATTTTGCAAATAACAAACGTCCTCCTCTCCCACTCGCTCAGGGAATTCTACCGAAATAAAATCAACTATATCAAATGAGTGCATAGTAGGAGAGGGTATGCAAATAAATCTGCCAGGGATATGGACACTTTCTGGAAGCGAAGCAAGGTCTGTGACATTGGGGTGACTTTGTCAGGGCTATGGATGCTCACTGACAGTGGAGCAACACCATAGCAAGTGAATAAGGATAACTAAAAGGCTTGGTGCCAATGAATTTTTTACTTTAATATTTTCAAGGGGCCGTTAGTTAGGGTTACATGAAACAAAGGTGGAATAAAGGTCGAAAACCCCACAGGCAGGCCCAGATGCATCGACCATGGAATTTCAAATGCAAGGATAAAAGAGGCTCTGATAAAAAACCAGTTAAGTTCTTAACCAACTTTTGCATCGGCAGAGCCCAAGATAGGAACAAAGTTTTTTCTTTTTCCCAATAAGTCTCCATTTGTTGTGCACTCAACACACCCTGAAATATCCCCTGTCAATTTTTTACTTTTTTGGGTACCGCTTGATCTTCTGCACTGTCTGATTTGATTTGATTTTTGAAAAATGTTTTGTCTTTGCTTATTTTCATGACTCTAATCACCTCTTCAGGTTTTCTTTAACTTATGAAACCTCATGACTAAAAAATACCTTAACACATGAATAAAGAATCGACAACCAAAAACTTCACCGAACACGCTTGGGTCAGCATCGAAAGGAATTCAAAGAAGGAAAAAAGAACCATTCAGAAACAATAGTCATCGAGTGTTGATCTTCATCAGTATAAAAAGATGGGATTTTTGGTTTGCATTAAGTTTTTTGCATAAAGATATCTCTGGTAGTCGATTCCCCGTCGGCATGAGAGAAATACAAGGACAACAGACGTTAAAAAAGAACAAAAAGAATCGTCGATAGCCGATTCCTGACACACTTTACGGAATCAGGGAAAATCTAGAAGGATCACAACGAACATTTAGATCGTGATAAATTTATCCCCGATCATCGATCCCTAATGCGTTTTCAGAAATCGAGACTTTTTGAGGGAGCCGATCCGAGAGCACTTTGGTAAGATTATCGTTGATTTCCAATCCTTGGCACTTTTTGGCATCAACAAGATAAGGTTTGTTTTAGAATGAATGACTTAAGGAAATTCCTGAATCTGACTAACACGAGAAATTTGAGTCACTGGTCTTCGGCGCCACGTGTCTCTACTAGGTAAGAGGGACGTACGGTCTAGTCTAATCCTGAGTCATTTTTGGTTCTGTTAGCACAAGATTGGTTAAGGTGCTAAGTGTCAAGAACAAGAATTGAAAACACTCTCGCAAATTTCAAGCATCAAAATCACTCACAAATTTGTGCTACCCAATCGCACGTAGACACATAGGCAGGCGCTACCTAAATTCTGGCAGAAAACAAATTGTGTAGAGTTAATTTACCAGTTTTGATTCACTAACTTAAAACTTAGATTGTGAACAATTGAGAAGGTATTTTTGAACAATGGAGAATTTTTTTATTCATAACATTCAAAATAAGAAAAACCTCTATCCGTTTTTCAAAATGTGTTACGTTTTGAGAGATATTAGACGTAGAAGTGGCACTACCGAATCTGCACAACAGGGCTACCTAATTTCCTGTAGCAGTCACTGTTTTGATATTCGCCCTATTGGGAGGTTACCACCTTTCAAGGAGGATTCTAATGAATTCTCAAGGATCAATTAGATTTCAAGGGACACCTTCACCTAATATTAATCTCTAGCAAAGGCCTCGTGCAATGAGGTGGAGACATTTTATTAATGACTTCCAACAAATTCCTAAAAATTAGCAGTTTGTTGGATTTTTGTTTCTTTGATTGTTGCCACCTATATCCAAGGTTTAGAATCCAATGGAGGAGATGGGATTCAACCTCCTAAGGTTATGAGGATACTATTTTATATTTAAGGAAGGGAATATCTCTTGGAGAGGGGATTCATGAGCCAAGGGAGAGACCCGAGAGGTCTGGGTAAAATTTCAAGATCCGTGAGGGAGCTAGAAAGGCATGAAAATTATATGATTTCAAGTTGCATACCTGTGATTATTTTTTATGTAAAATACCTCAGCTAACAATGAAGTTATGTTTTAGTTTGTTTTCTCTATTCTGTGTAAATCATTTTCACATCTTTCATCTTCTTGGATATCTATTGCTATTATAGGTTATATGTCTACAATTTTTGTGCTAAGAAGATTGTTGTATAGGATATGCTCTATCCCTTGCCACATGCTTATCTGAGTTTTAATTCGATTTTATTCACTATCCAAATGAAAGCATAAATAATTATCCTATATTTAGAGAGGAAAACATTCATAACTTTGTTTCAGATCAAAATCATGTGTATGAACAAGTAGAAGCAGCAGTTAATATTGTTCCTGAAATGGATATTTTTAACAATTATATTCTTGATGAAATTACTATTTTAAAGGTTGATCATAGGTATGAAGGGAAGCCTTTTTTTGATGAATATTATAGTGATGATGAGCAGAAATCTTATCCTATATTTGATCCCTATGAAGACATGGAGTATGATGCAGGGTTTGGCCTTGTCACAGAAAGACATAACCTGGATATTTGACCAGAAGCAGCCCTTAGTTGAGGGACATGAGGAGATCATTTATACACAGCCAGAAGTAAATCAACATTCATCAGTGGATCAGCAACCACCTACATAAATCCTTCTTCCACTTGTACCCACATTTTATAGTAAGAAACTTCAAGTGGAAAAAGAAATATCTTATCAGTCCCATGTGTTTTGTCACCATTTTCATGACCCTTTAGAGGTGTATATGGAGTTGTATTTCTCAAATGTTTTGGAACCTATAAAATTTATTGTGTCAGAAGAAGTCAGAGGAGATATAAGAAATGTTTTAAAACCATTGTCATATTCCTCTTGTCTGTTGTCGATCAATGGCATTATAAAGACTCATGTCAACAAGTTGTTTAAATGGATTTGGTGGAATTTTGCCTTCACCTAGCCCATTGTAAAAGTCAGTTAGCTTAGGTTTTGTACATAAATAAGCTCCAACCAGAGAAGGTGTGTTTGATTTATGTTTGAAAGTAGGGTTATATAAGTGGTCAGTATGTTGTCTTCATCACAATGCATCAGATAATGAATCCACAAGCCCAAAGGACAAGGCACTAAAACTACAAGAGTTCTTAGAGCCTCACAGGGAGGACTCTATCCCCCATGGAGCCTATGTTAGCACAAGATTGGTTAAGATGCCAAGTGTCAAGAAAAATCATTGAAAACACTCTCACAAAGTTCAAACATCAAAACCACTCATGTATTTGCACTACCCAATCTCACCTAGACACATAGGCAAGCACTACCTAAATTCACTACCTGAATTCTGGCAGAAAACGAATTGTATAGAGTTATTTTACCAGTTTTGAGTCACTAACTTAAAACTTGGATTGTGAACAATTGAAAAGGTATTTTTGAAAAATGGAGGAGGGTTTTGTTCATAACATTCCAAATAAAACAAACGTCTCTCAGGTTTTCAAAATCGGTTACTTTTTGAGATATATTAGACATAGAAGTGGCACTACCGAATCTGCACACCGACGCCACCTAATTCCCTGTAGTGGTCATGGTTTTGATATTTGCCTTGTTGGGAGGTTGCCACCTGTCAAGAAGGATTTGAATGAATTCTCGAGGATCATTTATATGTCAAGGTACACTTGAACCTAATATTTATCTCCAACAAACACCTCATGTAATGAGGTGGAGACATTTTATTAATGACTTCCAACAAATTCCTGAAAATTAGCAGTTTGTTGGATTTTTGTCTCTTTGATTGTTGCCACCTATCTCCAAGGTTTAGAATCCAATGGAGGATATGGGATTCGACCTCCTAAGGTTATGAGGATGCTATTTTATATTGAAGGAGGGAAATATCTCTTGGAGAGGGGATTCATGAGCCAATGAAGAGACCCGAGAGGTCTGGGTAAAATTTCAAGATCCGTGAGGGAGCTAGAAAGGCATGAAAATTCTCTGATTTCAAGTTGCAGACCTGTGCTACTTTTTTATGTAAAAGAGCTCAACTAACAATCAAGTTATGGTTTAGTTTGTTTTCTCTTTTCTGTGTAAATCATTTTCCCATCTTTCATCTTCTTGGATATGTGTTGTTGCTATAGGTTATATGTCTGCAATTTCTTTGCTGAGAGGGTTATTGTATAGGATATGCTCTATCCCTTGCCACAGGCTTATCTGAGTTTTAATTCATATTTAGAAAGGTTTTATGAAAACTAAGTTTTTTCCTCTTACTGTCATATGTATTGAATATCAGGATTCTCTTTGATCATTTTCAGTTTTGTTTTTCTTATTTCTTCATTCGATTTTTTTATAAGCATTATAATTGATCCCAACTTTGTTGACCTGATTTGTTGCACATAGAATGTTAGTTCAGGATTACAATTTATTTTCATGGACTCCATGCCCAATCGTTTCATTGATTTCTTGATTAATTTAACCACTCTCATAATTTCCTAAAACCCATCTTATCCAAATTAAACCCTTATCATTCCAAGATGTGTTGGGCTTGTACTTGAAGTAGTCCAAGTGCAATTTCCAGGGCTAACATTATTTGGCGTCATTGTCAATGATATATTTGAGAAGATTGAAAATCTCCCTAGGAAGGACGACATTGCACAGCTCCAGTTTTAGATGGTGACTGAATTTGGAAACCTTCAATACTGCACATTCACCATGGCGACTCCATTGTTCAGAACATGTTGGTGACTCCACTGGAATGAGACCAATTAAATGGCTATGAAGGCTATCCTAGCCAGGAGGTTTTCCCCACTCAATTTCTTATCCATAGATGATTATCCACATCCTGTGCCTCTTATTGATGAATGGAAAGATCTATTGCCTATATTTTATGAAGGTGAGGATGAAAACCCTATTGAGCTTGTTCAAGAATTTCATGCTTTGATGTAGCAACTTGCATCCATAATGAAGATATATTGATGAAAATGTTCATGTATTCATTGGATGGGGATGCATGTAAATGGTATTTCTCATTACCCCCTTCCTACATTTCATCCTTGAAGGATTTCCACAGAGTATTCAATGAACACTGCAAAAGGATTTATCCCTCTGAAATTATTTGTCATAATTGTTGTGAGGGATATGTAGAATGTGCTCAATATTTGTTAGATTGCTCTGTTGAATATAAAGCTAAAAATGATTTTATTCACTATCCAAATGAAATCATAAAGAATACTCTTGTATTTAAAGAGGAAATCATTCATAACTTTGTTTTAGATGAAAATCATCTGTATGAACAACTAGAAGCAACAGTTATTGTTGTTCCTGAAATGGATATTTTTAACAATTATATTCTTGTTGAAATTATTGTTTTAGAGGTTGATCATAGCTATGAAGGGAAGATTTTTTTTTATGAATATTCTAGTGATGATGAGAATCAATATTATCCTATATTTGATCACTATGAAGATAGGGAGTATGATGCAGGGGTTGGTCTTGTCACAGAAGACATAACCTAAAGATTTGACCAGGAGAAACCCTTAGTTGAGGCACACGCGAAGATCGTTTATACATAGCTAGAAGTAAATCAACATTCATCAGTGGATCAAAAATCACCTATGTAAATCCTTCTTCCAATTGTACCCACATTTTACAGTAAGAAAATTCAAGTGGAAAAATAAATATTCTATCAGTCCCATGTGTTTTGTCACCATTTTCATGACCCTGTAGGGGTGTATATGGAGTTGTATTTCTCAAATGTTTTGGAACCTGTAAACTTTATTGTGTCAGAAGAAGTCAGAGGAGATATAGGAAATGTTTTCAAACCATTGTCATATTCCTCTTGTCTGCTGTCAATCATTGGCATTATAAAGACTCATGTCAACAAGTTGCTTGAATGGATTTGGTGGAAGTTTGCCTTCACCTAGCCCATTATAAAAGTCATCTAGCTTAGGTTTTGTACATAAATAAGCTCCATCAAGAGAAGGTATGTTTTCTTTATGTTTTAAAGTAGGGTTATATAAGTGTTCATTATGTTGTCTTCAGCATGATGCATTAGAGAATGGCTCCACAAGCCCAAAGGATAAGGCACTGAAACTACAAGAGTTCTTAGAGCCTCACAGGGAGGACTCTATCCCCCATGGAGCCTATGTTAGCACAAGATTGGTTAAAGTGCCAAGTGTCAAGAGAAAGCATTGAAAAAAATCTCAAAAAGTTCAAGCATCAAAAGAACTCATGGATTCGTGCTACCTAATCTCACGTAGACACATAGGCAGGTCCTACCTAAATTCTGGTAGAAAACGAATTGTGCAGAGTTATTTTACCAGTTTTGAGTCACTAACTTAAAAATTGGATTGTGAACAATTGAGAAGGTATTTTTGAAAACCGTAGGACATTTTTGTTCATAATATTCCAAATAACAAAAACCTCTCTCGGTTTTTCAAAATGTGTTACGGTTTGAGAGATATTAGACATAAACGTGGCACTACTGAATCTGCACAATGGGGATACATAATTTCCTATAGCAGTCACGGCTTTGATATTCTCCTTATTGGGAGGTTTCCACCTGTAACACCCTGTTTCCCCCAGTTTGTAAATATAACTTTATTGGCCAGGGACTACGACAAACTCAAATTGTGAATGTTTAATTTTGTGGACCTTTGTATAAAGGTCGATGAATGTAAATCCTGTTATTTTGTTGGATAATGGAAATGTGTTGCATGACTGTTGAGAGAGGGGATGTGTTACAAAAGAAAGGCCATGATTTCTAATAAAAAGGTGGTGGAGGGAACCCAAAATGGTTGCGATAAACTCCACCGAACCAGTATCATACTAGAATTAATGTTTCTCATATCAGAACAACCATCTCCCCATAAATGAATTCCCGTCAGGCTAGTAGGTGGGAAGGGCCTCCTATAGAGTTAATGAGGGATGGAGAATAATGCCCATCAGATGGCTTCCAGACCTGACCATAGACAGGGGGATTTGAGAAACATGCAACCTTGTCGAGGGAGGCAATAAGGAGAAGCATGGTGGACGGAGGGGTAGACGACGAGAAATGCAGAGAGGAGAGCAAGAAAAGCTCTTGGGTCCGAAAGAGGAGAAAAACAACGGGAAATTGAGTTCTGGTCACAGGAATGGAGACTGAGGGAGGAGAAGGAGAGTAACCTTCATCCTCGTCTATTCCTTTATAGGGAGAAGGAGAGTAACCTTCGTCCTCGTCTATTCTTGTATAGGGAGAAGGAGAGTAACTGATGCAGGAGCATCTCTCCACGTCAGCCAACCAGCCAGCTAGCCATGTCAGCAAATTCAAATCGTGCGTTGAAGAGAGGCACAGCCTCATTTGGAATTTGAATTTAATGTAATTAAATGTTTAATGCTGGTGAGTTATGGAGTCGTGCCTTTGTGAAAGCGTTAGGTAGATCGGCCTTTAATGTTTGTATGGCTAAGATCTAGATCCAGATGTTGGACTAGACAACCCATTCAATGTAATTGAATAGGGTAGGTAGGTTGGAGGGAAGCGCTCGAAGAGCCCCCTCAGGTAAAAGAGATTTTCATATCTCATTTTGTAGTAGTTGTAGAGAGGTGGTAGAAGTTGGTATATCGGCTACCGGGGTTTTGAATTGACAGTGAAATATTGTCATCGGAGCATCGCAAGTCGCGATATTATGAGGTTGGATCTAAAGCGTCCATCAGAGGAGGACGCGTGGCAGAAATCGAGCGCCATCAGGGAAAGTCCCGAAAGGGAGGTCGTCTATCGGCATATCGGGAATTGGGATATCGAGAATATCATGGAAAAGAAGTCCATACCTTTTAGAACTCCGAAGTCTGAAACCCTGAATGGAGGGAGGTATCATTTAGGGGGCCAACTCTCGGCATAGCGGAGAATCGGGATTCAGAATTTCGTGAGTCCTAAGGACATGTACATTTCGGCATAAGAAAGACTAAAACCCCGATTGGAGATAGGACTGTGGTCATAGACGACAGGTTCGTGTGGACTGCGAGTCTAGCCCATGGAGGGGCTAGCAGAAGCTGACGTCATATCAGGGGTCAGAGAATTGGGGATCCCAAGGACAAAGTGTCTATGCACTTTGGCATGAGAAAGTCTGAATCCCCAAAAGTATATAAGGTTGTGGTCTTACGAATTGGTGGTCAAGTGGGCCAGGTTTTTAGCCTGGAGGGATAACGGAAGTTAAGGCACATTGGCGCATTGGGAAATTGGAGGTCGGGATTTTGAGAGGTCAAGAAATCTTGACGTTGGGGATTCTGAAACCCTGAAACCCAAAATTTATCATCGGGGAAAATTCACGATGGAGTGTTGAAGACCGTGCAGGGAAAGAGAAGAACCTATGGATCGGGTTTTCATCAGAGATTCCAGCAGGGAATCAGAAGAGCCACTTTGGCTCATGATTGAATGAGAACGATCCTGTGAGTAGGGAGTGTGAGGGGGTGGTCGCTCGTGACTCTACTATGTCAAGTGGTATCAGAGCCGAAAATTCACTTGTATATTTCAGGTGAAGCAGGGAGAGAAAAGAAGAGAGAGCGTTGGAGACTCTGTGGCGATTGTTTGCAGGTAGGAAACAATCAAGAAAGTAGTCAGGGAGACTATAGGATGAAGCCGGTAACACTCTTGGTGCAGAGTGACAGCAGCAGGTTTACTAGGAAAGCAGACAGAGACAGCACTATGGTTACTAAAGGCCATAGGCATGCTGGGAAGAAGAGCAAGGCAGAAAAGCTTGCAGAGATGGATAGAGAGCTCGTTGAATTAAAGGTGGACATAGAAAATCTTGAACTGTGGATGCGGTAGGATAAGAAGATGGTTCAGGTATGTGAACCAGAAAATGGGAGAAATCTCAGTGAATTGGGATCGGCTGAGGATCTCAAGAACTGCCAAGAGGGCAGAGAAGAGGAAATTCCCAATTGCTAGGTGGGCAATGAAATGAGATCACTGCGAGATCTCAGAGACCGTCGGGAGGATAGCCAGGGAATTTCACATTGCCAGCCGGGCAATGATATGAGGTCGTTGCAGGATCTCGAAGACTACCAGGAGGGCAGCGGAAGCATCTCAGATTTCTAGGTGGGCAGAGATGAGCATTCGAGACTATCTTAAAGTCTCATGGACTCGGAGGTGAGTTCAATTCAGCAAGGGTTGCTGATGAAGGTGGGATCAGTTGATCTCATAGTTTGCCAGGAGAGCAGCGGAAGCATCCCATATTTCCAGGTGGGCAGGGATGAGTAGGTGATTTTTTATCAACCCGAGGAGCTGACAGAGCAGGTGAGCTCAAGGATGAGTTTGGATCAGCATGTGCAGCTGACAGAGGAGGAAGATTAGAATAATATTCTGATGATTGGGGAAATTGGAGTATTCCTACCATTTTCCTAGGAGGAGGCAGAAGTCTGTATTGCAGATGTAGCAAGAGCAAAAGAACAGTCAGCTGAGACTGTCAAGGAGGAATTGGAGTAGGTGTTTGAGGTTGCCCAAGCAGAAGAAGACGAAGAGGAAAATGAGCATTCTGAGGAATGGCACACTACTTTTAGCCAAGAAGCTGGAAGAGCTGTAGCACTAAAGATAACAGTAGAAGAAGGAGAAGAGGAAGGAGAAAATGAGAATTCTGAGGAATGGCTCAACATTTTCAGCCAAGAAGCTAAAAATACTGCAACGTGGGAGTTTGCAGCAGAAGAAGGACAGGAGGCAGACAACATTTGTTTTGCTGATCTGTGGGAACAGATTGAAGCCCTGGAAGAGAGGGTGAAAGTGCAGGCCATGCACATCCAATAGGTGAAGTTGGAAACTGATGAAGGAGGCATGGGAGATCATGATGATCTACCCAATTGCAGAAAATGTTTGCAGTTGAGGAGACTGCATGAATAGAGCCAGCCACTGGAGCAGCTAGACGAAGTGATCAAGGAGATCAGAAGGCTGATGTTGACGTTAGCAGAAACTTCCAGCGAGGAGCAGTTGAGCAGAAGGAAGGAAGTAGCAGCAGCAGCAGCAGCAGCAGAATGGAGAAAATGAGCAGCTCCAGAGGATGATTTGGGATCCAGGAGGATTCCCACAGCTGATATGGGAAGCTCATTAGCAGGAGCTCATGATTTTTGCAGCTCGGGAATTTGATGCAGGAGCATCTCTCCACGTCATCTAGCCAGCCAGCTAGCCACATCATTGAATTCAAATCGCGCGTTGAAGAGAGGCACATCCTCATTTGGAATTTGAATTTAATGTAATTAAATGTTTAAAGATGGTTAGCTGTGGAGCCGTGCCTTTGTGCAGGCGTTAGGTAGATCGTCCTCTAATGTTTGTATGGCTGAGATCTAGATCCAGATGTTGGACTAGATAGCCCATTCAATGTAATTGAATAGGATAGGTAGGTTGGAGGGAAGCGCTCGAAGATCCCCCTCAAGTAAAAGAGATTTTCATATCTCATTTTGTAGTAGTTGTAGAGAGGTGGTAGAAGTTGTGTGAGAATCTGCGAGTAGAGAGAAGAGCCGAGACCTTGTTACAAGTCGTGCTCAGGAACACCCTTGTATAAACAGGCATTTGCCATTTTAATACAAACAGAGCAGTTTTTCCTGCATGTATTTTGTGTTGAATGAATGTCTGTGAGTGTTCTTCATATGTTATGAATGTATGTTGTGGTTGTACATTTGCAGGTTGTTTTGATTTCAGGTGAAGGTCTTTGAGGCTTCACACCAGGAGGGTGTGAGAGAACAATGCGGGTTCTAATAGCCATGCATAGGGGATGCATTTCTAAATACTGTGGGTTCAGACAAGGATGCGTTGCGGCACGAGAACTGGAATCAACAACTCGAGAGAAAGAACTCAATGTTGTTGAATACCTTGGAGGCAAAAGGTTGTGTATGAGAGACACAGTTGGAGACAGAACTTTGCTGTGAGTTCTGTAAAGCTCTGCCAAGTGGGCATTGAGCACAGGTACAAGGTGCCTTTGGAGAAAGAACTCTACTGTGAGTTCAGAAAGAAGAACTAGAATCACTAGGGGATTCTGAAGCTCTGCCAAGTGGGCATTGAGTAGGTGCAAGTAGTGAAAAGAGGGAGACAGACCGTTGGAAGTTCTGTGAGAACATACTCTGCCAGGTGGGCATTTGAGTAATTTTGTAGAAAGGCACAAGAGAAGAGAACTCTTTGAGTTCTTGAAGTTGAGGAAGAGTCCACTGAAGGATCTTCACAGGGTTGTTGAACACCCTGACAGACTCAGCAATCAGGTTGTTTCAGCAGAGAGACTACCAGGAGGGCATCCAGGTATTCTCCATTTGTGGGAGAGAAGGAAGAAGGATAAAATCCCTTAGGGGTCTGAGTGTTTGCAGAAGCTCAGAAGAGATAGCACCAACGTGTGCATGAGAAGACTCTGCAGGAGTGCAAAAGTTGAAGAATCCTTAAAGGATTCGAAGATAAAAGCTTAGGAGGGATAGCGTTGCATATGCGCAGCGAAGCTCAGAGTCGAGAGTCTACTGGAGGAATTAGACACAGGCTGAGGCCTTTTGAATCTTTGGAATTTCTCCCAAGTCTAGGAAGAAAGCGCAGAAGCTCAGGAGGGAGCACAACAGTCGTCAGATCGGCCGGAGATCGAGATCTGGACCGTTGGTTTTAACATCTAGGGATCATCAGGAGGAGCACAGATGAAGAAATGATCTGAGTCGTCATATCTTGATAAGATACCCATTAGCCATCGGATCTGTCAGAGTTGCGAGGGAGTTAAGCCTTTGTGAACAGAAGAGAAGAAATCCCGAAAGGAGGGTTGGCTCATCAGGGTTTCGCATATCGGGATATCAGAGATCTCGATGACACGAGATCAGGAACTTTCATGGTAAAAGTCTCGGGAACAATTTGGATCGTCCGTTGTGGGGACACGTGGCAGAGATCAAGTGACCCATCGGTATATCGGCTACCGGGGTTTTGAATTGATAGTGAAATATTGTCATTGGAGCATCACAAGTCACGATATTCTGAGGTTGGATCTGAACCATCCATCAGAGGAGGATGCATGGTAGAAATCGAGCACCATAAGGGAAAGTCCCGAAAGGGAGGTCGTCTATCGGCATATCGAGAATCAGGATATCGAGAATCCCATGGACAAGAAGTCCAGACCTTTTGGAACTCTAAAGTCCAAAACCCTGAATGGAGGGAGGTATCATTTAGGGGGCCAGCTGTTGGCATAGTGGAGAATCGGGATTCAACATTTCGTGAGTCTTGAGGACATGTACATTTCGGCATAAGAAAGACCGAAACCCCGATTGGAGACAGGACTGTGGTCATAGACGACAGGGTCGCGTGGACCGCGAGTCTAGCCCAGGGAAGGGCTAGCGGAAGCTGACGTCATATCGGGGGTCAGAGAATCAGGGATCCCAAGTACAAAGTGTCTATGCACTTTGGCATGAGAAATTTCAAAGCCCCGAAAGTATATTGTAATGTCCCCACTTTGGGACATCATCACAGGGTAGAGATTTATGATGACTAGATTAGCCAGATGGGTGCTAGAGCGAGTATAGGGGTATTTGAGAGGCATTGTGGGCTCCATCTTGCATTGATGATCATATTCCATCACTATGATCCATTCCACATAGGTTGGCTTTGGTTTCGTTGCATTTCGACGATTTCCATGATTTTGACTATTTTGAGCTATAAGTCAATGGAATTCACTGAAGAGGTCATTTTGGGCACATTACTTGGAGGAACCCCTTAGTGTAATAGCTCATTGGAATCGGGAAGAGAAACACTACAGGATGGGATGGCTAGAAGTGACTTTCAGTGGCCAGGGAAGCCACAAGGAGAGATAAGGAGAGTTTCAAAGGTAAAAAGGTTAATTATTTAATTAAAGTGATTTAATTAATTAATTAAATATTAATAAAATGAAACTCACTTTGGAGGGACAAGGTGAGCCAAAAAGTATAAAGGAAAGGCAAGGGCCTCTTCTCATTCATTCATGTATGATCTTATTTTGATTTCTGGCTTCTAGATAGGGAGCCCAATATTGGGGGTTTTGAGGGTTTTGACATAACAAACCCTAGAGGACGATTCGGTGGTGAAATATTCCACCTATTTTGTCCCAAGATTGGTCTAGGATATGCAATACTCTCCCACACCATTCTAGTTCTAGATCTACTCAGTTGCAGGAGGATTCTACATCAGTTTCATGTGCAGATAGAGAGAGGGTGCAACAGTTGAGGGATTCCAGCCAGAGGGGCACACCATCTTTAGAGAGAGATTCGTTGTAGGAGATTGGCAGGGCTGTTGAGGATTCTATCACTTGGGTTTTCATTGCAAGGCCTTGGACATAAGATCTAGTGCTTTCTGAGATAGTTTTATGGCTCATATTATTTCTTGAGCAGTGGGGAGAATTGAAGAGAAGGAGGGCATTTTTGAGATCCAGATCTAGTCCGTTTGGAGGGGTTACACTTCAGATCTGACCCTGAGACTTTAGCTAGTGACTTGCAGTGTCCCAATCTATATTTATGGATATTTTTAGAGCATTTGCAAGCCTCCTTCAGCAGGGTCGAATTATCTAGGGTTTCAGTCATCCAGTGGGGTGCACCATTCAGTGGGGGATTTCAGATCTATAGAGATTGAGAGGGATCTTGGAGATTAGGTCACCTGGGTTGTTCTTACCATCACCCAATCTATCAATTGGCATATTTATTAGGGTGATTGGAAACGTTTGGTAGAAGGGTCGATTTATTGAGGGTTTCAGCCTTCTATTGGAGCGTGGCATTCTTCAGCTGGAGAGTTTGGCATTCAGATCTTCTTGTATTGATCTTCATTTCTTATTCATCCTTTGGAGGCATCTTTT
>JZKD02S1804402.1:72913-97350 GCA_000966675.3 Picea glauca | reverse complement strand
GTGTCCATTTCTCAATCCATCTTCAGCCACGGGATCATCATCCCATCATCTACTTCACAACAGTCCTTGGACCTCTTTTTCATCCTGAGCCCGTAGGATGTCATTTTTCATACCCTGACCAGGTACGCATGCACATATTCAAAATTATCAAATACATGCTCATATATTCGATTCTCTTCAGATATTGTTCACGTCGAGTATTTGGTTTTCATGTGTGCAGGTACTTGGTCATCATACATCAACACAACCCCTTCAAGTATATACTCAGCACTGCCATGTAGTTATTCCCTCTAAATCTCACTTACATTTACAGTCACATCCTCTGACATTTGCCTCTAGGATCCCCATTTCTAGCTCTGCAGTACCAACACCTCCATTTGCATCTTTGGTACTGTCACCCGGTAGCACTCTTACCCACATGAGTTGTCCCATTCATAGCACCCTTTTTCACTTTTGACACTCATGATGTTTTTTCAAAACCCTTTAGGGATGGGAGTCCCGATAGTCTTACATCATTTCATGAATCAGCCACATACTCCTCCTCATTTTGCTAGCTTTCCCAATGGACTCCCAGATTATCTTTTCACGGTTCTATTTTTGGACTGCACCTCTGCAATATCATGAACCCTCCATTCATCCACAATCAGTTTTCCCATCTACAAATTTTCCTTAATTTCACCTACCTCATACAGAAACCCACCCATGGGGCCCCCACCCTCCACTAGTTCTGATCCAGATTATTTTCGGCACGAAAAGAGAGTGGAGATATAATAAATAAATGCACAGAGATATTGCATATATTCAATAATATAACAGAGATGTATCAGAGATGAAACCATAAACATAGATATACAGTAATACATGATTTCTATTAATCAAAGAAATGTACAGAGACTGTAAAAATACAGAGTGAAAGACTCGCTAGAATGGTGGAAGCTTATCTCTGAGAAGAGATGTGACGGCTACTCGCATTCACAAGAAGATAGTTACAATGAGGCTCTGAAGGCCCTTTTACAATAAATGGGAATGCCAAAATTCTTAGACATACAAAAACCTAACCCAAGGAGATGAAGCGCCAAAAGTCATGTGGGCCCCGTTTGGGTAAGTTAGTACATCATGTCGCGAATCAGCCACATACTCCTCCTCATTTTGCTAGCTTTCCCAACGGATTCCCAGATTATCTTTTCACGGTTCTATTTTTGGACTGCACCTCTGCAGTATCATGAACCCTCCATTCATCCACAATCAGTTTGCCCATCTACAAATTTCCCTTAATTTCACCTACCTCATACAGACACCCACCCATGGGGCCCCCACCCTCCACCAGTTCTCCGAGAAAATTGTGCCTTACCTAGGCCAACCATCTCACATTGGGGCACCCATTTCTGTATTTGAACACTTATCCCAAATTATTCTTTATTTATTGTACAAACACCTTTGTTTCCAGCAGTTACATTACCTTTTTGTCGTCACCTTTGGTGACCTTTTCCTGTTTTTGGTAAAATGAAACCCATGTCACCCTTGGTTGGGGCACTACTTATCATCTACCCTTGACAACATCGTCCATATATTTAGAGTACCCCACAGACCACTTAGCTCTGCCCTCTGATTTTATTCACTTTGTCCCACCTCTAGCACAACTTATCCCCTATCTTGTTTTCCCCCTAACACTCGACCTTGTTGAACAGTTGCGGCCACTTTTATCTCACATATACTCCAACCAAGGGCAGTCTTGATTCTTCCTACATCTTGACTTCATCCATGTACCTCCTCCACTTCCTAACCTCACCTAGTATATTTCATGAAGCCATCTTCTTCTGGGAGTCGCGTCCCCATTTTTGTCGACATCAGCGCAGTTTTCCAGAAGGGCGACAATATCTTGATTCTCATTACCCATCCAATGAGAGATCTCAGACAACACAAGGAGAACCACAAATTGCTCCCTGCTGTCGTTGACCCCCATAACATTCGACGTCAACACTTTCTCATGTTACGGTGGGTCTTACTTCGTGACTATTGCAGTTAGTTCTTGTAATTACCAAAGACCTCTAAACTTGGCTAGGCTATCGATGCCTATAGAATCCGTGATACTTCTTACAGATGTCACTGCCTACTATTTAGAGTATGTTCCTCCAAAAAATTGTCTTCTGCCTTTATTTTGACTGACCGTGAGGGTGTTGCAGTTGTCTACATCAGCACTTCATTCCTCTTTTTGAGTAACTTACATGACACGAGCATGGGGAGTGCCCACCTCGTTTGTACATAGTTTATTTTTTACACACCTTATGGAAGGTTGGGTTCTACTGGTTCCTTTCTCCCTCCAACGGATAGCTTTGAACAATCCCACTATCACTCTCTCTTACAACAACATTCTCAGTAGAAGAAACATTGATGGATTTCGGCTATATGTATGCTCCTAACCTCATCCATTAGAGGGCATCTGTTATCACCAAAATTTTATCCGCAAATGGTTGCAAGAATTCAACATCGCCAAACAGTTATGAGGAAATCCATGGACCTAAATTAACACAAAAGCATTCAAAAAGAGTCAAAAACTATACAAAATAGTGAAAAATTGAAGGGCGCTATGAAGACACTGGGCGCATGTGCACATGCGCAAAACAGAAACGCAAGATTCGTGCACATGCGAACGATGCGTGACTATTGTTGAAACCGTGCACCTGAGAAACAACACATTTATGAGAGTGGTCGGCCTACCACCCACTTCTGGTTTAGCTTCCAAGTTGATTTGACACTTAAATCTGGACTGGATTCGACTAGATGGTTGGTCAAAGACCTAGAAATGCCCTAATTAGCCTCTTTACACACTACAAACTAGTTGAACAATAGCTCAAAGGAATGTTATAAAAAGGCCATGGATACACTTCATTTTTCAAGAAATTTCATGGAAAAGTTATGCTGCCATTATTCTCTTGAGGACTCTTCTATCCTTGCCAAGAGTATACTTGCATCATTGCTTTGGGAAATCCATCTCACCCCTTGAGTGGATTAGCAAAGAATTCTTTCACCATTTTCATTTTATTTTTCAAAGTTGTAAGAAGAGCTTATTTGTGGGGGTCCAAGAGCCCTCCCTTGGAGGAAGAAGGGAATCATAGTCCCCTTGCTTCTTGGTGTTTTCTTTCACTAATATCAGCCTTATCATTGGTGACATGGGTCTAATTGTTTCTTTTTTCCTTATGTCCCTATGTTTATAAATTTAGTTGTTGTTTTATTTCTTAGTTTATTTCTTAGTTTTTGTTTTATATTTCTTTTTCTAACCCTTTTCCTTGCAGCTGTCCTTCTCAGCAAACTCAACTGAGCTTGCAAGCACCTCTTTTTTGCTCACTAAGGTGACGAAAGAGGCACAACAGTGGAGCAACATGGAGGTTCCTTTAATGTTTCTCACACAAAAGTGATATTCCTCGAATATATATTTCTAACAAGGTATTGAGTGCATCAAACAGAGATCGTACGCAAAAGTTACGACCTCAGAAAGTTGATGTACTAACTTACCCAAACAGGGCCCACATGACTATTGGTGCTTCATCTCCTAGGGTTAGGTTTTTGGATGTCTAAGGTTTTTTACATTCATTTTTATTGTAAAAAGGCCTTCAGAGCCTCATTTTAATGATCTTCTTGTGAATGAGCACAACCATCACATCTCTTCTCAAAGATAAGCTGCCACCATTCTAACAAGCTTGTTTTCCATTGCATTTTATAGTTTCAGATTATTTTCTTATTGAATAGAAAACTAGTTTTATTGTATCTCTGTTATTTTTTGTTAAGCACCTGTTAATAATCTGTAGTCATTTCATTCTTCTCATAAAATCTAGATCAGTGGTATCAGAGGGGTCTACTTCTTATCATCTTAATCCATGTCCCCAATGAGGTTGGAGTACAAAGAGTTGGGTCTCGAGCTTGTTTCTCTTGACGAAAAAATCTCTGCCACGCCTAAGCGACCTCTCATGGTAGGAGAAAATAAATATGACAGGACAAGAGATCATTTCAAAATTTTTCTTGAGGAATCCCTCACGCAACAGAGGAACGAGATGATGGATAGTTTCACGCAAATTCTTCGATGGCTACCAACAGGCAATGCATCTTCTTCGAGCGCAAGAACTACCCCCTTCAAGGTACAAATAAACTTCGATATTCCTATATTTGAAGGTTAGATAGATGAAGATGTTGTAGACAAAGTGGTTGACTCTACTAGAAGGGTACTTTTTTGTTCATACTTTTCAAATAGAGAAAATATTACTTTTGCACTCCTCATAGTTGTTCCTCATGTCAAAGATTGGTGGGAAAATTTCTCTAAGAAAAAGGAAATAGAGGAACCCTCATTATTTATAGTCATGACCACCTAGAAATCCTTCAAGGATTATATTAAGGAACAATACTACCCTGTCGGAAGTTATGACAACTTTTATAACAAATGGATCACACTGCGACAAGAAAGAAACCAAGCAGTGCTAGATTTCACAAATATCTTCCATACCTTGTGCACCAAGCTGGGTATCAAAGATTCAAAGTGACATTCAGTTCTCAAGTATCACAATGCTCTTCATAGACAAATCCAGACTGAAATGGAATTTCTGGACATCTCATCCTTGGGCATGGCCTACCGATATGTCATCAAAATCGAGTAGAGGCTCAAACAAAAGATGCGACAATTTGGGTCTATGAACCCCTCACAATGAAATCCAGGAAAGGGAGGCCCCAACCCACAGAACAAAGGACAAAGAAAATATGGATAGTATCAGGTCAACCAGTCCAAGACGCAAGGAAAGAAGGATACTGGGAAGTGGTGCGGCTTCCATAAGAGTGCTTGGCATAACACTACTGACTTCCGCTCAAAGCAGTCATTGGTGGCCAAATTGAAAGCCTCAAAATCATATTCAAGTTGAGTCAGAACTAGAAAGGGGAAGACAGATCATTGACATAGAACCCAGTTCCACCGTTGCTACCACCAAGCTCCATCCTAATGAACCAGACGAGGCAAAAGAAGGTGAGTGCCTCTTCCATTCACAGATGTGGGTAAAAGGCACCCCACTACACTTCATCTTTGATAGCGGTAGCTAGAAGAACCTCATCTCAATAGAGGTCATCAAGCAGTTGGCCCTGCCGACAATGACACACCCACAACCCTACACCATTGGATGGCTCTACCAAGGAAGTGATCTTTGTGTCAAACAACAGTGCCGACTGTCATACGACATCAAGCCCTTCAAAGACAAGGTATTGTGTGATATTGTTCCTCTCAAAGTTTGTGATGTTCGTTTGGGACAACCTTATTTATGGAAACATCATGTTGTATATGAGTCTAGGCCTGATAGTGTTATTATTACTTTGAATAGGAATTTGTATAGGATACTCGAGGTAGTCCCACCTAGTGCTATTTCCTTGATATCTACTAAGAAATGCAAGAAGGTCATCTCTCAGATGGGGAAGTTTGTCTTCTTCGTGATTCACTCTCAGAATGAGTGAAAGATCAAAACGACATCCAGGGTCTCTGTGGATGACCTCTCCACATAGAAGAATCAAGTAGATAAGGTCATGGAAGAATACTCAAATATATTCTCCTCACGTACTGGGATACCTCTTCACTACCAGGTCAAAAACTCCATCAATCTGACCCTCGGTGCACCGTTGCCAATGGGCCAGTATATCACCACTCTCTATTAGAAAATGAGGAGACCAAGAAATAGATCCAAGAATTGGTCCACAGGGGGAACATATGTCCCATATCATCACCTTGTGGGAGCCCAATCATGTAGGTATAGAAGAAATATGGAACTTTGCGACTCTGCACTGATTACCAGGATCTAAATAAAATCATAGTAAAAAATCGATACTCGATTCCCCGAATCGATGACCTGCTTGATCAACTCACGGGGGAAAAATACTTTAGTAAGATTGATATGAAGTCTGGATACCACCAAGTCCCGATAGAATAGACAGATGTATGGAAGACTGCCTTCAAATCAAAGAAAGGCCTTTTCGAATGGTTGTTCATGCCCTTTGGTTTGAAAAATTCTCTAGCCACTTTCATAAGGATGATGGATGATATCCTGTGACCATTCACCAATAATGTTTTAGTGGTGTATTTGGATGACATTCTCATTTACAAAAAGACTTGGGCCGAACACTTGCAACATATTCAATAGGTTTTTCACACCCTATGGTAGCATAAGCAATATGCCAACTTGGAAAAATGATCCTTCGGCATGGACAAGGTCCATTACCTGGGATACATAATTGATCAGTATGGCATACATGTGGATCCATCCAAGATCCAAGTCATTCGTAACTAGCCAGCCCCAACCACACTCACTGAGCTTCAGAGCTTCTTGGACCTTGCCAATTTATACTACAGGTTCATGTTGGGATTATCCCATATTGCATGGGCCCTCAGCCAAACAACCACGGGTGGTGGTAAATAAAAATTTGCATGGGGACAATCCCAAAAACAATTGATCGATGATTTGAAGCAGAGCTTATGATCAGCCCTAGTACTTTCACTACCATACCTACAAAAAACTTTTGAGATTGAGACAGATGCTTCAAACTATGTTGTGGGTGCCATTCTCACTCAGCACGACCACCTCGTGGCCTATCATAGTGAGACACTATCAGATGTTGTTCATAACTACCCTACTTATGACAAAGAAATGTACTCCATTGTGAAAGTCTATCGCCAATGGAGACATTAAATTCTTGGGAAGGAGACAGTAATCCACACTGATCATAAGCCACTCCAGTTCATGCAGACACGAGGAAAATTGAAGAATGACCGCCATCAAAAGTGGTCCACATACTTGCAACAATTCCACCTCAAAATCAAGTATAAAATAGGAAGAACCAACCGCATCATTGATTGCCTCAGTAGACTGCCAGTCGTGACACTCACCATGGTGCTAGAATCTTACAGACATGAGACCCCTGGATGGCCCCAACTCTATGAGACAGACCTAGACTTTGCCACCACCTGCCAAATGTTGGGTGAAAACAAAGTTGTCAATAATTTCCATCTTCAAGATGGGTTGTTGTGTCTTCCAGGCCATGTTTGTGTTCCATAAAGAGATAAAGCGAAGCTGATCTGGGAAGCCCACTATATTCGGGTAGCAGGACACTTCAACGTCGAAAAGACAGTGGCGATGCTATAGAAACAATTCTATTGGCTAAAACTTCGACAGGAGGTTAGCAAGTATATCAGGTTCTGCACTGCCTATGCTATTTCCAAACCGACCATTAAGAAACAAGGCATGTACACCCCTCTTCCTACTCCTGATAGGCCATGGGAATCCATCTCAATGGAATATATGTCGAGCCTCCTATCCACCAAGTGAGGAAATGACTATATTTTTTTTGTCGTTGATCACTTTTCTAAGATGATGATTCTGGTTTCCTGCAAGAAGAGCATCACAACAGAGGCCACTGCCAAGATCTTCTTGGAATGCGTCGAGGTACATTTTGGAATCCCACAAACCATTGTCTTAGATCAGGATAGTCGATTTCTCAACACATTCTAGTCGATCCTCTGGTCATTGCTGGACACTATTTATGGGTCCTAAATCCATTTAATTCAACAGCAGGAACCAAACCCGCCATGGAGACCCAATTAGACTCTGCAACTTTTAATGGTGGAATGGTTTTCCAGATCTTACGATTCGGCCAATTAATCGATGGGATTTACATTTTTTTGCGAAGGTGCCTCCTTCAGTTTGGACTTTCTCTTTTTGTATTTTCTCTTAGGTGGGAATGATATAAGATTGTAAGGTGGTATAAACCAAATTTGGAATAAAATGGGAAAAGGTTCTAAACTACTAGAGAAGAGGTTGAGCTTGGGATAACCCGCTACTCAAGCATGTAGACAACAATTCTACACCACAGGCCTAGTACTAATACTAATTATCAGAAAGAAAACACATATGCAATAAGATAATGGCAAGAAAAATAATTCACCTACACTAATCATCCATCACATGATAACACAATGATTCATCTTCATCATTAAAGAAACAAACTGTAAAACATTGCATCAGATAACTTAACAATAGATTCAATAGTTCTTACTCATTACAACATCCATTCATGAGACGAGATAGGAAATATTTCTTCTCCATGTCCAATCACACACGCATTTGATGAAAGAATAACTTGTCTCTGGTCCAGAAGTAATTCTCTATTAAAGGTAGCTCAGAAATATTTCTTAACAAAACCAAAGGAGAGTTTCTTGCAGCAACCATCAACCTCTAACTAATTGGTCGATTCTCTTATTTATAACATAAAATTCAACTGAAAATAATGCCTATGTGTAGATAAGTAAACAAAATTCACCACCTAGCATTCTCTTCAAACAAGTTTTCTAATAGTCAACTCAAGATATCACTTGAAAATGTGACTTTTCTCATACTCTGATCAATTGATGAACAACTCCTCGCAATTATGGACATATGGAAATCTATGTTGTTCCATATGGAGTGCATAAACTTCTCTGACATCCACCACATGAGCCTGATATTTGACCAGACTAGTACTTAATTGTTGAAGCACAGCCCGAGCATTGATCAAATGTTCCAAAAATTGTTGTACCTGTCCTGTCGCTGTGTCGGTCACCTTTACTAGTATTTCAGCCCATGAATAATTCTGCTTGGCATGTGATTTGACCATGTCATGAAAGTCGACGAAATCATCAGGTGTGTTGAACTCAAGTAGTCCAATATCTTTCATCACTTGATTGATCTTAACCTAGTGTCTCTCGCACTTGGCCCATTTCCCTTGAATTTCTCAGTGTGGTTCGCAAGACATTTTGTTCCAATACTCAGATGATATTTTTATGTGTTAAAGAATATTTTTTCTCAACACCTGGATGTTGTGTTCTTATTTATCTCGACCCTACTGGACTGCACCAATGTAGTCGATTCTTTCTGCGACTTGTTGCACTTTTTCGTACCATCGCTCAATATCCTTGCATGTTGTGAGTGCCATGAGAGTATCCTCCTGGAGTTCATCTATTCTTGTGGTAAATAAGTGCCTCTCATTTGTGAACTTTCTATAGACTTCCTGGAACTCACTCAGATATACTGCGGCCTGTGTGGTGTCTTGATAATACTTATCCAGATGGCGCAAATGTTCTATCTCTTTCAAGGCGGAGACCAGTTCCTTTTCATCCTTTGTTTGGTGGTCCATTGGACAATGGCCTTCCTCTTTTGATGATAGGTGATCACATATATATCAGCTACCTCGTCCACTAGTTCGAGAATCTACTGATCACCCCATGTGAGTGTGTTTCCTAGACTTACATTGTTGTATATTTGTTCAAGATCGGGTTCTTGAACTTCCTCATTGCGCTCCAAAGGCCCAACCTTTGTCTCTCTCTTTTTGAGGATCTAAGTATCGAGTGGAATATAGGCATCAGGAGTAGACTTGATACTTACTTGTTCATCTTTCGTTGAAACTTTGATTTCCTTTTGCGGGGATCCTTCCTTTGGCTCGTCTGGTTCTAAATTGTCCTCTAGATTGTCTGCTCAGGTCTCCAATGCATTGGGACACTTTGTGTTGAGGCCACTCTCAACTTATTTTTCTTTATGTGGAACCTCCTTGATTTGGATTTCAAGAATAGGAAAATATGTCTTATTAGCTCCCTTTTCTTCTTCGATAAGCACAGGAGTCCCGAGAGATACCTCCGGGCTCTCATCATCATCGTATATCTTTATAAACTTGCTAAAGGGGTTTAATGTGTTTGTTTCTACTAGTATTCAGATTGCTTCTGGCTGATTCGCCACACCTACTGGTGATCTAGCCAGTGGTGTTGTGAATTCAAGGTCATCCAACCCAACAATTTCATCAACATCTATAAATTCGGGGTTGCTTGTACCCACCTGGATTCTCTCTTGTTTATCGATGGGTCATATTGTCATTTATGATAGGTTTGGGTCAGCTTGTAACTGATCAAGCACCTTTGTGCCTGTTCTAACATGAGAAGTCCCCTTTCCCGCACATCCTATACCAAATGGATAAATCTATCTTGCATAGGAGCTATCAAGGGAGATTCTGCTCCTTCGGTTGTTTTGGGTGCTATCCTTTCTTCTATGGCCCTAAGAATCCCCTGAGACGATTGTTTCAGGGTTGTCACTTACTCATATAGGCTCATGGCCTTGAACCTGATTTCCTTAGGGTAAATCATCCTCGCCACTACCTAATCCCAATTTTGAGCATTTTCAATGAAGATCTCATCTTCAAACATATCATGGGCATATGGCCAGCAGGACGACACTTGTGATGCGTTCTTCAGGACCAAACCCTTTGGGTTGTGCTTGCGAAAATGGCTAGTCTGGAATCAGAACTCCAATTAGCTTAACCCTTCTTGCTTGTCTTGTGTGGTATCTTTTACCATGTAGAAACCTAAATGAAATCCATAAGGTATAAATGTTTTCTTCTTATCTTTCACTGGAGTAGCATTATAACCTATCAGGATGGTATGATAACAAATTTTCCCTACTACTAGTCGATCGGGGACATACATAGGTAACATGTGTGGTGATCCAATGGCTCTGAAAACCCTGATGTAGGTATCACGCTCATCCAAGTACCAGTGGAAAACTTTTGATATAATATTTTCGACCGCATTCAACATCCTTGGGCACACTTTCTTGAACAACAAAAAATGAATACATGCAATAAATTGATTGCAGCTGAGAGAGTAGGATTGATTGTATCTGTTCTCCCACAATATGTCCAAATATACATGCATCGGGAGTTCTGAGGTGTGCTAGCTTAGGTTCATTCCAGCAAAGGCATTTTTGGCACATATGAAGTCCAATAAATAAGAAGCCATGTAGAAGGATGGGTTTTCACCTTCTTTCGGCGTCTAAGCCTATCATATGCAAGTGCTCAGCTATTTGGAGATGATGGCACCCTAGTTAAGAACTATTATGGAAATGGAAATAGTATAATCTAGAGGCATCCAAGCCTCTAAAAACCTGGAGCAATCTTTATCCCCATGCAACCGGTAGGGAAAGACCATTAGATAGATATACGACTCCCTTAAGTTGGCCATCGAGTACCAACTAGAGGTTTGATTGGTGAAATTTTTATCCTCTCTCCACCACAAAGCCATCACATTGTTGGTGTCATGTTTCTCATAGAATATCACAACAAAATTGTTGTTCAGCCACTCCTCCGGCTCTTTGATATTGTAGTAATTATGAACCTCCATTGGAAGTAAAACCCCAACACACTCACCATTTTCGTCATTAATCAAACATATTTATGAGTTAGTGTGATCGATAAGCCACTTCAAGAGTTCTATGTAGGGGAATACTGTATTTATTCTCACTACCATGTGCATATACACCTTTCAGACATACGGGAGGACTTCATCGTTGAGTTTTCTTGTATCGGGATCACTGTGCAAGGTATATTCAAGAAATTCTTCCTGCTTGATATTTTGGAAAATTTATCCACAATGTGGGATTACTGTCTTGGTCACTATGCTTGCCTCCATGTCTCTGAAGGTTGAAGTCTGAATGAAAACCTTCTTGGTGGATGTCTTGATGACGGGCACCGGCTTTGGAGTGAATTCCAATTGTTTCGTGATTGTTGGGGAAGAACCTTCTCCCACCTCTGGTTCCTTTATCTTCGACGCTCTTGGATATTTCATGGTATTTGGTTTTCTCAAAGACATTGTTCCTACAAACAAAAAAATCCTTTAGGGCTGGAATACAGAGAAATATTGGATCATAATGTATATGTGAGGTAAAAACACAACACAATCCAGACTAGCACATACTTGTAATGCTTTCTAAACTCTGTGGTTTAATAATCATGGGATCTTGGAGGCTTCTTCCATATTTCTTGCCTCGCTCCTATGTCTGACCTGATATTATTTGCATGCAGAATAATATTGTTTACAATGGCTCAAAATAATTTGATGGGAAGATCTTACTAATCGTATCAACCAATTAAACCGGGTGATGAGTGAAATTCAAACAATCTACCACTAAATCTATACAATTTAATTCATCGTGGGTTGACAAAGGAGGCGTAGAGGGTGAAGTGTTATATCGTCAAGTTCAAACACTTCCTTTGATTCATGCATGAATTAGAAACTAATGCGAGGTTTTGGAATTAATTAGCCCTTTGAATGCGTTGTATCTAGCGTTAAAACATCCAATCCTGTCGTTTTCCGAGTGGGAAGGTTGGGGATCGGTGATGCATGGTTAATGTTTCTTTGGAAACTTCCTATTTAGAACTTCCGACGTCTATTGATTTTTTCGTATAGAGCTGACATGACAAAAATAACTCGGGGTGCTACTCGGGTCTCGAGAAGTGCTAATTGTTGGATCATGTTGTCATTGATGCCAATAGTTTGATTGATTGATGTCAAGTGATTGATTGATTGATGATTGATGTAATGTACTATGTATTTTCCTTGATGAGAATGCATAGATGAATATGGATCAATGAGTTGTCATTGATATGATGAATATGGATAAATGAGTTGTCATTAATACATGATGAATATGGATCGATGTAGTTTCATTGGTATATGATGCATTGTTGGAAAAATGTATAGATGACTCATTATTGTCTTATCATGATTGATAAGGTGCACAAATGGGTGAACTCCAAAGTGGTCCCCTTATGGTGAAATCCCTCAAGGGAAGACACTTTGTGGATTGAGTTATCCTAGAAGAATGATTGGAGAACTCATTCTTGTATGTAGAATAATGAGATGAAGATCAATGAAGTTTTTGGTGAAACTATCATAGATAAATAGTTCTTGTCATACCATTTTCGGTGTTATGTGGAATGTCACATAACTCCTCACGGTTTGAGAGTTATGGCCTTACAAAGTTGGAGGACCCTCACATGTTGGCTTGAAGCCCACAAGGTCAAATAAGTCAAAGTACTTGAAAAGAATAAATAATTATTTAAATGATAAAGTAAAGTGACAGAGTCAAGGTGGATTATTTAAATAATAAAGAGAAGTGACAAAATCAAGAAAGATTATTTAAATGATAAAGTGAGATGACAAAATCAAGAAGGAATATTTAAATGATAAAGTATTTGAGAACTTTCTATTTATGGAAAGTGGTTAACCCTAAAATAAGGAAAATAGGTTAAGTGACCTAGAAATGGGTTAAGTGACCTTCAGGATGAAAGTATAAATAAGATAGCAATAGTCTCTTCCAAAACATCCTTTAGGTGGATCAATGGAGAGCTTCTTGTGAGAATATCTTTTGGAGTATTGATGGAGAGATTATTTTGAGAGCATATATGGTATGAATCTCTTGAGCGTGTGTTGAAAATATATTTTGAGAGAGAGTAGATTGGGAGGATCTCATGGATGCATTGAAGTGTTGGCATGTCTGAGATATGAGATCATGACAAACTGTTGAAGACTGAAGCAGGTTCCAGATTTGCATTCTATGGGCTCAGATTTGTCACTGAGACACCGGTATGGTTACATTATTGTCTTGATGTATAGTATTTCTTATTGTGTTGTGAATTATTAGGGAATTCTTGGTATGGCTGTTTTGATGTGGTTTATGTTGGTTGATGGAGTGAGCAATACTCTTGTGATTCAGTTGTTATTTTATTATACATGATTGAGTTAGCATTCATATTGATTAGTTGTGGAGCATGAGTAAGCTATTGGAGAGCTTGGATGTGTTGTGGTTGGCTGGTGGTCAGCTTGGACATTGACAGACTGTTGTATGCCCTGGCCACATACATATGCGGGCTGTAGTGAGCTAGGGTGTGTACACACATAGGTTGCACTTCTGACAGGTCATGTACCTATTGCAGATTGATATCTGTTGAGGATTGTTGCCTCATCTCAGTTGGTGTTGAGTATGTAATATCAGTCTTGCATTATAGAGCTGGTGCTCTAGTAGAGTTGTACTCTATTCAATTGTTGCTAAAAAACCCCAAGGATTGTAGTTCGTAATAAAAAGAAAATGGTACATACATATTGTGTTCTTTGTGTTCCTTGTGGTGATGACTTATTGATGAGATATTGTTGATATATGTTTCTGATATGTGTTCACATATATTTAGTTATAAATGACAACAATGAGTAATGAGTAAATGTTGAATGCTAACTAATGAGTTTTGTGAAAGAGGGAAGTTTTGGGAAAAAGATTCCCACAGTCATTCACAAACCCCCCTCTAACTGTGGTAGGTGTGTCCAACAATTGGTATCACAACATGCCTTCACTACAAGACTTAACAAGCTTGAAAGAGATCCATATACACACAAATGGATGATGAAATACAAATCCGTTATGAGAAAAACTATTCTACTTGAATAATAGAGATGAGAATACATTTGACGACAATTGGAGTAGCTATTTGGAAGGAAACCATTGGTGGATCGGTTCATTTGAAGAAAAAGTCAAATTTTGCAGCTCAAAGGGAAGGAAAGAAGAATTATGCATTGGATATCAAGACCATTCTTAGTGGACTCTCAAGCCCTATCAAAGAGAGCATGGGACAATGCACTTCTGCCAAGGATCTATGGCTAAAGCTAGAGGAGACATATCAAAGCAATAAGGAGAAGGAAGATATTGAAGATCACCCCATCAAGATCATTAAAGGTAAAGAATATCCAAAAACCCTTGATTTTATTATTTCTAAATGTGATATTGAAAACATTTCAAGTGAAGATAAAGAATCAAGTGATGATAGCACAAAGGAAGATATTAAAGACATTTCAAATGAAGGCAAAGAATTATGTGTTGATCTTGGCAAAAAGGAATATCATGAAGATATTTAAAATGAAGGTAAAGAACCCTCAAAAACCCTTTATTGCAATGATGATGATGATTTTTTCTCTACAAGTGAAGAAGAAGATCTAGAAATAGTTTGTGTAAAGTTTGATGGTAATTATCCCATGAAAAGAATAGAAGAAAATCTATTAAAAATTCAAAATTAAGTTGAAGAGGGTTTATATATATATAGAAGTGATCATTATTATATAGACTATAACTATATTTCAGATAACACTAAGAAGTTTCTTAGGAGGAGTCTAAGGCACATCTTGAAATTAAAGGAAATGCTTGAGCAAGAAGAGAGAAATAAGACTCAATTAGAATAAAAGGAAGAAGACATCACAAGACTAAAGAATGGAAAATAATATATAAATGTAGATGATGATATTAGAAAAAGTTTTGAAACCATCGTCGATCTCAAGACCCAAATTGAAGAAGCAAAAATAATAGAGGAACTATTGAAGAATAAAATAAATGAAAATGAAGAGTCATGTTGTAAGTTAGAAGATGAAATTGTTGACCTTAGAAAGAAGGTAGAAAAGTCAAACAAATTCTTGAATAGATCACGAATCTTGGATGAGATATTGGAAAGTCAAATATCACCATGTGATAAATCAAGACTTGGATACAAAGAAGAAGCTACAACAAGCACCTCAAAGAAGCATGAGGTAAGCCCATCAAAAAAGGAAGACAATGTTGCAAAACAACCATCTACACAAGGCAAAGAAAATTTCAAAAGAACAAAGCAAGAAAGAGATCAAGAATCTATTATTGGGACACCAAAGAAAAGGTATGAAAGTATTTTTCATGGGCATTGTTATTCATGTAATGGATATGGTCACAAAGCTTTTGAATGTCTATCTTATGAAAGGAGATATAATGGAATATTTTATAACACCATGAGGTGTTGGATATGTGATCAAGTAGGACACATTGTTGTTCACTGTAACACCATTAGATGCTATAGAGGTAGTGGGTTTGGCCACAAATCCCAGGAGTGCTGAAACACAAGAAGAAATTCCATGATGAGGACTTCAGATAGCATGGCTAGAAGAAGGAATGAGGTAAGGAAGGGAGACATATTTTAGAATATGGATGCTTAGAGCTCAAGTTCTGAGGAGCAGGGACATCTATAGAAGTGGGTGAAGAAGATAGAGAATCCATAACATAATGAAAGAGTGAAGGGAAATTTCAAAAGTGTCATATACTGAGGCATATGTGGGTGACAGTGGTATTATTTGCATACATACGCAGGATGAACTTGTATAGGTCACATACATAGGTGATATGTCTGTGGAACATGTTGCATATATGTGGTGAATCCTAAATAAAAGGGCTATTCATAGGGATTTCAGTTTGATGTGATGGTATAACTCTGTGATGCAGGGTCTGACATGGTTTATTACACGTTCTGACAATGTTTGTTGTAGGTTCTCATGATTGTGTATTGGATTATGTAAGGTGATGGTGTAAAATAAAATCTTGGGTTCATTGCACTAACCCATGAGTATGGATTGATGCATTTTCTATTGAATAACAATGTTGGTTATCACATTGATGTTATGACACCTTGGTTATGTGATATATCTTGATGATGTATTATTGAAAGCTTACTTGTTAGAAAATTTGATGCATGCATTTGGAATATGGATGGGATACACATTGGGACATGTGGTTGGTGATTTGATGAGATGATAATGTTGTGCATCATTGATTATCTATAGTTGATGCATGATTGGTACTTTTCTAGTACATTGGTAGAGGCATCTACTAGCAGTTTGATTGGCACATGTTTTATGGAGGATTTGGCATACATATATGGGATTCATCATTTTGTGGTATTGGTGCATGGTAATGTACATGTTTGATACACTCATAGATGGAATATGATTGATGATACTAGACCATTGGTACTACTTGATTATCACAACAATTGACATTTGTTTGAGATACATGATTCTGGTACTTGGTTCATGATGGAGAGATATCATGAGTGATATGATACATTGGTTGGAATATTGGTAGATGCACATGGTTGGCATATTGGTAGATGCACATGGTTGGTATATTGGTAGATGCACATGTTGGCATGTTGATAGAGGCATATGGTTGATACATTCCATGGATGATATCTTTTGGCACATTGCATGATGTTGATGTACATGGTTGATGTACATAGGTGTTTTGCATGATGAGCACACATTTTGTACAGGATGTACTTGGTTGATATTTTTCTCATGATTATTTATTTCATTGTTAACATATCTTCTACTTCATGATGCTTGGTATGGCATGAGTTTGATGCATGAACATGTCCAAGGATTGTTATATGGTAGCACATTGTTCATCTTACAGAGAAGATAAGGCAGACATACCCATAGGGGGAGTCATTCTTCTTCCCATGATTCTAGGAGGAGATATTTATCAGATGCATACCTAGAAAAGAGCCATATATTTGAAGAAAGAGCACATAATCATAATTCCAGGGGGCACAATGATCACAGGGGGAGTATGTTAGATGTATATTCATCATTAAATCAAAGTGATATCCCTTGTTTAAAAGGGGAGAGATTATTTAGAGGAATATAAAAGGCACTAGGACAGGGGGAGAAACCCCAAGGAAAGTTCAAGAAAGGGGAGCAACCCCAAGAGAAGAATGGCCCTTTGTCACTGATGTCAAAGGGGGAGAGATAATCACATTGATGTGATTGATGATTGTTGATTGGAAGAGATAGTCACATTTGGGAGAGATAGTCACATTTACTATTGATGTAGAGCATGCCTTATCTACATGTTGACATCAATAATTGGTAATTGGTGTTGACATCAATGTTGGTATTTCCATCAATGCCAAAGGAGGATATTGTTGGATCATCTTGTCAATGATGCCAATGGTTTGATTGATTGATGTCAAGTGATTGATTGATTGATGATTGATGTAATGTAATATGTATTTTCTTTGATGAGAATTCATAGATGAAGATGGATCAATGAGTTGTCATTGATATGATGAAGATGGATCAATGAGTTGTCATTAATACATGATGAAGATGGATCGATGTAGTTTCATTGGTATATGATGCATTGTTGGAAAATTTATAGATGACTCATTATTGTCTTATCATTATTGATAAGGTGCACAAATGGATGAACTCCAAAGTGGTCCCCTTATGGTGAAAGCCCTCATAGGAAAACGCTTTGTGGATTGAGTTATCCTACAATAATGGTTGGAGGACCCATGTTTGTATGTGGAATAATGAGATGAAGATGAATGAAGTTGTTGGTGAAACTATCCTAGATGGATAGTTCTTGTCATACTATTTACGATGGTATGTGGAACGTCACATAACTCCTCACGGTTTGAGAGTTATGGCCTTACGAAGTTGGAAGACCCTCACATGTTGGCTTGAAGCCCACAAGGTCAAAGAAGTCAAAGTGCTTGAAAAGAAAAAAACATTACTTAAATGATAAAGTAAAGTGAAAAAGTCAAGATGGATTATCTAAATAATAAAGAGAAGTGAAAAAATCAAGAAAGATTATTTAAATGATAAAGTGAGATGACAAAATCAAGAAGGAATATTTAAATGATAAAATATTGGAGAACTTTCTATTTATGGAAAGTGGTTAACCCTAAAATAAGAAAAATGGGTTAAGTGACCTAGAAATGGGTTAAGTGACCTAGAGGATGAAAGTATAAATAAGATAACAATATTCTCTTGCAAAACATACTTTGGGTGGATCAATGGAGAGCTTCTTGTGAGAATATCTTTTGGAGTATTGATGGAAAGCTTCTTGTGAGAGAATCTATGGTGTGGATCTCTTGAGAATGTGTTGAATATCTATTATGAGAGAGAGGATATCAAGAGGATCTCATGGACACATTGAAGTTTCGGCAAGTCTGAGATCATGATGGCGAAATTCTCGGAATTACAAAAAAACCCTATTTTTTGGTGCGTACACAGGCTATCTATGTATATGGTGCATATATGTGAGTTGTCTGTGTACAAGCTACATATAGTACATGGGATGTTTGCGTACAGGGAGAATACAATGGATAAAATCATGGAGATTTTTGGTTGAGCTAATGACAAGTTGTTGAAGACTGAAGCAGGTTCTAGATCTGCATTCTATGGGCTCAGATCTGTCACTGAGACACTGGTATGATTACACTACTGTCTTGATGGATAATATTGCTTCTTGTGTTGTGAATGCTTAGGGAATTCTTGGTATGGCTTATGTGATGTGGTTTATTTTGGTTGATGGACTCAGCAATACTCTTGTGATTCAGTTGCTAGTTGCTTATACATGATTGAGTTAGCATTCATATTGATTGGTTGTGGAGCATGAGTAAGCTATTGGAGAGCTTGGATGTGTTGTGACTAGCTAGTGGTCAGTTTGGACAATGAGAGATAGAAGAGAATGATAATTTGGTTGCAGAGGATCTGAGTTAATCTTGAATGATAAACCCTAATAGCTTAGAAGGTATATGCAGGTTGTTTTATACCCTAGCCACGCACATACGTGGGTTGTAGTGAGCCAGGATGCGTACACATGTGAGCTGCACTACTGACATGTTGCATACCTATTACATATTGATATCTATTGAGGATTGTTACCTTATCTCGGTTGGTGTTGAGGATGTAAGTTGAGACTTGAATTATAGAGTTGGTGCTCTAGTAGAGTTGTACTCTATTTAGTTGTTGCTGAAAAACCCCAAGGATTGTGGTCCGTAATAAAAAGAATATTGTACATACATCTTATGTTCTGTGTGTTCCTTGTGGTGATAAATTATTGATGATATATTGCTGATATATGTTGTTGATATGTGTTCACATCTAACTGGTTATAAATGACAACAATGAGTAATGAGTAAATGTTGAATGCTAACTAACGAGTTTTGTAAAAGAGGGAAGTTTTGGGAAAGAGTTACCCACACTCATTCACCCCACCCCTCTAAGTGTGGTAGGTTTTTCCAACACTAACGACTCAAGGGAAAACTAGAGCATATGTTTAATCACTTTGGAAATGACACATGATAGGTGGGGGCAGATGGTTTGATCATTTATCCCAATCAGAGTTAGGGTTTTTCAACAAGATGCGTGTGTAAAAATAAACCTAATATTGTCGATGTTGACAAATATCAAGGTCGGTTGTCAGAGGGGGGAAAAAACCAGTCGCACCCTTTCTATGGACCTACCAACTCAAAAATCTCGCCGATGCCAAGAGTTTCAAGGATCGTCTATTGATGATTCTTTTCTTCCTTTGTAAACTCTTACTCCTTCATCCTTTTTCTGATGTCGAAGGGATCGATCATCGACGATATCCTTAGTGAATCTCATCACAAAAGAAAACTCCCCTCTGCCGACGCCGAATGTTGGCATAGGGGAATACCCAGGGTTTAGCTCTAACAATGAACCAACAAGCCCTAACTACTTTCCCTTTCAGAAACACCTGTGAAGAATATGCAATCTCACCCGAAGTAGCTATAGGGGGTTGTAGTTCACATGTGTCTACAACCAGAGGAAATGCAGAGTGGATTCACAGCAACAACACATAGTCACCTAGTTATTGTTTATCCTCCTTAAACCTACTGCGCAAGTTATATTTCATATCTAACACAATATCACAACATCAACATATCCAATGACATAGAACACAACATCAATCACAGATAACACAATATATATGTGGTTCACCCTCTCCCTAAGGCTACATCCACGTAACTTTTCTTTATGACATATTAATATGGAAGCATAGAATTCTTATCTACACTCTTGGCTAGTAGATCTTCTCTTCTTCTCTCTCTTTCTCTCCCCTCCCTGTGCACCCATATGCGGGGTTGATTTTCACACCCAACTGAAGATCTTACAATACATAAGGACCTCACACACAACACTTCTCTATCACACAATAGTACTCACTCAATTACGCAACAACAATGGACTCTCAAACAACTTACCACCAACCCATCCCAAGTCCTTTAGAACTTTATTTATACATTACAATAGCTCTTGGACACCCTTAGGTTAAAACCTAAGTTTCAAAACCCTAGATACCAAAATCCCAGGTGTCTAAAAATCTAGGTCAAATTGACCCACGTTTTTAGGGCTTTGCCATCCTGTCTTTACTTCCTTCACATGCAATGCTTCAAAGCATCTATTGACATCTTATTTTTCTTGTTGATTTTTCCACAATCCCTCTTCCTTGCTGATTTGTCATCCTCTATCTCCTCGTCTGATCCGAATGGATCTCCACACGTGAAAGAACTTAGTGCCATGTTGATTTCAAGGTGGCAACAAAAGTGTTTAAGTGGATTAAAATGATGCTTTCTTGAGTTTTATTTCTCATGCATTTAATTATGCATTTGTGGGAAAAATACGTCATCCATTTTTCATATTAGTTTGATTAATGCTTTATGAAGTTCTCATGCATTTAATTATGCATTTTATGAGATTTAATAACTCATACATTATTATTATTCACTTGTAATTAAAATGATTAATATTTGTGAGAGAAAATTTGTCTCACATATTATTCATTTATTAATTATGGAAATTGGTTTTCATGTGAGAAACCACCTCATACCAATTTGCCATTTTTTTCTCAATTGTAGGTTGAGAGAATCAAGGGCATGGTTGGAAAGTCTTTGGGTAGTTTTGAGACTTTTCCATTTGTAAGCCTAAGATGGTTGAAGATCCTACTTTTAAGGATCTTGTTTTTCCTTCTTTGTAATTAGATTCTACAATTGTGGATCTTGTAATTAATGCTCTTAGTTGGATTGTGAGTAAGGAAAAACTATATATATTCCTTATGTGAGCCATGTTGAGAAAGAAAGGAGAGAGTGCTTAGTTATTGAAAGCCATAGTGTTGAACTAATGAAGATCCATAGTCCTTGAATGTAAGAAATCTTTGAGAGCTCACTTTGAAGAAGGAATATAGAAGATCTGCACTCCAGTTGGAGCAGGTCCAGAGACATAGCCCCAGAGGTGGAGGAGTGAACTCTGTTATCAACATTGGTTGTCTCTCTCTTATTTGCCTTTATGTGTTTTATGCTCCTTGATGTTCATTTGTATTATGTTTATGCTTATAATGCATTATGATAAATGAACTAATATGCTCAATAAAACCTGTATAAGCCATAGTCAATTTAAAGATCCTCACATTGTAAACATTTGGGAGAGTAGTACTCGACCCGCTTACAGATCAAGTGGTATCAGAGTAGGTGACTGCTTTGCAGGATGGGCAGAGGAGCAAAGCACGTTGAAAGAATGCAAGAGTTGCAAGAGATCAATGATAGCATTCAAGATGACAATGCAGAATTGAGAAGACTTTTGCAAGTGGCTGAAGAGGAGAAGTAGGAGCTTCAAGAAATGCTACGAGACAAAGAAGAGTTATTGGCTAAGTTCCAGAAGGTTGAGAATATGGATGTTGCATCTCAAACCTAGGTATATGATGTTTCTTCATGTTTTGTTTTCTCTCAATATGAAACTAATGTTGGCATGAAGATCCTCACAAAGATGGGGTATAGAGAAGGTGGACTTGGCATTAATGGTCAAGGAGTCACCTAGCCATTGGAGGTTGTACCAAGACAACCATTTGTAGGCTTGGGTTATGGACATGAAGAAAAAGGAGAATGATCGAAAGTTGCTGAAACGAAAGCCATCTCTTCACCACCAGATTCCAAGAAGGGAATCAAGACAGTTAGTCCTCGTCAGTTCAAGGACAAGTCAGGAAGGTATAACAGTCATTCAATTTTTTTTTTTGCATATAAGAGAAATGATTTCTTCCATAGATCTTCTAACCATGATGTAGTTAAGCATCAAACAAAGAAAATGTGGGTTAAGAACACGGATGTGTCCATGAGAAGTGCGATCAAGAAGAAGAAGAACCTTACGTATCCTCGTTCAAGGAATGTACAACTGAATGGAAGACGAAGGAATTTCTGCAATTTTTGCAAAATTAGTGGCCATTGGGAGAAGAAGTGTTGGAAATTGCACCCTAAAATTCCCCACAAGTCAAGCAAGAAGAATGTCAAAGAGCCTATGAAGGAGGCTCCATCCACCATTGGAAAAGCACGATTACAAGATGAAAGTGCTTGGTTCTGGTTTGGTAAGTAGTTCATAATGTTTCTGCAAGTTTTATTTCAGCTATGCTACAAAATTTTGAGTTTTATGGGGGCAGGTATCTCCCTTTTGATGGAAAACACTCAAAAAAATTTCGACTCGAAATCGAGAAGTAATGGCATCATTGCAAAGGACTGGATGTGAAGGAGAGGAGATCATCTAAACAAGTCCAACTCTTCGAGGCTAAGATCTGACAACTCTGCCTGATCTCCAAGGATATTTTCATTTCTTCGTCATCTCCGCCTTCTACCTTCACAAACGGAGCATCGATCAGGTGCTCAAGAAGACTCTCGACTCTCACAGGTAGAAATCAATATCCAATAAGGAAGGAACCCTCGAGAGCGAGCCCGACGAAAATAGAGATAACGATGACTATTACATAGTTAGAAGCCACCACCAGTCCAACAAAAATGGCAGGTGGAGGAATCTCGTCTCCCCGTCACATAACAGAGAAGGCAGCTACTACCAGAGCTCCACCTCAATGCCTAATGTCACAACCGTAGAATGGTATAATGGGGCTCACGATAACAAGGATCTCGTTGGTTCCTTCAACAACCTCGCTTCCATACCCATAGGCCTTTCCCGCCTCCACACCCAATGGGAAGGAAGCAACCAATCTCTCAATCATCCAGGCTCTAGAAAGAGAGAAACAACATCACTAATTCGACCAACAACTTCCAAATCTCCTGTTTCAAGCGTATTTGAAAGTGTGGAAGATTCTGATGAGGAGGATTAGCTACTTGAAGACAATGACGACTAGAATTTTAATTATGGAAATGCTAACAGTGCTTCTGCAGCTGTTATCCACATTTTTGGTCATCGGGATGATGTCATGATAGTATCATGATAATAGAAAATCAAACTCCTCATTAGAAGACTCCTTCCTGAAAAGGGTTGCTCTTATCTATTTCCAGAAATCATGTTTTGAAGATAGTTCACAGGCTGCATATATACTCTCCTGTGAGAATGATACATTCCCGCATGCTGCATTCAACCAGGGTGCGAACTTCTCGCTCTGTAATCATTGACAGGGTGCGAACATCTTTTTACAAAGGAAAGAGCTAAGATTCTCGAGCCTTCTAGAAGGGGATCTTCTAGAATATTGAGTTGTTATTCGAATGATTGTTCAAAAGCTGGCATTCCAGATTTATTGGGATCATTCTTATCCTAAGCAACTAACCTATTCTCTCTTATAAATTGATGAGAATACTCATGGAAGGGGTTAAGAAGAAGAAAGAAAACAGGAAGTTGGCAAGTCTGAGATATCTATTGGAGAATTGGTTCATGGAGAATTTATGCTGCAGCAGATAGAGGCAACAGCAAGGTCATCACAAGTAGTTGATTTTCTTCATGTATGAGCAAGTGTGTGTGTCAGAACCAGAAGCCATTGAAAGGAGATCTATGACATCAAGGCTCAGGTTTCATATTTCTCTTTCAGTTAATTCAATACATGAATATGTCCCTTTCCCATAATGATGATGTCATCTTATTACATGATTCCTTGATCACATGTATAGACTAGGTATTGAATATATTA
>JZKD02S1804402.1:31574-65592 GCA_000966675.3 Picea glauca | reverse complement strand
GTGTGATCCAAATGGATCTCCGCACGTGAAAGAACTTAGCGCCATGTTGATTTCAAGGTGGCGACAAAAGTGTTTAAGTGGATTAAAATGACGCTTTCTTGAGTTTTATTTCTCATGCATTTAATTATGCATTTGTGGGAAAAATACTTCATGCATTTTCATATTATTTTGATTAATGCTTTATGAAGTGCTCATGCATTTAATCATTCATTTTATGAACTTTAATAACTCATACATTATTATTATTCACTTGTAATTAAAATGATTAATATTTGTGAGAGAAAATTTTTCTCACATATTATTCATTTATTAATTATGGAAATTGGTTTTCATGTGAGAAACCACCTCATACCAATTTGCCATTTTTTTCTCAATTGTAGGTTGAGAGAATCAAGGGCATGGTTGGAAAGTCTTTGGGTAGTTTTGAGACTTTTCCATTTTTAAGCCTAATATGGTTGAAGATCCTCCTTTTAAGGATCTTGTTTTTCCTTCTTTGTAATCAGATTCTACAATTGTGGATCTTGTAATTAATGCTCTTAGTTGGAGAGTGAGTAAGGAAAAACTATATATATTCCTTATGTGAGCCATGTTGAAAAAGGAGAGGAAGAAAGGAGAGAGTGCTTAGCTATTGAAAACCATAGTGTTGAGCTAATGAAGATCCATAGTCCTTGAATGTAAGAAATCTTTGAGATCTCACTTTGAAGAAGGAATATAGAAGATCTGCATTCCAGTTGGAGCAGGTCTGGAGACGTAGCCCCAGAGGTGGAGTGGTGAACTCCGTTATCAACATTGGTTGTCTCTCTCTTATTTTCCTTCATGTGTTTTATGCTCCTTGATGTTCATTTGTATTATGTTTATGCTTATAATGCATTATGATAAATGAACTAATATGCTCAATAAAACCTGTATAATCCATAGTCAATTTAAAGATCCTCACATTGTAAACATTTGGGAGAGTAGTACTCGACCCGTTTATTTCTCTTCGCTGTGTCTTTTTTGCTCTTTTGCTCACTTTGATCCAGTATCAGTCACTATGTCTTCTGCACAGTGCACATTTTTCCTTTTCTCCTTTAATATTATCTTGCTTCCATATCTAAGGGACAACATGCCCCCAACACTCACCAGTGACTCATCCCAAGGCACTTCAGGTATGAACTTTCTGTTTCATTTCAACTTCAAGATCTGCAAGGTAGCCTATGATTTCTTCTCTGTTCCTCCCTTCTATGTGAAAAATGTATGTATTTTCTATGTCTGGTACCCAGTTTTAACTATACCTGGTACCTAGACCCTTTTCCTTTTTCTTTTATTGAGATCTGTGAGGCATCTAGTTGTCATAATACAATTTCAACTGGCTTCCATTCACCAAACCTTCCTTCCATTCTCCAGTCAATGTCTTCAACTGTGCAACTTCTCCTTCTATAACATAGGCAATCTCATATGGCCCAAGCCAATGCATCTTGAATTTACCTGGATGCTTCATGAACTTACTGTCATATACCAATACCGGATCTCCTTGCTTAAAGGCTTTCTTCTTGATGTGCCTGCCATGGTAGGCCTTTTCTCTTTCTTTCTAAACTTGTTGGTGAAATCCTTCAATAAATCTGTCTTCTTCGAGTTTGACCAACTGTGCAAGCCTCTCTTTCACAATTCCAGTGTCATCTGTATCTGTAAAGGCTACAATTCATAGAATAGGAACCAAATATTCCATGGGTACAATTGCTTCTAGACCATAGACCAATTTAAAGGGGGTCTTCATGGTTAGTTTCTTACAAGTGGTTATATAGGCCCATAATACTACTGGTACTCTAAAATCCTAGTCATCCCTGTTCACATTGCATATCTTCATCAGCGTTGTCTCCAAGATCTTATTGAATGCTTCAACTGTCCCATTTTCTTGTGGATGATAGGGCGTGCTCTTCTGATGGTGAACTTCAAATTCCTGAGTCAAGGATTCAATATTATTGTTAATAAAATGTGTTCCTTGATCACTCATAAGTATTTTTTGGCATCCAAACCTAGTTATGATATCATCAAATATGAAGTGTGCAACTGTAGTTGCAATAAATTCCTTAACTGCTCTTGCTTCTTCCCATCTGGTCAAATCCTCTATCATAGTGATTATGTATCTAGCTCTTGTGTGCTTTCCTGGTGGGTTGATAGGTCCCATGAAGTCAATGGACCACTTCTCAAATGCTTGTAGGGTCATCTGCGATGATAAAGGCATCTCATATCTTCTAAATGACTTCCCAACTCTTTGGCATATATCATAGGCCTTATAGTATTCCTTAGAATCTTTGTGTAGAGTAGGCCACCAAAGGCCAGCCCTAAGAATCGTCTACGTTGTTGCTTTCCCTGGGTAGTGTCCTCCTACAATGCCTTCATGTTATTCTGTGAGGATCAATGGTCTCTCTGCTTCCATAACACACCTCCTTAATATCTCATCAGGTCCCATCTTATATAGTTGTCCAACTATAAGTGAAAAATCTACAACGCGTACTACCAATTGTTTCTTCTGAATAATTGTATAGTCACTAGGTGCCAGTCCTATTGACAGGAACTACACTATCTCTGCAAAGTGATCATCAAGCTTTCTAAGGACCAGCAAATATGCATCTGGAAATGCATCCTTCAAACTAGTAGGATCTTCTCCATGTTCCAACCTCGACAAGTGGTCAGGACCTTTGTTCATTCTTCCTGTCTTAAGCATGATCTCGAAATCATATTCCTAAAATAGTAGAATCCATTTTCATATTCCTGCCCCACCCAACACTAGCTTGTTGACTAAGTATTTCATCATGGAGTGATAAGTAAAAATTTTAAAGTGTCCTCCCAACAAGTAGTGGCAAAACATCTATAGTGCATACACCATGGCTAATCCTTCTCGCTTTGAGGTGGTGTAATTAATCTCAGTTGTTGATAGCTTCCTTCTAGAAAAGGCTAATGGGTGGTCGATGTCTCTAGCTATCGGTTGTGCTAACACTTCTCCTAATGTGATAGAATATGCATCGACATGCATGTGGAATTCCTTACTCCAATCTAGGAAAAACGAAATGGGCATAGTAACCATTTTCTGTTTCAGTGTGTCGAAGCTCTGCTGGCATTCTTTTGTCCAATGAAACTGACTATCTTTATTTAGAAGGTTATCAATGGGTGTTGTGATCTATGCATATCCCTTAATGAAATTCCAGTAGTATACAATATGTCCCAGCTCAATGCGTAGCTATTTGACCGAAGTAGGAGGGGGTAGATCGACTATAATGGCAATCTTGGATGGATCTACCAGTAATCCCTACTTGCACACAATATGGACCAGTAGTACTCCGAAGGGTGAAAAGAAGATGCACTTATTCATGTTCAAGGCAATCTGACACTGATTGCACTTATCCAACATTAGTCTTAAACATTCAATATGGTTTTGCAAAATGTTGAAAATAGTCTAATCATCAAAGTATGCTTCCAGGAATTATGTAAAAACTCCTTAAACACTTCGACCACCACCCTGGAAAAGATGGTTGGTGCATTATTCAATCCAAATGGCATCACTGTATACTGGTAGGATCCCCATTCTTTTGCAAATGTGGTCTTATGGCGATCTTCCTTGGAAATCTGAATCTGATGGTACCCTGAAAATCCATCTGTAAAAGAATAAACCTCATGTCCTCCTACATTTTCTAGCACTTCGTCAGTGAATGGTGTAGGGAATGGGTCATGCAAACAAGCATCATTCATATTCCTAAGATCTACACAGATCATGATTTCTCCTATCTTTTTATCTTGTACCACCGTAGGGCTAATCCATTCTGATTCTTCAACATGTTCTATGATTCTTGCTTCCAACATTCTGTCAAGATCAATCTTCACTTTCTCCTTATATTTAGGGTTCAATCTGTAGGGTCTCTGTTTGACTAGCCTTTCATATGGTTTCAAAGGGATCCTCATTTCTCCCATGGGTCCTTTAATTCCCTTCATATCAGTGAACTTGGTTGGAAACAAGTCCTGATATTCATGCAATAATTCTGTGATCTTGTCAATAGTGGCAACATCCCAATAATCTCCAACATTTGAAAGCTTTGGTGTTTGTTCTGTTCCAATGTTGACTTTTTTTATTTTGATTATTTGTCCAAAAAAAGGTAGTTCGACTCATGATCCTTCTACATATCTTTGGCCTTCTTTTTTTGTGATGTTCACATTCATAGGATCATCGTCTTCAGTTGCATTGATATTGTAACAGCCTTGCAACTTCTGAAGAGGTGCAATCCATTCATCCTCTTCTTCCTCCAAAGGGAGGCTAGGTGCCTCCTTGAACACTTTCTGTCTTACAACCTGTAATTCTTGATCTATTGTAGGATATTGGATTTCAAACAAAAAGGTAGTTACAAAGTTCTGGGTCATACCTTCCCGATCTGTAGCGATGAGGCACAGTTCTACTTGAAGATACCATTTGATGGGAGTTGTGTCTAGTGTGTTAATGAATTTGTGTACCCACTATTATTGATGAATGTTTCTCTAGGATTCCTTGCAACCTCACACATGGTCCTTTGGACAACTTCGACCTGTGTACCTAACTTCGTAGCCTTCTACTTGCTCTGAAAATCATGATGTCATCAAAGTGTGACATTGTACCCAGTCTATAATATTGTTTTTGTGTGTCCTCCACCATGTAAATGGAGTTGATTTTAGGGCCTCATCCATTGCCAACAATCTTTGTGGTGTTGGTACAATTTCTTCAAATTCCAACAAGAATGCTTCTAAGTCATTTAGACCATTGAAGGTGGGTAAGTTACTTACTATGGTGTCTATCCAACGAACTTCCTAGGTTAATCTAGCACATATCCTTGTAGATACTTCATACATTTTGTTATGCCAGTTATCTAGTGCTTCTTCTTAATCTAATGAGCATGTGTTGTCACTGCCCCAACTCATATTATCATCTGTTGTAGGATTAATGCAATGATGTCTGGTTATTAATTTGTATATGTTTTCTAGTTCATATGCATGATCTTCTTCTCTAATGGGTTCTATGTACCTCTAACCTTCATCAGGATCCAAAGGTGCAATGACCCTAAGGCCATCTCCTTCAAACATAATTCTTATTTTATTTAAATCAACCACAGTGGAATTATTAAAAGCCCAATCAATTCCTAATAGTCCAGGGTAAGGACAACTATCATCAACTATCTCAATCACCTCAAAGTATGCAAACGTCCTTACTCCATCGATGTCCATAGGGACACGCTCGATTTTTACAAAGGGGCTTATAGCTTGCTAATTAGCCATCCTAAGTCTGATATGGGAATAGATCAACTTAGGTTTTCCCATCAGTTCCTAGGTCTTCTTCGTCATGACATTGACCTCTGACCTTAAGTCGAGGACCACATAATCTATATCATACTCTCTGATCTGAGCATTAAGGTATAGTTCTTTATTTTTCCTTCTCTTCTTGGATAGTTGATGTACTGCTTTATTCAACAAAGGATCTACCCTTCCTATGTCATATAATCTAACCAAATTTTGTAGTTATTGTATGGTTCTTTCATCTTTAATCAACTCAATAAATGTATACAAGAAACTGATAAGTTTACTCACATATTTTCTATCTCTGGGTGAGGTAGACTGATCAAATGCCAGAGGAATTCCATATTCTCTTACTTCTAGTCGAAACATTGATGAAGAAGCCTAATCTCTTATGAATTCCTTTCTTGCTTCCTCAAATATCCAATTCTCTTTCCTAGGGTAAACCTCTTGTTTCTTCTTTGCGGCTTTCCTGACTCCTAATTCTTCTATAGTCTTTCCTTGGATCACTCTGTCTTCTCCTATAACAATGCTTCCTCGTGTAATAACAACAACTCTGGGATATGCTCCATGAGGTTCTTCTTTAATTAGTTGTATTTTTTGGTTTCCTCCTTATTTATCCTTAATCTTAGCCAACAATGCTGGACATTCCTCAATAACATGCTCGAATGAGTTGCAATAGCTGCAAGTGGTAAAAGGGTTCTGACAGTCCCTTGCCAAGTGTCCTGGTTGTGCGTAATTATAAAAGATGATCTGTACTCGAACTCAACCCATACCTCCTCCTCTTCCTCTTCCTTGGAATCCACCCTGAGGTTTGAAGTTTCCTCTACCAGGGGAATTATACTACGCAATGCTTCCTTCTTGCTGTACTTCACCTTGAATTTTGTATCTATCCCTCGACCTTTCATGCATGAGATCATAAGCCCTACAATCCTTGTCATCATGTCCTACCAACTTATAAAATGTGCAATATAGATTTTTGGGTATTTGGACATATTTTTGTAGATAGTAACATTCACCAGAGCAATGTTGATTTCTACATACCTTGCACTAGGGTAGGCTAAATTGCTTCAAAGGGATCGGAGCTCCAGAGGCCAAGTATTCATGAAATAAGGGACAATGTTTCTTCCCATGGCCTTATGATTTTCATATGATACACCATATGTATTCTCTTTTATCGTTTCCCTTGTCTTTCTTCATATCTTCGACCTGCAGTGATAAGCTAGTTAGCTGAATCAAGATTTGACTCATACCTGAGCTAGATTCTCCCATAGGGGCTGATTCTAATTTCATGGAAATCTCCAGTGCCTCAGCCTGCAAACCAATATTCTATTGCATCATATGAACTATGATGTGTGGTAAGAGGGAAACAATGAACCGTTCCTTATTCTTCTCATCTAGGATCTGAAAACTCAAATGGCCTGTCAAGGTCTTAAATCGTTGATCAAACTCCCACACAGTTTTAGTTGTTCTCTGCTTGATTTATTTTAGTTCTGTAATGCACTGTGACTCTGAATTAGGTTTCTTTAATTTGGAAATTAGTGCAGTATTAATGGTGTTCAGGGGTTTAGGTGAAGATCCTTGGATGAGTTTCATGTACTAGCTCAGTGCACGGTATCTTAGGGTAGTACTGAACTGAGCTTATTTGACAACTTCATCGGTGATATTCTTAATACTCCACACAGCTTCACATAGAAACCAGTGTTGATCGGGATCTTTAGATCCATCTCCTCTAAAGGTGGGTAACCTCATCTCATCTACCATATATCTTCCTAGTTTTCCTTACTGAGTATGTGGTGGTCTGCTAGTGACAATTCTGTGAGCATTATGATGACTTAGGTTACTCCGGTTACTTAACATTGCTAAAGAAACAAGAGGAATAATAGTACTTACTTCAATAGTCGATACAGTTCTTGAAGTTTTTGTCTCTTCTCGACAAGGTTCCTCTATCCTAGTGAATTTTGAATTCTCTTTTTCTGTCATATCTGCCTCTTCTCCACTGTAGAAACCTTCATCTTCGTAGTTCTTCTTAAACAGGTTCACGAGATGAACTTCTCTGAACACTCTCCCACTATGCATATGTCCAACCTCTATGTCCTTGTCGTTGTTTGATTTTTTGAGAATTAGCTCTTCTGATCTGACCGATTACTGTATCTTCAAGATGTTCTTCTCATGCAATAACATCTTGATCTTCAACTTCAGAAAATGTAAAAATTTTCCTCTAGGTCCCTTAAAGAAATATCTCTTTGCTTGGCTATACGATTCCACTCTATCAACAACAAACTCAGTGATATACCCTCCAATGGTGTGATCAAACTAGTGATCTACTACTCTTGACATGACGTTATCAACTCTCTTGACCTTCTTGATCAATGTTGTCATCCAAACCACAAGTGGTCTGAGTCTGACTTTGAACTGGTTATTTGCTAACCTAGATAGCCACTCATATAGCTCCCGATGGATTCCTCCAAAGAAAATCTCATGTATATCAGTAAAGATATATCTTCGTAACCAATCCTTTGTACTAAGATTATGGTTCTTGTTCTGGGCTTCAACAAAGTCCTTTTCTTGATCTTCTATCCACTTCTGAATCTTTATCTTCGATGGAAACCACCTTGACATTCCCTTAATAAGATTCTTGTCCTGGCAACAGAACCATTTGTTAGAACAGGAGCAGGCCTAGCTTTCAGCTCTAACAATGCACCATAAATACCTAACTACTGGCCCTTTCAAAAAAACCTGCGAAATAGATGCAATCTCACCCGAAGTAGCTATAGGGGGTTGTAGGAAACAGGTGTCTACAACCAGAGAAAATGCAGAGTGGATTCACATCAACAACACATAGCCACCTAATTATTATTTATCCTCCTTAAACCTTTTGCACAAGTTATATTTTAGATCTAACACAATATCACAAGAGAATCATATCCAATGACAAAGAACACATAACACAAGATATATGTGGTTCACCCTCTCCCTAGGGATACATCCACAGAACTATGCTTTATGATATATTAAGATGGAATCATATAGTTCTTATCTGTTCTCTTGGCTAGAATATCTTCTCTTCTTCTCTCTCTTTCTCTCCCCTCCTTGCACACCCATCTATAGGGTTGATATTCGCACTCAACCAAGGATATTACAATATAGAAGGCCCTCACACACAACACTTCTCCATCACACAATAGTACTCACTCAATTACACAACAACAATGGACTCTCAACCAACTTAGCACCAACCCATCCCAAGTACTTTAAACCTTTATTTATACATTACAATAGCTCTTAGACACAGTTAGGTTAAAACCTAAGTGTCAAAACCATAGATACCAAAACCCTAGGTGTCTAAAACCCTAGGTCAACTTGACCCACGTTTTCAGGGCTTCGCTAGCCTGTATTTCCTTCCTTCACGTGCCGTGCTTCAAAGAATTTATTGACATCTTCTTTTGCTTGCTAAGTTTTCCATGACCCCTCTTCCTTCCTGATCTGTCATCCTTGATATCCTCATCTAATGACTATCTTTCTCTTACTTTGCTCCATATTTTCTGCTCTTTTTCTCACTTCAACCCAGTATCAGTCACTGTGTCTTCCACGTAGTTTGCATTTTGCCTTTTCTCCTTTAATATTCCCTTATTTCCATAACTAAGGGCCAACAATGATGAATATTTCCACTTAGCTACCTTGGTTATCTTAAATGATTTCCTTTCATGCTTAATCCTTTCTGATGCCAAATTTCTTAAGCGCATCGAGGAAAATATTTGGATGTCGATTCTTTTAACTAAAAGTTAGTCTTTTAAGTTATGGGTTTGCGCATGCTCAAGAAAACTATGAGAGACTAAAATGAGAAACAAAAAATGATAAGCAAAGGAAAAAATTTCATACTGAAGTCGGATTAGACAATGCAAAATAATCAAGTGGTACCCAAAAAATAAAATTTGACATAAGATTTTTAGTGTGTGTTGAGTGCTCAACAGACACCAAGCTCACCAAATCCAAGGCCTTCCACCCCTAGACAGATGGCCAAACTGAGGTCATAAATAGAATGATTGTGCATATCATTTTCATGTATAATTCCAAGAACCCTCACACATGAGATGAGAGCCTTCCCTATGTCCAACATAGCTACAAACGAGCCTTGCATAGATCAAATTTCCACAACCCCTTTCAGGATTGGTTGGGATTCCAACCATTGGGTCCCATAGATGTTGCACTTCCCTTTGTGGTCACCTTGACCAAATCATCTCCTACTCCAACGAAAGCTGAAAAAGATACCTAATTCATTGACCGGATCCATCACATCGTCCAATAGGTTTAGGATATCCTACAGAAGTCCAATGACAAGTACAAGTAGTGCCATGATCAACATCGAGTGCCACATAAATTTCAGGTGGGAAACAAAGTTTGGCTTCACTTGCAGAAATAATGCCTTATAGGACCCCATCGGAAGCTTCACCCACTATGTTATGGGTCATACTATAATGATCCCAAGCCATTATGCAAGGATCATCACAGTTTTGGTGTATTTTTGAAACTTTTTCTGAGTGAGGTATTTCGTCAAACACTTTGTTGATCTACTTGTTTAGTTGTGTTTATATGTGTGTATGCAGCAAATTACAGAAAGAGATAACCATGGAACATACCTCAACCATATGCAATAAGATAGACAAGACAAAACATATCAAATCTTCTTTATTCATAAAATAGAAGAACCTGCTACAGTGGAGCTGTCGATCTGGAATGCTCAACAAATGGCCAAGATGATAGACAATGGATAACAAGTATGAGCTGCTACAAAATGATCCCAACAATACAAAATAAGCCTCCAAATGCTGGATAAGAGATGAATACCAATGCCAAATGCCAAACCCCTCACTGCTGGAAGATGCCACACTCTGCTAGATAATTGAAGCTCCCCAACAATTCGGCCCTGGTGCCAAAGATGTCCAATCACCTCCAGAAAGATGCCAAATAGTGGATCAGGTGATGGTAAGAACAACCCAGGTGCTTGAATCTCCAAGATCCCTCTCAATCTATGTAGATCTGAACTCCTCCAATGAATGGTGCACCCCACTGGATGACTGAAGCCCTAGATAATTTGGCCCTGATGAAGGAGACCACCAATTTCTCTGAAACTCTCCACAATGATAGATCAAGATGTTGCGATGAGAACTCAAGTGCTCAAAACCTCAAATACCTGCTATTTCCTTAGATCTAGCTACCCTCCAAATAATGGTGCACCCTCCTCTTGGGAAAACATCCCACTCTCAATACAAATCGATCCTCCACTGAAAGACTCCGAAAAACCACCAAGAATGATGCCAAGACACCTGCAAAGGAAACCCAATACCTGGAATTCCCAAAATCCCTTCTCCTCGGTTAGGACGAATCCCTCCTCAATGAATGGTGCGCCCCCCTTGTTGGAAACCCCCAATTTGTGTGCCTTCTCTCTATCTGCACAAGCAACTGATGTGGAATCCTCCTACAACTGAGTAGATATGGAACTAGAATGGTGTGGGAGAGTATTGCATCTTCGAGACCAAGCTTGGGACAAGCTAGGTGGAATATTTCACCACCGAATCATCCTCTAAGATTTGTTAAGTCAAAACCCTCAAAACTCCCAATGTTGGGCTCACTAGCTAGAAGCCAGAAATCAAAAGATAAACATACATGAATGAATGAGAAGAGGCCCTTGCCTTTCCTTTATACTTTTGGCTCACCTTGTCCCTCCAAAGTGACTTTCATTTTAATTAATTAATTAAATCACTTTAATTAATTAATTAACCTTTTTACCTATGAAAAGATCCTTATCTCTCCTCGTGTCTTCCCTAGCCACTGAAAGTCACTTCTAGCCATCCCATCCTGTAGTGTTGCTCCTCCCGATTCCAATGAACTATTACATTGAGAGGTTCCTCCAAGTAATGTGCCCAGAATGACCTCTTTAGTGAATTCCATTGACTTATAGCTTAAAATAGTCAAAATCATGGAAATCGTCGGAATGCAACGAAACCAAAGCCAATATGTGTGGAATGGCTCATAATGATGGAATATTATCATCAATTCAAGCTAGACCCCACAATGCCTCTCAAATACCCCTGTAGTCGCTATAACCTCCATCTGGCTACTCTGGTCATCATAACCCTCTACACTGTGATGATGTCCCAAAGTGGGGACATTACATGTACACCATCACTAAGGCCATGGGGGATAATGATTTTGAGCTCAAAATTTCTCCTTTTCTTGGCCTACACCTAGTGTTCAACATGGATCTCTTTCTCCCTTATTTCCCAACATTATTGGACACCTTAGAAGTAGCAGAACAACTAACATGAACATAGATCAACCTTGAATGACTACAACAGGCATCCAATGATCCGATTGTGGACACACAGATCAAGGGAACTCAACAAAAAATGATCCATATTTATCGAGTCGTCAAAGTAGGGCAGCTCCTGCACCAAGGCAAGTGGCTCACCCAGGGCCAAATTCAGCAGAAATTTCCTCATCTGATGGGGGGAATCCACGCAATGGAGACCATTGATTCCTAAGGAGGGAGGATTGATCCAGGTGGATATAGGTGGCCACCCACCTTTTACAACTATCTCAAAACAATTTTTCGGCAATTTTGGTAATTTACTATTTTTAGCAATTTTTTGGGTCCTCAAACTTCTGGAGCCATTTTGAGGCCCTAAACGACATTTTTTGGGAAAACAGGGAGCAACAGTTGTTACCCATGATTTTGTTCATCATGATGATGTATTGATGATGGTGTACTCAGGCTCTTCATAAGAACTTTTTCCTGAGAAAAGTTACTTTCTTCTCTTTCCAGAAATATCATTTTTGAAAGAGGTTCGCAGGCTACTAGTATATTTGCCTGCGAGAATGTATGATTCTCGCAGGATGCCTTAATCCAGGGTGCAAGAATTTCGCACTGTGTTGAACTGCTAGGGTGTGAAATATTTCTTAAGCAAGGAAAAAGATGAATTCTTGAATCTTCTAGAAGGGAATCTTCTAGAAGGATGAGATAGCATTCGAATGTTTATCTAAGTACTGGATTCCTTGATATTTTGGGATCATTCTTATCTAAGTAACTAATTCAGTCTCTCCTATATATTGAGTGAATTCTCATGGAAAAGGTTAAGAAAGAATTAGAAGAAAACAAGCAAGAGATTCATTGGATAATTAGTGTAAAGGATTGTGTGAAGTACTGATGCTACAACAGCTAAGAACTCCAGCAAGTTTATCAAAGGTGGTTGATCTTCTTCATGCAAGTGAGCAAGTGTGTGTGTCAGAGTCAAGGGCCATCGAAAGGAAGTTTGCAACATCAAGGCTCAGGTTGTAATCTTTACTTTCCATCAATATGATACAGTAATATGTCCCTTTCCCATAAAGCTAGTTCCACTTTATTGTATAACTCCTTGATCATATACATAGATTGACTGTTGAATAGATTGTGCTTTCTTCACTTTGGTTGGTTTGTGTTGTCTTGGTATTGACTGCACAAGAACACTAGCGAAGAAGGAGAAACAAAGACCATAGGAAGCGATTATAAGGTATGTAACTTTTTCTTGCCTCCTAGTTCATTCAATAGTCGAAATCTAGGGAAAGAGTATTATTCTGTCTTGCTTTGTTCTAGATCCAGGTGGATCTAGGGAGATCGGTTTGTGTCCACACTTACAGATTTATCCAATAACAAAATTGGCGACTCCACTGGGGATCGTCCCATTTTATTTGTGCCTTTTTGTGTTTTTCTGTGGCCATTTGCTCTGGTTTCATTTTTCTCCTGTCCTATCAGTCTCTGAGTCTTCAATATATCCTGATAGAATTTCTGAGTCTAGAAGGCTTTGGCAATTTAGATTAAATTTTTAAATTTTTGATTATGTTTAGGAATTCTTGCACTGCTCTTCATTGCAGCCTGCGAGAAATGGTAAGGTTTGCACCCTGCCTATAGGTTTCAGTGCGAGGTTCTCACACCCTGCTCAAGGGTCACCTGCGAGAATGAGTGATTCTCACACTGTGTAATATTGCTTGCCTGTGAACATGCTTTTTGAAAATTTTGAAATTGAGTTTTGGTCTTTCTAACTACCCAGATCAGTTGGATTACCTTTTATGAGTTTCCTGGACCATTGATTGATGTATTTCTTGTCTTTGTTTGTGTACATGAAGAGTCTTAGGGTTTCAAGGCTTTTCTTGTCATTTGTGGCTTGACTTTCGTTTCTTGACTCTTCTTGGCACAATCATTCTCTTTGACTTCAATTTCTGAGTGTGTTTGAATAGTCGAGAACCAGTGATTGGTTGAAGGTTAAGTTCGTTTGGTTTTCTCATTTGCTTATGGTTTGAAAGATCATTTTCTTTTGCATTTAAAAAGACTACATTGGTTTTCTCTTTATTTTTGGTTTCATTGAAAGAGTGGATTGGGTTATTTGTTTGTTTGTTGATTTGATTTTCTGTACTCTTGCTCTCATAATCTGAGTCCTTTTTGAAAAGTGAACAACAATAGGTTTTTCTTTCAAAAATTATTTTCGTTTTAGAAAATTTTGAAAATCAAATTATTAAGATTGTTGAAGTATTTGAAAAAGACACAATAGAGAATTTTCATTTGATAAATGATTGTTTGTGTTGGCATTTGAAAGGAAATTTTGCATTATAGTTCAAGGTTGATCTAGAAAAATTTCTCTCTCTCCCATACATAGGATTCATTGAACGAAAAGTGTTATATTCCATTCTCATCCTTGCATTATTGGGTCAGAGTCATACAACATAAGTTTCATTTCCATTACCTTTGAGTAAACAACAGCCTTTAATAACATTGCGTAATCATAAAATTTATCTAGTAACTCTTTTCTAGGGCTCTTTTACACCAACATTTAGCTAGGCTAGCGCTTTGGAGTAGGAAGAGAGATACACTCTCCAAAAGCATAAAACACAGAATAACATCTTGTGTTAGGGAGTGTTAAAATTCCATTTGCAACATTTTGTCCTAGGAAGCCCTTCTCACACAAGGGTCAAGCCTGAGGTCGCATTGGTATTGGCATAGTTACTCACCCTGCTTTGTTGGTATCAGTGTAGAGATTGCACGTATTATGGGGATCACTCGGAGGTATACCCACAATGATGAGTGGAAGCCTTTTGAGTTGATTTCGGGCTAGATACCCTACCCTTGTGTGTGGATCGGACTGTTGACTATTCCCCCAGGATTTATTGTTGTTGGTGTTGACCTTATTGGCCTATCTCTCTAGGTTCTTACCCGAGGTGACTGTGAAGGGGAAAGTCTTCACAGTACCTAGAATTGACGTTGACCAAACTCACTCGAGCTCCTTGGAGGGTATACCCATGATTATGTGTGGGAGCTTGCACCAGGGTGTAAGTCCATTAAGCAGGTCGTCAGCGTAACTTTTCCACCCTAGCCCTGCCCCTTCTCATCTCGTTGTTGCGATGTTGGATTTCATCACCAACTAGTGGCTTCGAAATTAGAAGGTCTTGTTTGCCTGGGGATTGCTTCCTAGATTTTGTTTACTAGTGCGTGTTGTTTGTTTCTCGAAGTTGACCATAGGATTTTATTCACGGAGCTTGTCACTCGTTTACAATAGCTCCCCCACATCGTTCACATAGAATGCAGGGTTTATCTTCAGAGCATCTGGACGTTTCACAACCCTTGCCTATAGCTACACCTGAGGGCTCTCCTCAGCACAGTGAAGCCGCAGTTGTTACCACACCACAAGTGGAATCACTTGACCCTCTAGAACTTTTTTGAGTTACCAATACTAGAGAGGACTTTCGAATTCACTGTGGTGAACGACCCTTTGTGTGATTAAATTTTTCTGGAGAACTAGTTGTTACCTCCTCTGGATCACCCATTGGGCCTTTTCCCGGTGTAGAAGGCCAAGATCCTTTTTGTTCTGCAGGTGATTTCTGTAGGACCCTTTTAAGTCCTGGTTCGCCTGTGGTCTCTGAAATCAACTCTCCGGTGTTTTTTGAGACAGAGACTGTACCGATGAATACCACTTATCATTTTACTCTCCCTGATGAGATGGCCCATCTTGCGAACACTACGAGTGCCCAAAACGGGTTCACTACAGCTGGTCTTCCTCCTATAAACACCCAACAAATGCCCAATGTTACTCCAACACTACCACCCGGATACCATGCGTTGAATTATTTGTTGAATGCTTCTGTTCAACCCCTCCGCAAACCCCATATGGTACTCCTGGTGGTCCTTCTGGGCATCCTATTCCCAGTTTTATTCCAACACTCCCTCCATTTCCTTCTCGTAATCCTAATCCTAGTGGCACTATCCCGTCCATTACACCAAACTTGCAGATTCCTGTTGGTGGACAAGGTGGTACAATTCAACTTCCTCTTACCGGACACCTTCCAAATACTACGCAACCTTCTCTTGCGACACAACATTTGGTTGGAACTCCACCTACGATAGGGGGACCAACCCCACCTTTTGGACAAAATATACCTCCTACTTTGGCCCAGTATTGGAATGAGATGATACAAAATCTTCCTCAAACGACTGGGGGGCAGCAGCCTGTCCCTACTATCGGCCAACCATATCCAGGTATACCAAATCCTATTTGGGGTACGAATGCACAAACTCATATCCCTGCTCAAGGTTATAATCCCTCGAACTACTATCCTCTCCAACCACCACCGAATCAGTCTGGGTCTTCCCACTATGGGTAGACTTCTTACGGTCCTACTGGTTTGCCAACAGGGCTTCCACCCCAAAGTCACCAATACCCACAGGTGAATCAACAATTACCTTTTCTTTCTACTTTGGATTTTCCATATTTGTCTAGGATTCTAAATGATCCTATTCGTCACTCTCCCCAATGTCCTACTATTCCAACCAAGCTTCCATCAGACATTCCTAAATTCGATGGAAAAGTGGGAGAGGACCCGAACAATCACGTTATGACTTTTCACCTATGGTGTTCATCCAACTCGTTGATGGATGACTCTATTCGTTTATGTCTTTTTCAACGAACCCTTACCACTTCTGCTGTGAAGTGGTATATTGAATTTCCACGAGGTTTCTTCTCTGATTTCAATACCCTAGCTATGGATTTTCTTACGCATTACCAGTTACCGATCCATTATGATACTGGGACTGAGATTTTGACTTCCTTCAAACAGACTAAAGGAACTCATATATCGGATCATATCCATGAGTGGCGAAGGAGATGACGTCTAATTAAACTTGAACTCCCCGATCAGTTACTGGCCGAATGATTTACAAAATCCTTTGTGAATGAAATTGGTAAGGACATTGCCATGGGTGGTGTTGTCATGGAAGAGTAGGCTATAAGTCGTGCTCAATATCTTGATCTCATTTATTCACAAACGGGAACACTTTATGATTTATTACCCGAGTTACCTCGTCCTAGTACTTTCAACACTTCAACTACTCCAGCTGCCTCACATGCAGCTGATGGTGTGATTGGTACTACCCAAGCCCAATCACATTCTGTTTCAAGCACCAAACCTAATTCTGCTTCTTCTAATGTTCAAAATGCTTCATCTCCTACTACTTCCACTGGTAAGACTTCTGAGGTGAACGTTGTTCAATTTACCCGGACTGGTAAAAATAAATTGAGAAAAGGGAGAGGAAGGAATAAGGAGGGAAAAAAAAATAATCAAACAGAGCAGCCTAAAAATACCCTTGTTGAAGATCAGGATAAGCGCAAAACCCGCTACCCTTGCCTTATCTATGGTGACGATCACTACACGAAGGATTGTCCACGATGTGCTGAGGTCACTAAGTTCCTTCTAGGAACCCCGAAACCATCTACACAAGAAGTCTTGTCACAACCCTTCCTGTCTCAAAAGCAGGCTCAGTTGGTCATTCATGACCAACCATCTACTTCTACCACATCATATGTTTTGATGTGTACTGGTGATTCTAAGCAAAAAAATGTTCCACTCACGACTAGAGCCAAAGATTATACTCCATCTAAGGAGTAGGTTGACGATTTACCTCCTACTTTAGTACAGCCCTCTCCACTGACTCCACCTACAAATAGTCCTCTTCATCTCGAATGACTGAGCCTCGACACAGTTCTACGACCACCTCCTAAGGGTTTCATTAGGAAATTGGCTTTCAATCCTCATGCTTGTGCGGCCCAGAACTACAACATTGTTGAAGATCTGGCCCAGGCACCTTCAATAATGTCAGCCCTTAAAGTCCTTCAGACTTGTCCTGCACAACAAAAGGCACTATTGAAAGCTATAGGTGGAATTGACCCGACATATACGAATTTAATCATCTTTGACTTGGATGATCACATTCCATAGTTACCCCCACAACTCATGTTCCAGATACAAGTTGTTGTCTCTAAAAAGAACATTTGTCAAACTGTTATCGATGAGGGTGCCTCAACATGTGTAATGTCTTTTGCCTGTTGGAAAGCCATTGGCTCTCCTCCCTTGAATGAATCACAAAACACTCTTAAAGACTTCAATGGATTTGGTTTTAAGCCATATGGTGTACCTCCTTCGTTGCCTATCACACTAGAAGGTAAGATGGTTCACGTTGAAGTGGAAGTATTTGATGCTCCCCTTGATTATAATCTTTTACTTGGCCGTAGCTAGATTGATTCCATGCACGCCGTTGTGTCAACTCTTTTCCATGTCATACATTTCCCTCATGAAGGAAAGGTCGTTACCGTTGACCAACTTGCCTTCTTCAATTCTGATACTCATACTAGTAACGTGTCGTTTATTGATAAAACCCCACCGGGTTATGAGAACATCGGTGTAGGCCTTTTAAAGGACTCCTCGTTAATGGGTACTTTTCCCATTCCATTGCCCAATGTTCCACGCCCGTTAGTTGCTTCTATCAACATGATATCCACCATGCCTCACAAACTTCCCATGTCTTCTGACCCTTGGATAGTCCCTGACCCTGGAGATCATACTCGTTTCGGCAATGTCATGTCATTAAGTCCGATTGAGTCTGCTTATCAGGAAATTCAATCAGCAACACCTTCTACCCCGTCTCTTGATGAGTTGTCTTCCGATCCTTTTCGTGTTATTTTTCCCACTGACGAGATGATCATGTCCGTCATGGAAGATACCCCTTGGGATTATGGGCATCATCGTTCCATACTCTTTCTGGAAAAACCCACTCTTGAGAACTATCAACGGATTTTGACTCCATCGACCATTGTTGTCATTTTGACCATTCCCGGGTCAGCACATGATGTGTTTTCTGAAGGGAACCTCAGTAATATATCACCCACCATCCCCATTGACATATCCATTAAACCTGGAATAGTCGAAAATGTTCACATTGGAGCTTCGTGTTATTCAGACGAAATAGTCACCTATACAGCCCTGTTCAAAGAGTTTCATGACATATTCTCCTGGAGCTACGAAGAGATGTCTGGTATCGACCCTGCAATTGTTTTACATGAGATAAAGACATACCCTAGAGCTAAACCTGTCCGGAAATGCCTTCGTCCAGTCTACCCACGTAAAGAGGCGGCTATCAAGTTTGACGTTGAAAAAATTTCAAAAGTCGACTTTATTTATCCAGTGGCTCTGACAGAATGGGTTTCCAACCCTGTCTCGATTGACAAGAAAGGAGGCAGTATTCGTGTATGTGTTGATTATAGGGATATTAACAGAGCCTTTCCAAAAGACAACTTTCCAACCCCTTTCGTCAACCAGATTATCAATGACTGTGTCAGAAGTGAAATCTTCTCTCTCATGGATGGTTTCTCTGGCTATAATCAAATTAACATAGCTCCCGAGGACCAACATAAGACTGATTTTATTTTTCCTTGGGGTACTTTTTCCTATAGGAAACTTCCCTTCGGTCTTAAGAACGCGGCACGACATTTCAACGTGCTATGGCTTATGCTTTTTAGGATATAAATCATATCAATCAACCCTATTTGGATGATTTACCAACTCATTCTTTGCACCGCGTCGATCACCCCACTCATCTTCGAGCCATTTTCGTTCGTTGTCGGTTCTATCATATACGTTTAAGTCCTCATAAGTGTGTTTTTTGCATAGAATCCGGTCGTCTTCTAGGTTTTATCATTTCACGTCAAGGGATCAGGGTGGATCCTATTAAGGTTGAGGTGATTCTTAATCTCCCTCCTCCTTCTACATTGCGCCAGTTGCAAAGTTTGCAGGGGAAAGAAAACTTCCTTCATAATTTTATCCCTAATTATGCCGAGATAACTCACAGTTTTACACAGCTATTAAAGAAAGATTCTGAGTTCATTTGGGATACCATTGCCAACAATGCTTTTGAAGCTTTGAAGTTGTCCCTCACGCGAGCTCCGCTTCTCTTTCCTCCCGATTATAGTCGTGATTATTTTCTTTATCTTGCTGCCTCAGAGTATACTATTGGCATGGTTCTAGTCCAAGAGGATGATGCGCACGATGAACATGTTATCTATTACTTGAGTCAAAGTCTCACATCCACTGAAATCAAATATCAACATGTTGAAAAACTGGCCTTGGCTATCGTTCAAGCCGTCCAACGCTTCTGGAATTATATCCTCTCAAGGAAAACTATGGTGATTTCCCATTGCAACCCTATGCAACACATTTTGACACGTCAATTGCTAGGGGGAAAATACTCCAAATGGATTGTTATACTACAGGAGTTTGACTTGGAATTTGATCGTGCCACGTCTAATAAATCCTTAGTTTTTGCTGAGTTGATATGCGATTTTCCTCACTCTGCCATGGAAATTGTAGCAGTAGATTCATTACCCGATGAATCTCTTTTTCTTATCAGCACTGACGATCTTTGGTATGGGGATATCATTATATATCTCCAAACCCAAACTTTCCAGCCTGCTTTGTCTAGTATTGAACGACGTCGCATACGCTATCAAGATCGTCAATACATTATCCTCAGGGATACTCTTTTTCGTCGGGGAATTGACTTTGTTTTTCGACGTTGTCTGACGTTTGATGAAGCTGAGAAAGCTCTGAATGACTGGCATTCTGGAGCATGTGGTGGTCATATGTCTGGGTATGCTACTGCCCAGAAGATCTTACGTGTAGGGTATTTTTGGCCTTCCTTGTTCAACGACTGCATTATTTTCATTCAGAAATGCCATGCCTACCAGACCTACAATCAGAAAATTCGGTCACTTCCTGCTCCTCTTCACCCTGTGGTATCAATTGGTCCTTTTGCGAAATGGGGCATCAATTTCATGACATGTCACCCTCACTCGACCGGGGGGCATGGTTACATCATTGTCGCTATTGATTACTTTACAAAATGGGCCGAGGCAATGCCAACATTCAATAATACTGGAAAGACCGCAACATTGTTTCTTTTTAATCATGTCATAGCTCATTTTGGTGTTTGCCAAGCTATCGTAACTGATCACGGTAGTCACTTTAGGAATTTTATGATGTCGGAACTTAAGAAAAAGTTGGGTATTTGTCATGATAACTCAACACCCTATTATTCGCAAGCTAATGGTCAAGTCGAAGAAATCAATAAAGTTCTTATAAATATGCTTCAATGGATGATAGGAATTCATAAAAAAAGTTGGCACACAATGTTGTTTTTAGCATTGTGGGCATACCAGACATCTGTCAAATCCGCTACCGGGTTTACACCTTTTCGATTAGTCTATGGCGTGGAAGACATTCTTCCTATAGAATGCGAGATACCCTCTCTAAAGCTAGTTATTGAACTCTTACCCAACACTTCTGCTAAAGAAGAGAGTCTATTGTATCTAATGCGATTAGACGAAACTCGACGTGATGCCACTCTAGTAATAGAAGCCCAGAAAAAACATGTCAAGGCACAATATGACAAGCATGTCAAGCCTCGTGTTTTCTCCGAAGGTGATCTTGTTCTTCTGTATGAACATGATTGAGATGTGTTAGGAGCTGGGAAATTCAAACCAATGTGGTGAGGTCCTTATATTGTTCACCGAGTTTTGGAAAAAGGAGCTTATGAGCTGGTTGATTATGATGGTATCCCTTTGAGTGAACCCAGGAATGGGTTGTACTTGAAGAAGTACTATGCATAAATCATTTGTGCACAAGTACCTGTATTTTAATGTATCATACTTTGTGTTTGTTACTATAGTTTTCTTTTGTTGTTATTTGGTCTCTGCCCTTATGTGACGTGGTGTTCGATTTCTAGATGTCGGAGTTTTCGCTACCTTATATTGGCTTCGCTGATGGTGCTAACCGTAGTACTTGGAACCTAGCTTCCGCTGTGTGGGAAATCTATGCCCCAACACACAAACTTGTATCTTTACAAGGTGTGTGCCTCAGCCGTGCGACCAACAACATTGCAGAGTATAGTGTCGTTATTGAATTATTGGTTGATGCTATCTCGCTTAGAATTCGTCATTTGGTTGTGCGACTTGACTCACAACTTGTAGTACTACAGTTAAGTAATATCTACTCTATTCGAAGTCCTACTTTGTTATGAGTGTATTTGCGTATTCGCCTCTTGGAATGTTATTTTGATCACATTGAATATTCCTAGATGTCTTAATACATTAACAGATGCATTGGCTAATTATGTATTGGACAAACATTTGAATCATTTATAAATCAAGCATATCGAAAGTCACACAATGTAAAGTAAACCGGTAGAAGTCGTCTGTATATATAACGATCAAAAGAGCTTTTACAAAAAGTTTGTTCGAAGACCAAAATGTCAAAAATGGAAGCTTATAGATTCTACAAAGCGACGTCATGGATGACGTTCATGATAACACACGACTTCCCTAGCAACTCTACGAAGAAATCGACTCATAGCTGTTGATACCCCTACAGTGTGATGTTGATCGCGTCGTGGAACCTCTTCCAGAGTCATATCTGGAATGTCTGTTGTCAGACCCTCTAAATTTTGTTCCACCACCTGATAATCTTCAGCATACTGTGGCACTACCACTGCTACCTCTCGTCATCGCTATATAGGAGAAGTGTCAGGAGGTCTATACAGTCCAACATCTGTGTTATCAACAAACGATTTGTATTAGTCTTTGGATGAATATATAAAAACAAAAACATTTGAATATGATAAAAATTCAAAAACATTTAAAAAGAGAAAATGTGTGTACTTCTTACCAAGGTCACCCCACTGAGTATCCTCTGGTAGTTCTAAATCTGGATCTCCTCGGAAATCCAACTAGGCATAAGCGTAGTCATTGACCATCAACATCTAGGTTTGAAGCGAGTCAAAGAAGATATCGTCGTACTTGACGATCGGTCCTGCTACATGCTGGGCCATGAGCCGACACCATATCAACATCCTTGGATCCCTAGGACCTGGTATGTTCCACTCAAACTGTAGTCTAAATACGGGGACCCTCTCAAGGAAGAAGGACACCAACAAAGATCCATACCCAAATTGCTTCAAGTTACCACATCTGCATTTAGTTAATTGTTTTTTGATACTGCGAAGCACAACATCTGCCCAGTTGAATACTTGAGGCTCGGTACACTTGATGGCATATTGGCAGTAGCTCTGTAATGCCATATGAGGAGCAGAACTCCCAGCCATCTGAGATATAGTAAAAAGGATAGTACTAAGGGTAAAGTCTCGTACCCCCCAGATAGCCACTTTTCCTTTCTGCCTCAGGAACGCAGTATTGATTGCAGTACTCACTCATCTTTAGCCCACCACCTCTACTACTAGTCAGGCTGACATAGTATCCGCATCGAGACAATCCTGTCAAAAAGTATATGTCCTCGATGTCTATGGACAGTCTATGAGATCCCACATGAAAACCCTGCTGATCTGGGTCCCACATACGGACCAGGTACTCTAGTAGTCTAACTTGGGCCCTCATGCTCGGGATGCGAAAGTATTTCAAGAGCCCACAATATCTCAATGCAGCTATGGTGGAAGAATGATTCTCGGCCATTTCATTATCCTCTCCATGTTCCCTTTCACGCCACTCAAGCACCATGTTCCTGATCAAGTATCTGCACAAGGAGAATAAAAGGAAGATTAATGACTTTTTTCATGATCTGGATCTTTTTCATTGGCTATAAATTTAAAAAAAAATTGGGCATTTTGATTTTCGCAGGTGCCCCATTAGCACAGTGCGAGAACCTCGCATGTGGTTTAAGGCTCACCTGTGAGAACACATCATTCTTGTAGGCCCCGTATAGGCTGCCTGCGAGAATGCCAATGCGCATGTAGGGTTCAAAAAACAACTTGAAACTGAAGAATTAACCAATGAAATTAAAAATTTAAACCATGAAAATGTCAAGGATGAAGAGCTTACCTTAATGTTGTATATGGATCGTTGAATGGTCTCTTATAGCTCCCGCAAATTGACACCAAACTTGGAGGGTAAAAAGGGGGTTTTGGATCTCAATAGTGGAAATGTAAAATGATGTGGTAAAAAAGAGTTTTTATTCATTTTATTTACTTTTACTATATCATTTTGGGTTTTTATGATTATTTATCAATTAAACCCTAATCCCTAAATGTTATGTTGAGTGTATTTCTTGTAGGCGTGATGAATTTGATGATTCAATACAGGGTTACAGACGTTTTTTTCTTTGTTATCACGTGTTTTCGATTGTTTTTTATGGTTTTTACATAAAACCTCGAGCGTCATTTTTGTCTGTTCTTATGCTCGTAAATACATGAGAACGTGATCGAGCATAGTTTTATTGTTTTTTCGGGCTCAACAAGGTTATACGAAAAAGGAACCCCCCTGGAGTCCTCTTTAAGCTTTTTTCAGACTCTCTAAACATGAAAAGATCACCAAGCGACCTTGCTATTTTCATGCTCGCTAAAGTATTTGAAGTACGCGTCTGGTGAGCGATAATTTATCTCTTTTTCGGTCTTATCTAGACTATCTTACGAAAAAGGAACTGAGAGAGTTCTCTTTTAAGTGTTTTTCTAAACTCTATAATCTTGAAAAACCTTCAAGTTTTCTATCTCTGGACTCGTTAAACAAACATTGACAGACCCGTGATGGGACCGAACCACTCCTTCTTAGGGTTTGTTAAATATACTCCGAGGGACTCATCCGAAGGATGATCTTACATAAACAAGCATATGTTATCCTCCTTAAGCTTGCGTAAAAATAAAGAGGTACTTTCCAGAAATGGTGGGGGAAATTTGGGAAAGGGATATGTTTCATCTTCGTATTGATTGGCAGTAAGTGTCGCTCTTGAACATGACATCCCCTATTCATCATTTGAAGTCGGTTTGGGAAATCCAATTTTCTATCAATCGATTTGCTACAAGGTCATTCCCTGTGTCATATTTGAGTCAATTCTTCCAAATCAATGGTCGTGTTGTTCATATGTTCAAAAGAAGTCCATCTGAAACCTAAATTGAGTCAGCCATATGCAGTTATCCATTCTCTCTATGTCGGCCTTCCCTGTGTCAAGTCCAATTCACATCATACTTTGTTTCACCTTCAAAATCTGTTACTCATTTCGTGTCATTGATGGGGGATACATCAAGGCCCTCCTGTGACGAGTTTTGTTCTGTTGACTTCATCTCATTATCCGGAATCAAGACGTAGAAATTATTTGGTACCTTGGAGCTTGCATGCCTCAATGACAGGTTTCCTCGCTTTTGACAGTGGGTTTACATCATTGACCCCTGTTCAAAATATTCCATCAGATGTTCTACTTCAACTCATTCATTCACACTCGATGGATTGTACCATGATACCTTGGGAGTCATTAACATCAATGGTGATTTCCCTCGCACTTGTTAACGGTTACATCAATGACCGGTAATCAAGTGGTTTCTTCCATGTTCGACTTCAACACATGTAATCACATGGTTAGATTCGTACTTTGGGAAATGAATTTGAAGACCCTAGTTATCATCCTTGTGATCCAGGTTGCGATGGAGTATGTATAATTTGCGACACATAGATCCACTGTGTATGTTTTGTGGCTATGTCGTCTTGATTTTCAATTTCTCGCATAGATCCACATTGTATTCCGGTGGCTATGCTATATTTTGACGGCATGGATCCATAGTATATGATTTGTGGCCATGAACCATGTCTATAATTTCATCAGTCTGTGATCTGAGTATGGGAATGCTGACCTCAGAATTGATATATATGATATTCTGCAGATGCTTGGTTGTTCGCAGGTTTTCGATTAGATGTGCTCCTGATTCTCGACACACACATGCAGCTTACAAAGTCTATCAGTTGTCACTGGTTCCAACACTCATACTTTGGGGGGCATTCTGTTACCCATGATTTTGGTCATCATGATGATGTCTTGATGATGGTGTACTCAGTCTCTTTATAAGAACTTTTTCTTGAGAAAAGTTACTTTCTTCTCTTTCCAGAAATATCATTTTTGAAAGAGGTTCGCAGGCTGCCAGTATATTTGCCTGGGAGAATGTATGATTCTTACAGGCTGCCTTAAGCCAGGGTGTGAGAATTTCACACTATGTTGAATTGCTAGGATGCAAACTCTTTCTTAAGCAAGGAAAAATATGAATTCTCGAAGCTTCTAGAAGGGAATCTTCTAGAAGGATGAGATAGCATTCGAATGGTTATCTAAGTACTGGATTCTCTGATATTTTGGGATCATTCTTATCTAAGTAACTAATTCATTATATCCTATATATTGAGTGAATTCTCATGGAAAAGGTTAAGCAAGAATTAGAAGCAAACAAGCAAGAGATTCATTGGAGAATTAGTGTAAAGGATTGTGTGAAGGACTGATGCTACAACAGCTAAGAACTCCAACAAGTTTATCAAAGGTGGTTGATCTTCTTCATGAAAGTGAGAAAGTGTGTGTGTCAGAGTCAAGGGCCATCGAAAGGAAGTTTGCAACATCAAGGCTCAGGTTTTAATCTTTACTTTCCATCAATATGATACAGTAATATGTCCCTTTCCCATAAATCTAGTTCCACTTTATTGTATAACTCCTTGATCATATACATAGATTGACTGTTGAATAGATTGTGCTTTCTTCACTTTGGTTGGTTTGTGTTGTCTTGGTCTTGACTGGACAAGAGAACTGGAGTGAAGCAAGAGAAACAAAGACCATAGGAAGTGATTATAAGGTATGTAACTTGTTCTTGCCTCCTAGTTCATTCAATAGTCGAAATCTAGGGAAAGAGTATTATTCTGTCTTTCTTTATTCTAGATCCAGGTGGATCTAGGGAGATCGGTTTGTGTCCGCACTTATGGATTTATCCAATAACAACATTGAAGTTCCTTCGATGTTTCTCACACAAAAGTTGTATTCCTCGGATATATATTTCTAACGATGTATTGAGCACGTCAAACAGAGATCGTATGCAAAAGTTACGACCTTGGTAAGTTGATGTACTGACTTACCCAAATGAGGCCCACACGACTTTTGGTGCTTCATCTCCTAGGGTTAGGTTTTTCGATGTCTAGGGTTTTTGACATTCCTGTTTATTGTAAAAAGGCCTTCAAAGCCTCATTGTAATGATATTCTTTCGAATGAGTGCATCCCTCACATCTCTTCTCAGAGATAAGTCACCACCATTCCAACAAGCTTGTTTTCCACTGCATTTTACAGTTTCAGCTTATTTCCTTATTGAATAGAAAACTAATTTTACTATATCTCTGTTATTTTTTGTTAAGAACCTATTAATAATCTATATTCATTTCATTCTGCTCATAAAATCTGGATCATTAAGAGATGAAGTGTCTAAGTGCCAAAGTTCTGTAGCCCCGAAGTGTTAGAGTGGGCCCTCACTGCCACGTCACTTTGCAAGTTCATTCATCCTGGAGGTTTTGGTCCAGAGTAAGCAAAGAGTCGAAGCTCCAAAGTGATAAATTTATAGAGCTCCAAAGTGTTGGAGTGGGCCCTCACTACCATGTCACTTTGCAAGTTCATTCATCTGAGAGATTTGAGTCCAGAGCAAGCAAAGTGTCGAAGTTCAGGAGCCCCAAAGTGCCGGAGTGGTCCCTCGCTGCCACGTCACTCCGAGACCATACCACTCCAGGAGTTTTTCAACTCATCATGGGACAAAGTCATTGAAGGTATGGAGTCCCAAAATCCCAAATTATTTAATGGTAAAATTGTCTTAATATCAGATCAATTAGTAATAATGTGAGTTAATGACTCCGAGAGATTTTCATGCTTCAAAATCCAAAACTCCTGAAGCTCAAAGTCCCAAAGTGACCTTAGGATGCTAGGTCACTATAGGACCATACTACTCTAGGAGGTTTTCAAATGCAACAATATAGGTCTCCCAAATTTCCAAACTCCCAAAGTCCATAACCACTTTGACTACTTTGACCTTTTGGGGCTTCTAGATGACTCATGAGGGTTCTCCAACTTCATATGGACATAACTTTCGAACCGTGAGGAGTTATGTGACGTTCCACATACCACTGGAAATGGAATGATATGTACTATCCATATAGAATATTATTACCTACAAATATATCAAAAATCATGCCATTATCCATCAAACAAACATGGGCCCATTACCCAAACCTGGGTTCTCCAACTTAAGATGAGCATAACTCTCTAACCCTCAGGAGTTATGTGAAATTACACATACCACTAGAAATAGAATGACATGTAATACCCATCTAGAATAGTCTTACATTCAAATATATTAAAATTCATACCATTATACATAACACAAGGTTGGGTCCATTACCCAGACCTTTGTGCTACCAGAATTCACTACCACAATTTCTCCAAGGATTGAAATAAATCACTAAGGGTTGACATCAATCTACAATAAAACTCTCAATTGATTGACATAAATGAAAACCAACAATCCATACCAACTGTCTAACAATCTCCCCCTTTGTCATTGATGGAAACACTTAGTCATGATAACATTCATGCTTATACTCCTCATCAATGTTTCTATCTCTCCCCCTTTGAAATCAATGGAAAAGGGTATCTCCATTTGGGATTTCTCCCCCTGACTAAACTCTCCTTGGGATGATCCCCCTATCTACATGCCTTTTTTCTCTCTCTCCAAGCATGTGATAAATATCTCCCCCTTTATCATCAATGACAACGATATCTTTCCATCTAGGGCTTCTCCCCCTAGCTGAACCATCCTTGGAGATACTCCCCCTGACTGAACTCTTCCTGAAACTAATCCCCCAACCTGAAATGTCCTCTTTATGGTTCTTCCTCATGTAAATATAACATATAAGATAATCATTCAAAAGCATTCATTTTGGAGTAGAAATTATTATGAGTCTCTTGCGAAAATACTCAAGGGATTCCCTTGGAAGAGGTTTTGTAAATATGTCTACCACTTGTTATTTTATGCCCACATATTCAAATTTGATGTTCTTCTTTGCAACTTGTCCCCATAGAAAGTGATACTTTATTGGAATGTGCTCCTTCTTGGAGTGCATCACCTGGTTCTTTGAGATACTGATGACACTTGTATTATCAAAATAGATTGGAATGGGCTCATCATACTCAACTTGTATATCTAAGTAGAATGTTGCTCCATTGGTGCTTCATCAGTCATCAATGCAACCTACCCAATCTTTATCTATGTGGACAATAAGTGATATATCCTTTCCTTTTGGATACCATAATCCAAACTCTTTTGTTCCTTTGATATATCTGAAAATCCTCTTTACTGCTAAGACATGCAATTCCTTTAGTGTTGCTTGAAATCGTGCCACTTGGCCAACTGCCTACATTACATATGGTCTAGATGTTTTCACATATATTAAGATACCAATCATTGACCTATATTTCCTCTAGTCTGTAGACTTTGAATCATTATCTTTTCTCAACTTGTAACTGGTTTGCATAGGAGTGGTAACTGGTTTGATAGATTCCATTCTGAACCTCTTTAGCATTACTCTGATATACTTAGTTTGAGAAATAAAAATTCCTTGGTTTCTTTGACATATATGAAGACCCAAAAAGAAGGATAGTTCTCCAAGTAATGAAATTTCAAATTCATTCTTCATATTCTTCACAAATTTTTGTCTTAACCTGTAATTAGTACTTCCAAAAAAAATATCATCAACATAAATTTCAATTAATAAAATACTACCTTGAGTTAGCTTGATGTAGAGGTTGTTGTGTGCTCTTCCTTTCCATAGTTTTGTTTATGGGTCCTAGATCCCTTGACTCAACAGTAGGATCCAAACCCTCCACGGAGGCCCAATTAGACTCTGGATCATTTAATAGTGGAATGGTTCTCTTGATCTTGCGATCTGACCAATTAATCGATGGGCTTTATGCTTTCTTGCGAAGGCGTCTCCTTCAGTTGGGACTTTCTCTTTTTGTATTTTCTCTTAGGTGGGACCGAAGTAAGATTGTAATTCGGTATAATCCAAGTTGGCAACAAAATAGAATTAATTTTAACTACTAGAGAAGAGGTTGATATTGGGATAACCCGCTACTCAAGAATGCATACAACAATTATATACCAAAGGCCTAGTAATAATACGTTAGCCATGTGAGCATTCGATTACTGTATGAGAGACTAATTATCAGAAAGAAAACACATATGCGATAAAACAAAGGAAAGAAGAATAATCCACCTACTTAATCATCCATCACATGATAGCACAACGATTCTTCATAATTAAAGAAAATAACAACAAAACATTGCACCGGATAACTTGACAATAGATTTAATTACTCTTACTCATTACAACATTCGTTCATGAAACAAGATAGGAAATAGTTCTTCTCCACATCCAATCACACATGCATTTGATGAAAATAACTTTGTCTCTGGTCCAAAAGGACTTCTTTATTAACGGTAGCTCGAAAATAATTCTTGATGACCAAAAAGAAAGTGTTTCTTGCTATAACCATTGACCCTTGACTATTTGGTCGATGTTCTTATTCATAACATAAAATTCAACTGAAAATAACGACTAAGTGTAGTTTAAACAAAAACAAATTCACCAAGTGGTGTTCTCTTATAACATTTTATTTAACAATCAATTCAAGATATCACTTGAAAGGGTGACGTTTCTCACACTCCAACCAACTGAAGAAGAAATACTCGTAGGTTTGGGCCCATGGAAATCTATGTTGTTCCATTGGAGCCGTGTAAATTCCTCTGACCTCCACCACATGTGCCCAGTACTTCACTAGACTAGTGTTTAACTGTTGTAGCACAGTCCAATCTCTAATCAGATGTTCCATAAATCATTGCACTTGTCTGGGCACTATGTCGGTCACCTTCGCTAGCTCTTTGGCCCATAATGAGTCTTGATTGGTATGCGATTCGACTATGTCGCACAAGTCGACGAAGTCGTCGGGGGTGCCAAACTCGGGGAGTTTGATATCCTTCATTGCTTTGTTGATTTTATCCCAATGTTTCTCACATTTGGCCCACTGCTCTTGAATTTCCTAGTGTGGTTCCTGAGACATATTAGCCCAATATGCGGTTGATCGCTTCATGCGATCAAGACATCTTTTGCCCAACATCCAGATGTCGTGTTCTTGTTTATCCCAACCCTATTGGAATGCATCAATGTATTTGATTCTCTCTATGAATTGTTGCGCCCTTTCATACCACCACACCATATCCTTTCACGTCGTGAGTTCCATGAGAGTGTCTTTCTGGAGCTCAGCTATCTTCACAATAAAAAGGTGTCACTCGTGTGTGAACTTGTTGTAAGCCTCTTCAAACTCGCTTCTCAGGTATACCACAGTCTGAGTGGTGCCCTGCTAGTGTTCATACAGGAGGCACAAATGTTAGGATATTTAGACACTTAGGAGTTAGTTAAGATCTACTTGATTTATTGTGTGATTAGGTAAAATTGTGTTTTCTAGTGTGTTTCTTTAGTATGCATTAGTATGCATTTGTAGTTAGGAAATATGAGGGTCACGATATGTTCCTGACATAGAATGATCTGACGGTTCATACTCTCCTCGATCTTAATGACCATTAATATATGGCTTAACACTCGATTGTTCCATGATCTCTATTTAAATAGCATGGAGGGTCGTTTGTCGATGATCGATTGTGAGAAACTATTGTAAAATCTATTTGTAATATTTTTCTTTGCATTAATAAACTGTTCCAAGTGGCCGCGTTGGCTGGAACCATGGATGTTTCCCCGTAGCGGTTTTACCACACGAAAACATCGGTGTGTTGATATTTGATCTAGTTATGTGAGTGGTTATTGAAGGTGTTCATCCTTTGTTGGAATACCTATGTTGTTGAACATGTGGGTCTCAGGAACTAGTAACGACTCAAGGAAACGTAGATCGTATGTCTAACTACTCAGGCAATGACAGGTGGCAAAAGAGGATAGGTTGTTTGATCATGCACTTCAATCGGACTCAACCTTTTTTGATAGGAGGTGGGTGTTTAAAATAAACCTGGGATTGCCGAGGCCAAAAGGTATCAGGGGTCAACGATCGAGAATTGACTTATCACATCCTCTATAGGCTATCCTTCTAAAAACCCGTTGATGCTGAAAGTTATCGGGGATCGGCCTTCAGAGATATTTCCATCATTTTTATAACCCTAATTTTCACTAGACATGCTTACCTGACATCAAGCCATCTCATATTCCTTCTTTGCCAAAACACTGCAAAACAACTCTTCTTAAAAACACCTTTTATAAAGGTCCACACACTCTGCTCCATTATTGCATGCGTGTACACGCTAGATGACCCAAAATAGCCCGCGTGTACCTACAAAAGCATGAGAAAAGGAAAGTTGATGACATAACACACATCTTTGGGTGATTTAACTAAACCTTCCGCCCATGCATGGCCGAGGGTTTGACCAAATACCTAGCTTATTCTAGCCTATAAAAGAAGGTTTAGGGGTCCCATTTGGAAGAGTAGAATCATAGTAAAGAAACTATACCTGATTGTGCATTCCCTTTCTCTGAACCCTTTAGCCATCCTTGTGCAAAGAGAAAGATAGAGAAAAGAAGTTGGAGGACAGTTGAAGAGGATCCCAACACCAGGTTCATGGAGAAGTGGTCAGCTTCATCATTGTAAGTTGATTTGTTGAAGTTAATAATAAAGAAGTACTTTTCCCGTCCCACCATATGAGGTTTTCATGGTTTATTGCATATATGTTTATTGAATCTCTAACTCATTAATCTATATATCAAATGCATGTGGAGTTCTTTGTTTTTCTTTTGTGAATGCAGGTCAACCTTGGGAGGAGAGTTGCAGTCAAAGAGTGATCAAGCGTGAAGAAGGATTGATATCAAATGCCCAAAATAAGGTATGCTCACTTGATCTTCTTAACTACATATTTGCTTAAGAATAATGGGGATTAGGTCCGAGACGATGGTAGAAAGAAGGAATCTCTAGGTATTTTCTGCATGCATAATAAAACCCTAAGTGCTAGTCTGTAGAGGGATTTCCCACTCACAACAGAATTGGCAACCATACTAGTGATTGTCTAGGGTTTCTAGAAATAATTTTTGGGTATTTTTAAGAACTGGTTTCATTTCCTGTTTTTAAAGTTTCTGCCAAAGTATGAGCTAACAGATATTTTGGTCTTCCATACCAATTATCTCTATTTCTTTTCTTGACTATTTTTTTTTCCCAAGACCCACAGAGGTACACGCGGCCTGTATAAGGTCTAAACGCATGTACCCGTGCCCTGCACTCTCACAGCCTGCGTGTACACGCTAGCTAAGGAACTGTTAGTCGCATGTATGATTCCAGAAAATTTATTTTAAAGAGGAAGTCATCCTCTTCCTTGTCATAATTAGTCCTTCTTAGGGGTTTTATAGAACTCTTTCTAGCCTTTTCTGGTTGCAGTCTATAGCTTAGGTTTCACCTTAGATTGGTTTGTTCTATGAAGGTTTTCCTTGAATTGTTTTATTTTTTCTATTAAAGTGAGTGTCTGAGTCTTCAAGAGATTCTGGTTCTCAGTACCAATAGTCTCTTACTAGGCTGGCTTGCTTGGATTTTAATTTTTCTTAGAGTTTCATATATACACGTGGCATGTATAAGGCCGGCATGCGTGTACACGCGCTCTGACTTTACACAGCTCGCGTGCACATGCTTTCTATTGAACTGTCAGCAGTGTGCTTGTGGAGATAATTTCTGTTGAAGGTGAGGCAGTCATCCTTTATTTTGACAAGAGTTATACCTCTCAGGTTTGGGTCTCTATCATAGCGGTCAATAACTTAGGTTTGATCACAGCAATAGCTTTCCTTTTTCATTTAGAAGTTTTCCTCAAATATTTGCTTTTATAGGGTTTTTAGACAAGTGTGAGAGTCCAATTTTAATTTTCTTGTGTGTGATTTTTAAAATGACTCTTTGCAATCTGTGCTTAGGACAAAATTTTTCTTGGTTTTGACATGTTGATATTTTTCCTTTTTGCTTTGTGAGCATTCAAATAAAAAAAAATCTTGTATTTCTTTGTTTAGTTAAAAAGTGTTGTTTTGCATTAGTAACCAGGGAAAAGTCTTTTCTTTCATAAGTTCTTGACGGTTTACTTAGATCATAAGTAGCTCATATTCAAGTGAAATCTTTCTTTGAGTTTGTTGTTCAAAGATCTTAGAAAAAAATTTAAGTTTGAAAAGTTGTTTAAGAGTTGAGTTAAGTAAATGTTTTTGTTTCCATCTTTCTGTTTATTTTTCTTTCATCTTTCAAACATCACTACTTTCACTTTCATAACCTTTCACTTAAGACAAGCCATAAAAATTAATGCTAAATCTAAAATTCATTAGACTTTTTATGTTTGTAGGTGTTACACATTATTTTCGTCATCCCTATGATCGTTAATGATGTAAACCTATCTATTGCCTTTAGAGGGGTCACAGTGGCCTGAGTTCCTGAAGAGAGAAGGAAGAAG
>JZKD02S1804391.1:38926-74982 GCA_000966675.3 Picea glauca | reverse complement strand
AAAGGATAATATAATTAATAAATGGATAAGGAAAGTAAGGAAGAAGGGGGAAGTTGGTGAAGGGGCAATATGAGCGGAGGAGGTTACGAAGGAGGGGGGATTCTACGAGAGATTTTTATTGTTTTTGGGGCTCTCTTGGATTGGAGAGAGGAGAGTTGAGTTCTAGAGTTGGAAGGATTAGTTCAGGGAGAACTGGTTTGCTGGGGGTTTTGGGCACGGGGGCCAAGATATTGATATGGTATCCTGGAGCTAGGTAGTTGTCCTAGTTGGTAGGGTGGAAACTCAGTTTTGGGTAGAGTTGGTCTATGGATTCAAGCTGGGCAAGGTAGTAGCAGGAAGGTCAACAAAACAAGTGGAAAACAGAGGGTTAGCATCAGAACGAGGTATTTTAAATTAAGTATTTGTTTATTATGTTATGAATTTTATTATTCGTTGATCAATTTACATGTGTATGAGCTAAAATAAAAGGAATTATTGAGTTACTGAAATCAAGTAGCAGTTACTGTTTTGTTTGTAGAATTAATTGATGTAAATTTATTTAGCCACTACATCACATTCGCAATAAGATGATTACAATGAGGCTCTAAAGGTATTTTTACAATAAAAAGGAATGCCAAAAACCTAACCCTAGGAGATGAAGCACCAAAATTCATGTGGGCCTCGTTTGGGTAAGTTAGTACATCAACTTCTTGGGGTCGTAACTTTTGCATATGATCTCTGTTTTAGGCGTATGATAGCCCGTTGGAAAGGTATGATCAAGGGGATTAATTTTGGGGGCTCAATCATGCCATATTATACCATTGAGAAGATCGATCACAAAAAAAATTCATTTAGGCCCTCAAAATGGCCCTGGAAGTTAAAAATTGCTAAAAATAGTAAATTGCCAAAATTGCCAGAAAACTAGTTTGAGCCAGTTGGAAAAGGTGGGTTACCACCGATATCCACCTAGATAAATCCTCCCTCCTTAGGAAGCAATGATATACATTGTGTTGAGTGCCCATGGAAGAGGAAAAAACATTTTCTGAATCTGAATCTTGGTGAGTTGCTTTCCTTTCTAGAGATGTCGAGCTACTCAGTTTGTGGAAGGCTATCATGAGCATGTGGTTGGAAGGGTTGGAAGTTTTTAACCAGTCTGGATACATGATATTATTTTGTGCAGAAGGAATATTTACACATTGCTACAATTTTGTCGACCTGCTTTTGTTGGATTGAAGGTGCTTGGGCCGAGGTTATAGTGGTTGCAGTATCCTTTCGTTCACCTTTTGAATAGATTTTGAAGATGCTGAGTTTTGTAGTATGAGAAAGTAATTTGTGACACTTTTTAGGTGTAACAGTAGTTGGAACTACCTCTGGTATTCTATAGAGATGACCCCCCAAGGAAACAATGACACCGCGGGGTCAAGACTCATAAACAACATGGCACTTCCACATATATGGTTGGCCCAAGAGAACATCACAGACATCCGGTGGGGAAACATCACATAATACCTCATCCTTGAAGTGTTGTATGCCATATGAAAATCAACATTGCTAGATGACATGAAGATCTCATCCTTGATGAAGCAACCCGATGTTGTATGGTTGCGGGTGTCGTGTTGTCGATAATCCTAACTATTTGACGACCTCTACTGAGATGAGGTTCGTCTGGATTCTACTATCAAAAATATAATGTAGCAGGGACCCCTTCACCCACATTTTTGAATGAAAAAGGTGCTCTCCATCTTCAGGATCTGTTGGTTCTTCTGGTTGAATTGTTGTGGTCATGACAATAGCAGTGGCGACTGCGTCAATGATTTTTCCTTTACCAGTATTTTCAGAATCAGATTCTGAATCAGGGTTTGGCTCCTTGTCTTTGATCTTGGCCACCAATGACTATTCTTAGTGACATTAATTGGTGTTGTGCTAAGGAATTTGGTTGAAATCACACCACTTTCCGGTGTCCTTCTTTGTCTTCCCGTGACCCTTCTTTTCGTATGGCTTGGACTAGTTTTTGGGAGACTGTTTGTTAGGGTTGTCTTTTAAATACTTTGGTTGTTGCATATTTGCAGACCCTAACTCCCATTTGTTCTGGTGCTTAAATATCTGCTCGATTTTAACAACATATTGATAAGCATCACTAAGTGATGACATGTCTAGAAAATCCATTTCAGTTTGGATGTATCTGTGTAGAGTCCCACTGTATTTCAGAACCAAATTTACTTCGAAATCTTTGATAACCATCTTAGTGCATAAGGTATGGAAGCTATTGGTGAAATTTGTAACTACTTGGCCCCTCTCTTGCCGTAGTGTGGTCCATCTCATGTATTGGTCCTCATAGTTGCCAACGGGGTAATACTTTTCCTTTACCATGTCCACAAAAAAATCCCAAGTGAGCTCGGCCCTATATATTCCAGACTCCTCTATGGAACTTTGCTCCTAGTAACTTTCCCACCAATTTTTGACATGAGGGAGATATTTAAGGAGTGAAAAGGTCATATTTTCTCTGTCGAAAAATTTGTGAAGAGAGAAATACCCTTCTAGAAGATTTAATCATTTGTCTAAGGCTTTGGCATCTATATGTCCTTCAAATATAGGAATATAAAATTAACTTGTACCTTGAAAGGAGAGATTCTTCCAAAGTGGTCGCTTGATGAAGATGTGCATGTTTCAATCGACATGCACTGAAGGATGTGGGAAAATTCTCCATCATTTTGTCCCTCTGTCGCATGAGAGCTTGCACAAGGAATAGACTGATAGGATCATCTCCTTCATTGTTTTTCTTTTCTTCCACCATTGAGGGTTTCTTGGGTGTGTGAGAGAGATTTTCCTTAAGAGAAACAAGCTCGAGATCCAACTCTCTATACTCGAAGCCCGTCATGGACATGCACTGGAAAAAATATCAAGAGTGACCTGCTCTGATATAATAAAGAAATGCATAGAGATATTGTAGATATCCAATAATATAACAGAAATGTATCAGAGCTGAAACCATAAACATAGATATACAGTAATACACGATTTCTATTAATGAAATAAATGTACAGAGACTGTAAAAATACAGAATGAAAGACTCCCTAGAATGGTCGCAGCTTATTTATGAGAAGAGATGTGATGGTGACTCACATTTGCAAAAAGATAATTACAATGAGGCTCTGAAGACATTTTTACAATAAACAGGAATGCCAAAAACCCTACACATCCAAAAACCTAACCCTACGAGATGAAGCACAAAAATTCATGTGGGCCTCATTTGGGTAAGTTAGTACATCAACTTCCCAGGGTCGTAACGTTTGCATATGATCTCCATTTTACGCGCATGATAGCCCGTTGGAAAGGTATCATTGAGGAGCTTAATTTTGGGGATAAATCATTCCTTTGTATATCAATAAGAAGCTCGATCCCAAAAAACCTTCATTTAGGCCCTCAAAATGGCCCCAGAAGTTAAAAACTACTAAAAATAGTAAATTGCCAAAATTGCCAGAAAACTATTTTGAGCCAGTTGGAAAAGGTGGGTGGCCATGGATATCCACATTGATAAATACTCCCTCCTTAGGAAGAAATGGTCTCCATTGCATTGAGTGCCCAGTGTAGAGGAAACATTTTTTGTTGAATCTGAATCTTGGTGAGCTGCTAGCCTTAGTGGAGATGTCACATTGCTCAATTTGTGGGAGGCTATCACAACCATGTGGATGGAAAGGTTGGACCTTTTTAAGAAGTCTAGATACATGAGATTATTTTATGTAGAAGGAATCTTTACACTTTGCTACAATTTGTTGACCTTCTTCTGTTGGATAGAAGGTGCTTGGGTCGAGGTTGTAGTGGTTGCAGTATCCTTTTGATCACCTTTTGAATAGTTTTTCAAGAAGATGAATTTTGTAGTATGAGATACTACCTTGAAGAAATTTTTAAGTGGAAAAATAGTCAGAACTACCTCTGGTATTATGTAGAGATGACCCCCGAGAGAAACAATGACACTACAAGGTCAAGACTCATAAACAACATGGTGCTTCCACATACATGGTTGGCCCAATAGAACATCACAGGCATCTGGTAGGGAAATATCACATAATAACTCATCCTTGAAGGGGTGGATGTCGTATGAAAATTGACACTACTAACTAACATGAAGATCTCGTCCTTGGAGAAGCCACTAGATGTTGTATGGTTGTAGGTGTGGTGTTGTCGACAATACCAACTATTTGACGACTGTTGTTGAGATGAGGATCTCTTAGCTTCCGCTATAAATAATTAAATGTAGAGGGGTCCCTTTCACCCACATTTGTGAATTGGAAACGTTGCTCCCCCTCTTTAGGATCTATTGGTTCTTCTGGTTGAATTGTTGCAGTCACAAAAATAGTAGTGGGGTCTGCGTCAATGATTTTTCCTTTACCAGTATTTTCAGAATCATATTATGAATCAGGTTTCGTCTCCTTGTCTTTGATTGTGATCACCAATGACTATTTTGAGCGACATTCATTGGTGTTGTGCCAAGGGATTTTGTGGAAATCACACCATTTTCTAGTGTCCTTGTTTTTCTTCCCATGACCCTTCTTTTCTTGTGGCTTCGACTAGTTTTTGGGAGACTGTTGGTTAGGGTCATCTTTGTCATACTTTGGTTGTTGTGGATTTGCAGAACCAAACTCCCATTTGTTCTGGTGCTTCAATTTTTTCTCGATTTTAAAAACATATCGATAAGAAGGACCGAGTGATGAGATGTCAAGAAAATCCATTTCAGTTTGGATGTATCTATGTAGAGCCCCATGGTATTTTAGAACCAAATCTCATTCGGAGTATTTGATACCCAGCTTGGTGAACAAGGTATGGAAGGTATTGGTGAACTCTGGAACTACTTGTCCCCTCTCTTGTCTTAGTGTCATCCATCTCATGTATTTGTCCTCATAGTTTCTAACATGGTAATACTATTCCTTTACCGCGTCCACAAAAGAATCCCAAGTGGGCTCGGCCCCATATATTCCAGACTCCTCTGTGGAAAATTTCTCCCAGTAACTTTCCCACCAATTTTTGACATGAGGGAGAGATTTAAAGAGTGCATAGGTGATTGTTTCTTTGTCGAAAAAATTTTGAACAGAGAAATATCCTTCTAGCATATTTAACCATTTGTCTAGGGATTCTGCATCTATCTATGCTTCAAATACAGAAATATCAAAATTAACTTGTACCTTGAAAGGTGAGGAGCTTCCAAAGTGTTCTCTTGATGAATATGTTCATGTTTCTATCATTAGGTGTTGAAGAATGTGGTAAAAATTCTCCATCATTTCCTTCCTCTGTCGCATGAGAGCTTGCTTAAGAAACTGACTGATAGGATTGCCTGCTTCATCATTTTTATCTTCTTCCACCATTGAGGGTTTCTTGGGTGTGAGAGAGAGATTTTCCTTAAGAGATACAAGATCGATACCCAACTTGCTATACTCGGACCTCATTGGGGACATGCACTGAAAAAAATGATCAAGAGTAGCCTGCTTTGATACCACTAATCCAGATTTGTTTTCAGCAAAAAATGAGAGCAGAGATATAATAAATAAATGCACAGAGATATCACAACTATCCAATAAAATAGAAATGTACTAAAGATGAAACCATAAACACATATATAAATTAATACATGATTTATATTAATGAAATAAATGTACAGAGACTGTAAAAATACAAAGTGAAAGACTCACTAGAATGGTGGCAGCTTATCTCTGAGAAGAGATGTGACGGCTACTCACATTCCCAAGAAAATGATTACAATGAGGATATGAAGGAATTTTTACAATAAACAAGAATTCCAAAAACCATAGACATCCAAAATCCTAACCCTAGGAGATGAAGCACCAAAAATCATGTGGGCCCCGTTTGGGTATGTTAGTACATCAACTTCTCGGAGTCGTAACTTTTGCATACGATCTTTGTTTTAGGCATATGATAGCCCATTGGAATGGTATCATAGAGGAGATTAATTTTAGGGGATGAATCCTAATTTTGTAAAAAATCTATAAGCCCTATCCCAAAAAACAATCATTTAGGCCCTCAAAATGGCCCCAGAACTTAAAAACTATTAAAAATAGTAAATTGCCAAAATTTCCAGAAAACTCTTTTGAGCCAGTTGAAAAAGGTGGGATGCCACCAATATCCACCTGGATAAATCCTCCATCCTTAAGAAGCAATGGTATCCATTGCGTTGAGTGCCCGGGGTAGAGGAAAAAGTGATTGTTGAATCTGAATCTTTGTGAGTTGCTTGCCTTGCTCAAGACGTCGCGCTGCTCGGATTGTGGAAGACTATCACGAGCATGTGGCTAGAAGGGTTGGACATTTTTAATTAGTCTGAATACATGCGATTCTTTTGTGCAGAAGGAATCTTTACACTTTGCTACAATTTTTTCGACCTGCTTCTATTGGATAGAAGGTGCTTGGGTCAAGGTTGTAGTGGTTGCAGTATCGTTTTGTTCACCTTTTGAACATATTGTGAAAAATATTAATTTTGTAGTATGAGATACTACCTTGCGGCACTTTTTAGGTGGAACAGTAGTCAGAAATACCTCTGGTATTCTGTAGAGATGACCCCCCAGAGAAGCAATGACACTGTAAGGTTGATATTCATAAACAAAATGGTGCTTCCACATATATGGTTTTCCCAAGAGAACATCACAGACATTCGGTAGTGAAACATCACATAATACCTCATCCTTGAAGGGTTGGATGTCGTATGACAATCGAAACTACTGGATGACACAAACATCTCGTCCTTGGTGAAGCCACTCGATGTTGTATGGATGCGGGTGTGGTTTTGTCGAAAATCCTAAGATGAGGTTCTTTCAGCTTACACTATCAACAATAAAATGCAGCGAGGTCCCCTTCACCCAAATTGGTGAATGAAAAATGTACTCCTCCTCTTGAGTATCTATTCATTCTTCTGGTTGAATTGTTATGGTCGTGACAATAGTAGTGGGGTCTACGTCAATGATATCTCCTTTACCAGAATTTTTGGAATTAGATTCTGAATTAGGGGTCGGCTCCTTATCTTTGATCTTAGCCACCAACGACTGTTTTGAGCAACATTCATTGGTGTTGTGCCAAGGGATTTTGTGGAAATCACATCATTTTCTGGTTTCCTTCTTTGTCTTCCCATGACCTTTCTTTTCCTGTGGTTTGGACTGATTTTTAAGAGACTATTTGTTAGGACCCTCTTTTTCATACTTTTGTTATTGCAGGTTTTCAGACTGGAACTCCCATTTGTTCCGGTGCTTAAATTTCTGCTCGGTTTTAACAACATATTGATAAGTAACACCCAGCAATGAGATGTCCAAAAAATCCATTTCAGTTTGGATGTAGTTGTGTAGAGCCCCATGGTATTTCAAAACCAAATGTCATTCAGAGTCTTTGATACACAGCTTAATGTGAAAGGTATGGAAGGTATTGGTTGAATCTGGAACTTCTTGGCCCCTCTCTTGCCACAATGTGGTCCATCTCATGTATTGGTCCTCATAGTTGCTAACAGGGTAATAATGTTCCTTTACCGTATCCACAAAAAAAATCCCAAGTGGGCTCAGCCCCATATATTCCAGAGTTCTCTGTGGAAATTTTCTCCCAGTAAGTTTCCCACCAATTTTTGACATGAGGGAGATCTTTAAGGAGTATGAAGGTGATCGTTTCTCTATCAAAAAAATTGTGAACAGAGAAATACCCTTCTAGCAGATTTAACCATTTGTCTAGGGCTTCTGTGTCTATCTATCCTTCAAATACAGGAATATGAAAATTAACTTGTACCTTGAAAGGTGAGGTTCTTCTAAATTGGTCGCTTGATGAAGATGCGTCTGTTGCTATCAGAAGGCGTTGAAGGATGTGGTAAAATTTCTCCATCATTTTGTCCCTTTGTCATGTGAGAGCTTTCTCAAGCAATAGACTGATAGAATCATTTGCTCCATTGTTTTTCTTTTCTTCTGCTATTGAGGGTTTCTTGGGTGTGCGAGAGATATTTTCCTCAAGAGAAACAAGCTTGAGACCCAACTTTCTATACTCGGACCTCATTGGGAACATGCACTGAAAAAGATGATCAAGAGCAGCCTGCTCTAATACCATTGATCTGAATGTATTTTTGGCACAAAACGAGAGTGGAGATATAATAAAGAAATGTACAAAGATATTGCATATATCCAATAATATAAAATAAATATATCAGAGATGAAACAATAAACACAGATATATAGTAATACATAGTTTCTATTAATGAAATAAATGTACAAAATACAGAGCGAAAGACTCGCTAGAATGGTGGTAGCTTATTCTGAGAAGAGATGTAATGGCTACTCGCATTCGCTAGAAGATGATTAGAATGGGGCTATGAATTCCTTTTTACAGTAATCAAGAATGCCAAAAATCCTAGACATCCAAAAACCTAACCCTAGGAGATGAAGCGCCAAAAGTTATGTGGGCCCCGTTTGGGTAAGTTAGTACATCAACTTCCCGGGGTTCTAACTTTTGCATACAATCTTCTTCTTAGGCGTATGATATCCCGTTGTAAATGTATTTTTGGCATAGGGGAAAACCCGGGGTTCAATGCTATAAGAGCACACAAACAAATCTCTAACTACCAACCCTTTCAACAACACCTACGAAGCAGATGAAGTCTCACCCGAGGTAGAGGTAGGGGTGGTTGCAAGACTCAGGTGTTTGCAACCTTAGCTGGGACACAGATCTATGATTATACAACTTACTAGAGCATTTATCATTGTTAGTTCCTCAAGATACATTCAATAACAAGTTCTCTTATAAGATAGAGCTTCACAACATTCACACTAATCTATAGTATTCAAGAACTTAGCAATAGTAAGATAGATCAAATCCAGTAGATCGGCACTAAGAATCTTCATACATATCAGATATAACATTCATACACATCTAGGAGAACAAAGAATAATCATATCTTCCTACAAATATCAAAGAAATTAGCATAAGAAGAAGAAAACACAGTGAATCAAAGCACAAAGAATCACACACAGATTTACGTGGTTTACCCCCACCCTATTGATATGTCCACCAACTCTTCTTATTTATTATCTTGGTCAAGTAGTTAAACCATAGAGCCTCAACAATCCTTACTCCACAAAGGACAGAGGATCTACATAGCTCACTAGATCCTTGTTCCTTGTGCTTCAGCACAAAGCCTTTCACAACCTCCTACAACAACTTGCATTTAGCTATGGAAGTCTCTTACAATCATGCACAGATCATTTACAATCCACATCCGATCACATAGATCTAATTACTAGCACTAATCCATCGTCTCTCTTCTACCTTGCCTAGACAACTATTTATACATACAAAAGTGGGCCTAAGTGTGGGAAAACCCATGGGCTAACATCCATTTCCCATTACATTAACCCAAACTCTAAAAAGGAGCCCAAAAGTGGACCGAGATCTCGTGATCTCTGCTTCGTCTTGCGCGCTTCCTTCGATAGGGTGTCAAAGTCCCAAAAATGGTCAAATATGACCAAGTATCTCCCACAACTTGGTCAAGGGCCAACAGGCCCCCAACACTCACATGTGACTCGTCTCGAGTCACTCAAGTATGATCAATTGTACTTCAAATGCCTCAAGCTTGGCTCGAGTTGCTTCGACCTACTGCATTGCAACTACTTCTTTCTCAGTGAACTCCTGGATGAGTGCGACATTCACCGACCCTTATAAGTGTTGATGTGCTGAACTCACGACCTGTTCCATCTCTATTCCTTGGTTCTCGATCTCTATAAATAGATGATATTCCTTATCCTACAAAGGTTGAAGTTGTTGAGTTAGTTCCATTACCTTGCTTTGTATTATATGGATATACTACTATGCTATGCACTGCTCAAAAGACCATTTCATTTTCTCTATGGATGATAGGGCCTTATGCTTCACCTGTAGCTTTTCAGCTTCATGCTTCGCCTCCTGGAGTTGCAAGTCCAATTTGTGCAGTTCAGGATTCTCGGTTAGGTTCTCATGTATTTGTGCACTTCTGTTACTTAATTGTTTTCATTCCTCAGTGAGTTATTTAATCCTTTCTACTGTGCTCTGGGCAGTCATTTCTTGTTGGTAGCACTCTTCTTGTCGGGTACTTGGTATGGTATGAAGCTCTAATTCTATGACTCTTTGTTGAAGTTGTTGAATAACTTCAGCAAGCTTCATCACTTAGCGTTCTAAGGGTTCTTCTGCTTTCTTCTCTAAGCCAGTCACAGAGCAAAATGATCTATTGACTACTTCTTCGATATTGATCTTCTTCACGAGTAGATGCTCCTTTCCTTTTTGGATCTTTGCTCTATCTTCTTCCATTTTTTCTTGGAGAGAATCCCTCTCTTCTTGTGCAACTTGAAACTGCTCAATAATTTCCTCCTGTGCTTGCTTTAAGGCCTGGGTGGCCTACGTGGTTTCTTCTTGTGCTTTCCGAAGGTGTACTTCAACTATGGCAGCAATCTTGCATAGTTGAACTGGTTCATCTCCCTCTTTTTTTTTTCCTTCTGGCAGGGGCACAGTGGAGACTACACGGATAGACCAAAGTGCCTACTACACTCATTGGAGCTCACTCTCAATTCTATTGTACATTGCCTGTTTCTTGGCTTCTTGTTTTTCTGTTATTTCTTCTATAGATTCATTCATAGTGGTGAGGATGAAAATGAAGTATTCTAGGATGAGTGTGGTCTTCATATTGGTTACACGGGTTCTAGGTTTCTTCTGGGAGGAAGGTTTCAGAGGTGAAACCTTCCTTTTCTTCGAAAAGTCCTCTTCGTCTTCTGGCCTCTGTTCGACTTCTTCATTATTAGCTTCTTTCTTGGGTGTAATGGATGTGGTCCTTACAGATCTGCTATCTATATCCTATATTTCCTCATCCTTCATCATCTTCATTATTTTCTTCATCTTAGTGGGCCCAGGTGTATCCTGCACAACTTTTGGGCTATCATTGTTGGACAATTCTACGGGTTCTGCTAAAACAAGGAGGTTCACTAACCATTCCTTGGTGATTTCCTCCAGGTATTCTTCTATCATCTTATAATAAGACTGTAATTGCTCTTTGTTCTCATCAACACATGTTGTTATGTAAATGAAGTGGTGGTCTGCATTGAACTTCATTAAGGACCTGAACCTAAAGAGGGTATTCGAGGTTATCTAAGGTTCGGACTGGATGGTGCGCTTCAACAGATTGTAGTAGGAGTGGAATACGACATTGTATTGCCATTGTTTTCTCATATCATTTGAGTACCATAAGGTACTGAACTTCGTGTCTAAGGGCTCAAAAGGGTCGAGGTCCAGGGAGGTTGCATCTTTCGGTAGCTCCCATGAAACGAAATCTATAAGTATCAAGAGCAAGCTAAAATGGAATTCATACCCCTGATCCTAGGATTTTTTGTAGTCGATCTCTAGTTGATTCACCAGGTACTTAACCTAGTTCATCCGTAGTCCCTCTGCGCACTTTCCTGTGAGGTCAACTACAAATCCGGATACTTGCGTGGGTCAATTCTTGCGAACAAAATTCCCTACGATCAACTGACATGAAAGGTGCATTGCGCCTCCCTGAATAGAGGCTACCTTGTAGCCTCATGCTCCTTTCTTAACATAGTCATAATCGTCTTTGATCTTCTGAGCAAGAGTGTAGTCTACGGTCTTTCTAGGATAGTAGTAATGGGGATCAAGGCCCTGCATGCTAAGATCTGTGATCCTATTGATCAGTGTTGGATCAATTGTGATGCAGCGGTTCAACCATAGGTATCCTCCATGGTAGCTCTCTAGGAGTAGCTTAACACAAAAATTGACTTCTTGGTGACATCTAAAATGTGGGATCTTCATGAAATTTAGCAGAGTCGACTACGTGAGGTTCATAGTCCATTGATGAGGGATGATCTTTGAGTTCTTTCCCTTAGTTCTGGTTAGGCACTTGTACAGGGCAAGTGTGATGTAGACTTTACGATCCCCCAGGTTGAAGTCACTAAACTTCAATGCTGCAATCTTGTCTTGATCTCCGTGGACTGTGCGTACCCCTTTCGATAGGTATGTAGTGACTAGAGTGTACTCGAAGTCTCTAGACATGCTATCTCTATTGAACACACTTCTTAGAGGTGGTATGTAAGTAGGTAGGATGGATGGAACCGACCTCGCATTGGCCATATTATCTTTATGTTTGGTTCTGTGTTTTGCATCGGCTCCAGATGTTCCTTCTCGAGCAGTCGATGGGGAGGCTTGCACTCCTCTCATCAATGATGCCTATAAACCTGTAGACAACCCTCATTCCAACATGACTCTTTCAGTTCTAAGGATAAAGAGTACCTCTCTTGTAGATTCTTCAACTGTGCTACATTCATCGGACATATGCACTCGAAAATAAAAATTAGTTGGCATTCACAATGATCTCAGATATTGTACTAGGATGACCAACCAGATCGCAATGACCACTGTATACAACTATTATTTAGTGGGCTTCTAATTCTTAGTTGGAAAAATTGTTCTTCGTGCATGGCACGATGAACTAAATAAAAAATTCAGCAATGGTCTACTTGCAATGGGCATGAAGCTTCCATTAACGTTGATATGTCCGTTATGATGTGGTCCAATGGTCTAGTGTTGATCCTTTAATGTTTTTCTGTCTATTCGGAAAGGAATTCAAACAGGTATATCGGTCAAATGGMTATATCACTTCATCATGGAGAAGTGACATAGGTTGTTGTTCTGATATCTTGGCAAAGCTCCCATTCTTCAAGTTTTCTTTCTGTGATGTTCTATCTCGAATCTACTGCAAMTTTTCAATATTTTCCTTCTTCTTACTTAAATTTCTAGCTTTYCTTCCAGTGAGCTTCATTTCAGTAGTTMTTTTYTCATTCTGGCTCYTATTTTCCTTGGATATAGTTACTTCACGGTGTTGAGGTTCTTTCTTAGGGTTCAGGTATAACATCTCTTCTTTATCTAAGATAGAAACTCCAGTCTTCTGTGAGTCCTCTAGTGTTCTAATAACTTTGACATCTGGGTTCCTAGTGTGATATARCAAYGATMTGTTCTCTTGTTCTTCAATCAAATGCGTGATCCTTCTAGTCATGAATTCTTTTAACTCTTGTCTCTTTTGTTCTAAAACTCTTTTTTCTTCCTTCTTTCTGGCTTGATCTCTTCCAATCCAAGGATTTCCATGTAAAATAATAAACGGGGTGTTGTCCTCAATAAATTTGATAATCTCAAAATCTTCTTCTGTTGAAGTTCCATTAGCATTCATAAATATCTGATTGAGCCTTCCACATAGGATCACTAGTTTCCCTCTGAATAACCCTATTCCACTCAGTGAAGGGGTCATAAAAGGCCTCCCTATAGCTTCCCAAGTTCTTTCTGTTATAACATTCACCTTTGTTTCCTCATCTATAACACAGTCAATGTTGAAGTCTCCTATTCTTACCTCGATGCATTCTTTCTTGTTAAATACCTCTGATAATATAACATGTCTGTGATCATTCAAGGTGTCTTGTATCTGTAGTAACATCTTGTCTAATTCTCTCTGGGGTTCTATTATTTATGGATCTGCCTTAGGGTTTTCTTCTTTCAAATTCATGCCTTCAATTTTAGAAATCATTCTAGGGCAATCTAATACTTCATGGTCCAAAGCTTTGCAACAAAGACAACTAGGTATTCCACCAAGGCATTCCTTAGCAAGATGTCCCGGTCTTCTGCAACTGTAACCGAGGGTTAATCCTCTCTTTCTTTTAAATGATCCCAAACCTCTTTTGTACTGCGCACTAGGGTTATGGTAGCTAGCCTGCAAAAAATTCTTTCGAGGATCCTGCATCCACTTGTTAGTCCAGACATTCCTTCTATGCATAGGTCTAACATATCTATCATATCTATTCATATCAAACTTTCTTTCATCTATCAGAGCCCTAGTTTCCAATATAGGACTAAATCTATCAAACATACCTAGATCCATACTAAAACATTTTCACTTATTTTACTTTTGTAGAGAACAAAGCTTCCAGATCTAAAAACTTTTGACTATTCTTACCTTTATCAGAGCACAAAGCTTATAGATTTTACCTCTTTTCTGCATATCTAACCTTTCTTTCTTGGCACAAAGATTCACAGGTTAAGTATAACACTTCTCAATAGGGAAACAGATCTATGCAAAGAGCTTTCACGATTTCTAGATCTAATCTTTGCACAAAGGTTTTATTTCTTAGTTCCGAGAAATCACAGTTCCAATCCCGACAACAGAACCATTTGTTGGCAGAAGGGCAGACCCAGGGTTCACCACTACAAGAGCACACGAGAAAATCTCTAAATACCGTCCCTTTCGACAACACTTGCGAAGCAGATGAAGTCTCACCCGAGGTAGAGGCAGGGGTGGTTGCAAGACTTAGGTTTTTGCAACCTTAGCTGGGACACATATATGTGATTATACAACTTACTAGAGCACTTAGCACCATTAGTTCCTCAAGATACATTCAATAACCATTTCTCTTATAAGACAGATCTTCGCAGCATTCACACTAAACTATAGTATTCAAGCACTCAGCAGAAGAAGAAGTAAACACATTGAATCAAAACACAAAGCATCACACACAAATTTATGTGGTTCACCCCCACCCTGGTGCTACGTCCACCAACTCGTCTTCTTTATTATCTCGGTCAAGCAATTACATCACATAGCCTCAACAATCCTTACTCCGCACAGGACATAAGATCTGCGTAGCTCACTAGATCCTTCTTCCTTGAGATTCAACACAAATCCTTTCACAACCTCCTACAACAACTTGCACTTAGCTCTACAAGTCTCTTACAATCATGCACATATCATTTACGATCCACATCTGATCACACAAATCTAATTACTAGAACTAAGCCATCGTCTCTCTTCTACCTTGCTTATACACCTATTTATAGATACAAAAGTGGGCCTAAGCATGGGTAAACCCACAGGTCAACATACCTTTCCCATTACATTAACCCAAACTTTGAAAAGGGGGCCAAAAGTGGACCAAGATCTCGTGATCTCTGCTTCGTCTTGCACACTTCCTTTGATAGGGTGTCAAAGTCCCAAAAGTTGTCAAATATGACCAAGTATCTCCCACAACTTGATCAACGACCAACTTGTATCGTCAAGGAGATTTATTTTACGGTCTCAATCATGGCTTCGGCTATCATTGAGAAGCATGATCACGGAAAAATTTCATTTAGGCCCTCAAAATGGCCCCAGAAGTTAAAAACTCCAAAAAATAGTAAATTGTCAAAATTGCGAGAAAATTGTTTTCAGCCAGTTGGAAAAGGTGGGAGGCCATCGATATCCACCTGGATCAATCCTCCCTCTTTAGGAAGAAACCATCTCCATTGTGTTGAGTTCTCGGGGGAGAGGAAAAAGTATTTGTTGAATCTGAATCTTGGTGAGTTGCTTGCCTTCCTGGAGACGTCACCTTGCTTGGTTTGTGGATGGCTATCATGAGCATGTGGCTAGAAGGTTTGGACCTATTTAACTGGTCTAGATACATGAGATTCTTTTGTGCAGAAGGAATCTTTACACTTTGCTACAATTTTTTTGACCTGCTTCTATTGGATAGAAGGTGTTTGTGCTAAGGCTGTATTGGTTGAAGTATACTTTTGTTCACCTTTTGAATAGATTGTGAAGAAGCTGAATTTTTTAGTATTAGATATTACCTTGTGGCCATTTATAAGTGGAACAGTAGTCCAAACTACCTCTGGTATTATATAAAGATGACCCTCCAGAGAAGAATGACACTACGGGGTCAAGACTCATAAACGTCATGGCACTTCCACATATGTGGTTGGCCCAAGAGAACATCACATATATCCGGTGGAGAAACATCACATAATACCTCATCCTTGAAGGGTTGGATGCCGCATGCCGAATGACACTACTGGATGACACAAAGATCTCATCCTTGGCGAAGCCACCCGATGTTGTATGGTTGTGGGTGTGGTGTTGTCGACAATCCCACCTATTTGATGACCTCTACTGAGATGAGGTTCTTCTGGCTTCCACTATCAACAATAAAATGTTGTGGTGTCCCCTTCACCCACATTTTTGAATGAAACAGGTTCTCCCCCTCTTCAGGATCTCTTGGTTCTTCTGGTTGAATTGATGTGGTCCTGACAATAGTAGTGGGGTCTACATCAATGATCTATCCTTTACCAGTATGTTTAGAATCAAATTCTAAATTAGGGTTCGGCTCCTTCTCTTTGATCTTGAACACTACTGACTATTTTGAGTGACATTTATTGGTGTTGTGCCAAGGGATTTTGTGGAAATCACACCATCTTCTAGTGTCCTTCTTTGTCTTCTTGTGACCCTTATTTTCCTGTGGCTTGGACTACTTTTTGGGAGAGTGCTTGTTAGGGCCATCTTTGTCATATTTTGGTTGTTGTGGATTCGCAAACACAAACTCCCATTTATTTTGGTGCTTAAATTTCTGCTCGATTTTAACAACATATCGATAAGCAGCACCGAGTGATGAGATGTCCAGAAAATCCATTTCAGTTTTGACGTATTTGTGTAGAGCCCCATGGTATTTCAGAAACAAATTTCATTCAGAGTCTTTGATATCCATCTTGGTGCATAAGGTATGGAAGGTATTGGTGAACTCTAGAACTTCTTGGCCCCTCTCTTTCAAAATTGTGGTCTATCTCATGTATTGTTCCTTATAGTTGCCAACAGGGTAATACTGTTCCTTATAGTATTGGTCCTTATAGTTGCCAAGTGGGCTCGGCACTATATATTCCAGACTCCTCTGTGGAACTTTTCTACAAGTAAGTTTCCCACCAATTGTTGACATGAGGGAGATATTTAAGGAGTTCGAAGGTGATCGTTTCTCTGTTGGAAAAATTGTGAACAGAGAAATACCCATCTAGCATATTTAACCATTTGTCTAGGGCTTCTGCATCTATCTATCCTTCAAATACAGGAATATCAAAATTAACTTGTACCTTGAAAGTCAAGGTTCTTCCAAATTGGTTGCTTGATGAATATGCACATGTTTCTATTAGAGGGCATTGGAGGATGTGGGAATAATTCTCCATCATTTCGTCCCTTTGTCGCGTGAGAGCTTTCTCAAGCAACAGATTGATACAATTGTTTTCTTCGTCATTTTTCTTTTCTTCCACCATTGAGGGTTTCTTGGGTGTGTGAGAACGATTTTCCTCAAGAGAGACAATCTTGAGACCCAACTTGCTATACTCGGACCTCATCAGGGACATGCACTGAAAAAAATGATCAAGAGTAGCCTACTCTAATACCACTGGTTCAAATGTATTTTCAGCATGAAATGAGAGAGGAGACATAATAAATAAATGCACAGAGATATTGAAGATATCCAATAGTATAACAGAAATATATCAGAGATGAAACAGTAAACACATATATACAATAATACACTTATTCTATTAATTAAAAAAATGTACAGAGATTGTAAAAATACAGAACAAAAGACTCACTAGAATGGTGGCATTTTATTTGTGATAAGAGATGTGATGGCTACTCGCATTCACAAGAAGATGATTACAATAGGGATCTGAAGACCTTTTTACAATAAACAAAAATTCCAAAAACCCTAGAAATCCAAAAAACAAACCCTAGGAGATGAAGCACCAAAAGTTATGTGGGCCTCGTTTGGGTAAGTTAGTACATCAACTTCACGGGGTCGTAACTTTTGCATACGACCTCCATTTTAGGCGTATGATAGCCCATTGGTAAGGTATCATCGAGAATACTATTTTTCAGGATAAATCATTCCTTAGGCTATCATTGAGAATATTGATCCCAAAAAACCTTCATTTAGGCCCTCAAAATGGCCCTAGAAGTTAAAAACTGCTAAAAATAGTAAATTGCCAAAATTGCCAGAAAACTGTTTTCAGCTAGTTGAAAAAGCTGGGTGGCCACTGATATCAACTTGGATCAATCCTCCCTCCTTAGGAAGCAATGGTCTCCATTTCATTTAGTTCCCAGAGGAGAGGAAAAAGCATTTGCCGAATCTAAATCTTGGTGAGTTGCTTGCCTTACTGGAGACGTCGCTCTACTCGGTTTGTGGAAGGCTATCACGAGCATGTGACTGGAAGGGTTGGACCTTTTTAAGTAGTCTGGATACATGAGATTATTTTGTGCATAAGGAATCTTTACACTTTGCTACAATTTTTTTGACCTACTTCTGTTGGATAGAAGGAGATTGGGGCGAGGCTGTAGTGGTTGCAATATCCTTTTGTTCACCTTTTGAATAGATTGTGAAGAAGTTGAATTTTGTAGTATGAGATACTACCTTGTGACACTCTTTAGGTGGAATAGTAGTCAGAACTACCTCTAGTATTCTATAGAGATGACCCCCAGAGAAGTAATGACACTATGGAGTCGATACTCATAAACAGTATGGAACTTCCACATCTGTGGTTGGCCCAAGAGAACATCATAGATATTCGGTGGAGCAACATCACATAATACCTCATCCTTGAAGGGTTGGATGTTGTATTCCAAATGACACTACTTAATGACATGAAGATCTCATCCTTGGCGAAGCCACCCGATGTTGTATGGATGTGGGTGTGGTGTTGTCGACAATCCCACCTATTTGACAACCTCTACTAAGACAAGGTTCTTATGGCTTCTGCTATCAATAATAAAATGTAGCGGGGTTCCCTTGACCCACATTTTTGAATGAAAGAGGTGCTCCCCCTCTTCAGGATCTCTTGGTTATTTTGGTTGAATTCATGTGGTCTCAAAAATAGCAGTGGGGTATGCATCAATGATCCGTCCTTTAACAGTATTTTCAAAATCATATTCTGAATAAGGGTTCAACTCATTGTCTTTGATCTCGACCACTACTAACTATTTTGAGCGACATTTATTGGTGTTGTGCCAAGGGATTTTGTGTAAATTACACCATTTTCTGGTGCCCTTCTTTGTCTCCCCGTGACCCTTAATTTCCTATGGCATGGATTGGTTTTTGGGAGATTTTTTGTTAGGGCCATCTTTGTCATACTCTGGTTGTTGCAGATTGTTGGCAAATTCAGTTAACAGACAACGAATGCTTGTCAGACAGTGAATGCTTGTCATTGATGACAAAAGTGAAGATGACATGAGAACAACAAGTTTGTAATCGACAGGAAAACATAGATAAGTTCAGAGAGGCGAATGATCGAAAGAAGTGAATTATCGAAGGCTGCGAATGATCAAAGGCAACGAATGTGCGAAAGTTTGAGAAGAATCTCTTGAGAAGAAGAATCTTTGATCATTGAAGAGGGAGACAGATCTCAGCCGTCAGATCCAAGTGCAAGGTCCGACCATTGTTGGATCGAGGAGAACCTACATGGTCTTTAAAGTGCAAGGAGAAGCGGGCGTAATCACAATATGCAAAATCACAATGAAATCTGAGCCATCAGATCAAGCTTTGATCTGGACCATTAATTCCAGTCAATGTCAGAGTTTCGAGGATCGCGTGTTGGATATATCAAAGAAACAATACAACAGGAACCTCGAAATCATGATATGCAAATTCATGATTTAATCGCAGCCACTGAATAGAGATCAGATCTAGACCGTCGATTTAACTTCTTATCGGAGTTTCGTGAATCGGGACTTTGAAGTGACAAAAACACTTGACAACAAGAACCCCGAAATAGTGATATGTGAATTCGCGCTTTAATCGCAACCATTAAGTTAAGAAGTGATCTGGACCATTGATTTTCTTCATGGAGTATTGGGGATCGGGACTTTGAAGTGACAAAAACACTTGACAACAAGAACCCCGAAATTGCGATATGCAAATTCACAATTTAATCGAAGCCATTAAGTTAAGAAGTGATCTGGACTATTGGTTTTCTTCATGGAGTATCGGGGATCGGGACTTTGAAGTGACAAAAACACTTGGCAACATGAATACCGAAATTGCGATATGAAATATGGAAATTCAATCATAGCCGTTAAATCAAGCATGGATATAGACCGTAGATGTAACTCCATATCGGAGTTTCGGGGATCGCGAACTCAAAAAGAAAAGAAACAAATGCAACATGAAATGCGAAATTGCGATATGAGAAATTGCGATTCAATCGCAGCCATCAAGTCAAGATCAGACCTGGGCCGTTGATCAAACTCCATATTAGAGTTTCGCGAATCGTGACATAGAGAGGCAAAGAACACAATGCAACAAGAATGTCGATTTCGCAGTATGCGAAATCACGATTGAATCTGAACCGTCAGATCAAGAAATGATCTGGACCATTGATATGACTTCTTCACGGAGTTTCAGGGATCGGGATTTGTAAGTGACAAAAACTATGAATGCCAAGAATACCAAAATTGTGATGTGTGAAATCTCGATTGGATCTAAACCATTGGATCAAGTATTGATCAGAGGGTTACTGTTCTCTCTCACAGTTAACTACTGAGTTTGGAATCTGTTAGTAAAATGGACTCATGATTGCAAATCAGTTAGCGTTTCAGTTGGCATTTCGGTTGCTTAGACAGTTGTCATCTTTTTTCCCAAGGAGTTGGGAAGTTGAACCGTCATGTTCGTGTGTATAAAAGAAGATGAAACAGACTGTGTCTGGTTGGTGGTTCTGTAAGTGAAAAAAAATGAAACTGTAAGAATAGACAAGGATAGAATGCATAGGAGGAGATCGAGGATATGTGAAGTGTGAGATGAAATGCAGAGCAGAATAACATAATGAGTTGAATAAGAGAAGAACAAGAGCACGAGTTGATGTAGAGCATACCTTCTGAATAGACAGAGGAAGAGAAAAGCAACATAACAGTGTGCAGAAGACCAGATTTACAGAACAAAGAAATATTGGTAAGAACTAATTTATCTGTAAAGTTGAATGTTTATTTATCCATTTATATTTCAGGGTGGTTGGGAGGTGCTTGGGAGGACTGTTGTCCTCAGAGGTTCAAGTGGGAGCTTGAACATAGGAAGTTGTAGCCTCCATCTGGTTGTAGCTAGAGAAACCAGGGTGGCAGGCTGGTGCAAGGGAGAACAAGTGTTCTCTGTTATACAGGTTGGAGCCTGTGTAACTGGAAGTTGGTGCTTCCATCCAGTTGGTGTTGGAACATTCAGGAAGTTGGTGCTTCCATCCAGTTGGTGCTGGAACATTCAGGAAGTTGGTGCTTCCATCCAGTTGGTGCTGGAATATTCAGGGAGTTGGTGCTAGAGAAACCAGAGAGTTGGTGCTCTCAAACAAGTTGCATCTTGTAAAACATAGGTAGCAGCCTCACATTGAGTTGGTGCTCAAATATAGATGATGTACATAACTTAAAAGACTACCTATCATTTCGAAGAATAAGAGGTTTTCTCCCTTTATGGGTTTCCTCGTGAAAAATATGCTTCTGTGTATACTTTATGTGTGACCGTTGTTCTTTACCTTTACTGTCCATATGATGTATATTGTTGATGACCACATGAAGAAAGATTAATAATATTTTAACAGGCTTAAAATTGTTTAAGCTCACTTACAATTGATTCACCCCCCCTCTCAGTGGTATTAATAATTTCAACACGGATTTGCAGACCTGAACTCACGTTTGTTCTAGTGCTTAATTTTCTTCTCGATTTTAATAACATATCGATAAGTAGCACTGAGTGATGAAATGTCCAGAAAATCCATCTCATTTTGGATGTATCTATGTAGAGCCCCATGGTATTTCAAAACCAAATGTCGTTCAGAGTCTTTGATACCCACCTTGGTGCGCAAGGTATGGAAGGTATTGGTGAACTCCAAAATTTCTTGGCCCCTCTCTTTCCACAGTGTGGTCCATCTCATGTATTGGTCGTCATAGTTACAAACAAGGTAGTACTATTCCTTTATCGCATCCACAAAAAAATCCCAAGTGGGCTCGGCCCCATATATTCCAGACTCCTCTGTGGAACTTTTCTCCCAATAAGTTTCCCACCAATGTTTGACATGAGGGAGAACTTTAAGGAGTGTGAAGGTGGTCATTTCTCTGTCGAAAAAATTGTGAATAGAGAAATACCCTTCTAGCATATTTAACTATTTGTCTAGGGATTTTGCATCTATCTATCCTTCAAATACAGGAATATCAAAATTAACTTGTACCTTGAAAGACGAGGTGCTTCCAAAGTGGCCACTTGATGAATATGTGCCTGTTTATATCGACTGGCGTTGAAGGATGTGGGAAAAAATCTCCATCATTTCATCCCTCTGTCACGTGAGAGCTTGCTCAAGAAGCATAATGATAGCATCGTTTTCTCCATCATTTTTCTTTTCTTCCACCATTGAGGGCTCGTAACTTTTGCATACGATCTCCATTTTAGGCGTGTGATAGCCCGTTGGAAAGGTATAATTGAGGAGATTAATTTTGGGGGCTCAATCATGCTTTTAGATATAATTGAGAATATTGTTCCTGGAAAACCTTCATTTAGGCCCTCAAAATGGCCCCAGAAGTTCAAAACTGCTAAAAATAGTAAATTGTCAAAATTGCCAGAAAACTATTCTGAGCCAGTTGGAAAAGGTGGGTGGTCACCAATATCCACCAGGATCAATCCTCCCTCCTTAGGAAGCAATGGTCTCCATTGTGTTGAGTGCCCGAGGGAGAGGAAAAAGCGTTTGTTGAATCTGAATCTTGGTGAGCTGCTTGCCCTACTGGAGACATCACGTTGCTCAGTTTGTGGAAGGCTATCATGAGCATGTGGTTGGAAGGGTTGGACCCTTTTAACTAGTCTGGATACATGAGATTTTTTTGTGTAGAATGAATCTTTACACTTTTCTACATTTTTTTCGACCTTCTTCTATAGGATAGAAGGTGCTTGGGCTGAGGCTGTAGTGGTTGTAGTATCCTTTTGTTCACCTTTTGAACAGATTGTGAAGAAGATGAATTTTTTAGTATTCTGTAGAGATGATCTCCCAAAGAAACAATGACACTGTGGGGTCGAGACTCATAAACAGCATGGCACTTCCACATATATGGTTGGCTGAAGAGAACATCACAGACATCTGGTGGGGCAACATCACGTAATACCTCATCCTTGAATGGTTGGTTTCCATATGACAATCTACACTTCTAGCTAATATGAATATCTTGTCCTTAGCAAAGCCACCCAATGTTCTATGGATGTGGGTGTGGTGTTGTCAACAATCCCAACTATTTGATGACCTCTGCTAAGATGAGGTTCTTTTGGCTACCTTTATAAACAATAAAATGCAGTGGGGTCCCCTTCACCCACATTTGTGAATGAAAAAGGTGCTCCCCCTCTTCAGGATCTCTTGGCTCTTTTGGTTGAATTTTTGTGGTCGCGACAATAGTAGTGGCTTCTGTGTCAATGATCTGTCCTTTGCCAGTATTTTCAAAATCAGATTCTGAATCAAGGTCTAGTTCCTTTTCTTTGATGTCGGCCACCAATGACTGTTTTGAGTGACATTCATTGGTGTTGTGCCAAGGGATTTTGTAGAAATTGCACCATTTTCCAGTGTCCTTCTTTGTCTTCCTGTAAACCTTATTTTCCTGTGGCTTGGACTGGTTTTTGAGAGACTATTTGTTAGGGTCATCTTTGTCATACTTTGGTTGTTGCAGATTTGCATACCCGAACTCCCGTTTGTTCTAATGCTTAAATTTCTGCTCGATTTTAACATCGTATCGATAAGAAACACCGAGCGATGAGATGTCCAGAAAATCCATTTTAGTTTGGATGTATCTGTGTAGAGCCCCATGGTATTTTAGAGCCAAATGTTGTTTTGAGTCTTTGATAACCAACTTGGTGCACAAGGTATTGAAGGTATTGGTGAACCACGAAACTTCTTGTCCCCTCTCTTGGTGTAGTGTGGTCCATCTCATTTATTGGTCCTCAAAGTTTCCAACAGCCTAATACTGTTCCTTTACCGCATCCAAAAAAAAATCCCAAGTGGGCTCGGCCCCATATATTCAAGATTCCTCTGTGGAAATTTGCTCCTAGTAATTTTCCCACAAATGTTTGACATGATGGAGAGATTTAAGGAGTGTGAAGGTTATATTTTCTCTTTCGAAAAAATTGTGAATAGAGAAATACCCTTCAAGTAGATTTAACCATTTATCTAGGGTTTATACATCTATCTGTCCTTTAAATACAAGGATATCAAAACTAACTTGTACCTTGAAAGGTGAGGTGGTTCCAAAGTGGTCTCTTGATGAATATGCCCATATTGCTATCGGTAGGCATTGAAGGATGTGGAAAAAATTCTCCATCATTTCGTCCCTCTTTCATGTGAGAGCTTGCTCAAGCAACATACTGATAGGATCTCTTGCTCCATCATTTTTATTTTCTTCCGCCATTGAGGGTTTCTTGGGTGTGAGAGAGAGATTGTCCTCAATAGATACAAGATCAAGACCCAACCTTCTATATTCATACCTTGTCGGGGAAATGCACTTAAAAAACTGATCAAGAGCAGCCTGCTTTGATACCACAGATCCAGATTTATTTTTCGGCACAAAATGAGAGCGGAGATATAATAAAGAAATGCACAGAGATCACAAATATACAATAATATAACAGAAGTGTATCAGATATGAAACCATAAACACATATATAGAGTAATACGTGATTTCTATTAATGAAAGAAATTTACAAAGATTGTAAAAATACAGAGAAAAATATTCGCTAGATGGTGGCAGCTTATCTCTGAGAAGAGATGTGACAGCTACTCGCATTCGTAACAAGATGATTACAATGAGGCTCTGAAGGCCTTTTTACAATAAAAAAGAATGCCAAAAACTCTATACATCCAAAAACATAACCCTAGGTGATGAAGCACCAAAAGTCATGTGGGCCCCGTTTGGTTAAGTCAGTACATCAACTTCCCAGGGTCGTAACGTTTTGCATGCGATCTTTGTTTTAGGCGTATGATAGCCCATTAGAAAGGTACCATCGAGGAGATTTATTTTGGGGGCTCAATCATGCCTTAGTCAATCATTGAGAAGATCAATCCTAGAAAACCTTCATTTAGGCCCTCAAAATGGCCCCAGAAGTTAAAAACTGTTAAATATAGTAAATTGCCAAAATTGCCAGAAAATTGTTTTGTGCTAGTTGCAAAAGGTGGGTGGCCATAGACATCCACCTGGATCAATCCTCCCTCCTTAGGAAGAAATGGTATACATTGCATTGAGTGTCAGGGGGAGAGGAAAAAGAGTTTGCTAAATCTGAATCTTGGTGAGTTGCTTGCCTTGTTGAAGACGTCACGTTGCTGTATTTCTGGAAGGCTATCTTGACCATGTGGCTGGAAGGGTTGGACCTTTTTAACCAGTTTGGATACATTATATTATTTTGTGATAAATGAATCTTTACACTTTGCTACAAATTTTTCGACCTACTTCTATTGGATAGAAGGTGCTTGGGCCGAGGGTTTAGTGGTTGTAGTATCCTTTTGTTCACCTTTCAAATAGAATGTGAAGAAGCTAAATTTTGTAGCATGAGATACTACCTTGTGGCACGTTTTAGGTGGAACAATAGTCAGAACTACCTCTAGTATTCTGTAGAGATGATCCCCTAGAGAAACAATGACACTGTGGGGTCGAGACTCATAAGCAACATGGCACTTCCATGTATATGGTTGGCCCAAGAGAACATCACAAACATCTGGTGGGGAAACATCACATAATACCTCATCCCTGAAGGGATGGATGTTGTATGACAATCGACACTGCTGGCTGACATGATTATCTCATCCTTGGTGAAACTACCTGATGTTGTATGGCTGCGAGTGTGGTTTTGTCGACAATCCCAATTGTTTGACAACCTCTCCAAAGATGAGGTTCTTGGTTCTTCCGATATCAACAATAAAATGGAGTGCGGTACCCTTCACCCACATTTGTGAATGAAAAAGGTGCTCCCCATCTTCATGATCTGTTGGTTCTTCTGGTTGAATTGTTTCATTCGTGACAATAGCAGTGGGGTATATGTCAATGATCTATACTTTACCAGTATTTTCATAATCAGATTCAAAATCAGGTTTTGTCTCATTTTCTTTGATCTTAGACACCAATGACTATTTTGAGTGACATTCATTGTTGTTGTGCCAAGGGATATTGTGAAAATTGCACCATTTTTGGGTGTCCTTCTTTGTCTTCCTATGACCCTTGTTTTCCTGTGTCTTGTATTGGTTTTCGAGAGACTGTTTGTTAAGGCCGTCTTTGTCATACTTTGGTTGTTGCAGATTTTTAGACAGGAACTCCTGTTTGTTCTGGTGGTTAAATTTATACTCGATTTTAACAGCATATCGATAAGCAACACCGATTGATGAGATGTCCAGAAATTCCATTTTAGTTTGGATGTATATGTGTAGATCCCCACAGTATTTGTAGTGTCCCCAAGACCGAGCCTTTGTAAATATGATGTATGAAATGAATTGTAAATATGTGTTATAGGCTGGTAATCCAAGTTTGTATAGGCYGGTTGGCTTATGTGATTGTTAGGCCAGAGATCCTAAGGGTTAGAGGCCAAGGGCCTGATTTTGTACCTGTATGTATGAAACACATTAATAAAATATAAACATCGCCATGTGCAAAYTGACCACGATGAATGAGTGATGGGGGACTGAGCTTCCACAGAGTGGACAAGGAATTAGGGTCTAGAAGGTGGGAAAAGGGGCTAAGCCTAGGGGCTTAAGCCTTGGGAATAATAATAAAATATTATTCCAAAGAACATGTGCATTTTATTTTATTTTTATCCTAAGTTCTTGGTAAGTGGAAAATGTGCAAAGTGAATGCATGCTGATGGAACGCATGCAGTTCCAGGGGTGACAAGTGTCAACCCTGGTGCATGCAAATAAAATGACCGAGATGAGCTGAGAGAAGGGTTCCTCCTCCATTCCACCTGACTGCCTGAGCATGTACGGAGTTATGAATAGTACGATCGACCCAACCTCTGCAAGAATACCTCGTGCATTCATGAGAGCTGAAAAATCCTATGTTTGTTTCTGAAAAATCCATGTACACCCTCTGTTTTGAGAGTCGAGAAGCCTATGTTCATTTCTGAAAAGCCAGGTTCACCCTATCCATTCTGAGCCATGGAGTCTGTGTTGATCCCTGCAGGAATTGCTTGTGACGCAATCTCGAAAACCATCATTGTGAGACCTTGTCATCATTACTGAGCCTATTTGGGAAGCTTGTGTCTATATTCCCAGTTGGTTGTGGTGGCCACACAGAGCTGGACTATGCATGGCTTGCTGGCTAGTGAAAGTTGTGACTGAGCCTATGTATAACCTCTCTCTAGGTGAGGGACGCGACTGTTGTTGGAAGAGGCAGGCTGTCAGGCATATGAGCAACTCTCTCCAGATGAGAGAGTTTGTTGGGAAGTGGTTTCTTCTAGAGAGTTTCTAGCACCAAATTCAGGTTCTGAGACTTTCTGACCTGACCTATTACTGAGACCCAGAGAGGGAGGTGTAGCACCGATGGACTATGCTTGTGAAGGTGTATACTCCCAGGCAGAGCACGCATGCGGGGAATGAGAGTCTAGAAGTATTGGGTGTAAGATGGCATTCTGGGAAGAATCCTTCTAGTCTTTCTGTGATATTTTTCCTGTAACCTCAGCCTAGCCTAGGATTCCTTGCCTTAGGGTGGAGCTTAGTCCCAGCTCAGGGGTGACCCATTGCTGAGATGACGAGCAGTATGGTCTAAGGCTGGGAGGTTTATGAAACGCCTGCACGTGGTTTGTGGAATCACCAAGGTTTTCAAAGATAAGTATCATATGATGTTTTATTCATAATTCTACATCTCTGTGTAATTATAAATATCATGTATTCTACAGTGCATATCAATTTAATGTTAATGCTATTGATGTATATTATAGAAGTAAATAATATGTTTACTCTGAGCTTAAATGTATTTCTTTGCTTAAATTCATGTGGATTATATAATGCTTGTATGAGCTATGTAAAAGGTGTGTTACAGATTGGTATCTGACAGCGATAAAAGCCTTGGTAACAAAAAAAGTAGCGTTGCAATTTGGTATTAGAGCCAAGGTTTCGAAACTGAGCCTAGATGGGCCATTTGAGTGGTCTTTGGACTGAGGGTGTGAGGAGAAATTGTGTCTGGAGGACCAATTTTGGACCCTGGAATGATCTAGAGTGTCAAGGAGTAACTTGACCATTCCTACAAGATCAGGAGGTATAGCAGTGTTGTGAAACCGTAGCTGGTGTGGTCTATGGCCATAGGAAGAGAGGACTCCACACCAGAAGTGCTAGAACCTTAGGATCTGTTTGGAAGGGAAGGCGAACCCTCATGACTTTTAGATATGGAAATTGTGTGCAGGATTTAAAAACCCTTTGGAGTTGCACAAGAGCATGGGAATCATGATACGTGAACTCCCAAAAACATGAGAAGATCTACACTGTATATCTGGGAGGAAAGCTCGACCATTAGATATGGTGGAGTCGCGCTTTAGTTAGTCACGAAAACCTTTCAGACTTTGCAAATTCGGGAGATGGGAAGTGAGGGAGGTGAACACCTCTGAAACCCAAAACTTGAAATCCTGAAATGATCTACATCGTAGATCGTAGGAAGGGAGTTGATGAGTAAACCGTAATTTCATGATTTCAGCAACGAAAGTTCAAGATATGGGATACACAGACTCCCAATGCCCGAAACCTTGAAACGTTGAAAATATCTATGATGTAGATATGAGAGGGCACCTAACTGTTGGATTTTTTCTTGGAATGGACGTGGGTGCATGGATGTGTACCACATGCTAGAGAATCAAAAAGAGAGGCGAGAGAGGTCGGACCCGAAGATGTCACCGATGGAGACGTGGATCCTCCGAAACGTGCCACACGCCACTATGGTTAAGGGAGACAATTGTGTTGTGGGCCTAGAGAATAAAGTAAATCAGAATTTCAGATTTCAGGGATTGTAGCGATAAGGAGTTGGAAATCACTACATAGTGAACTCCCGGGTACTGAAAACCCGAAGTCCCAAAGTCCCGAAGCCATCGAAGACTAAAGAATCGTAACAGGTTTTAAGGGCGATAGCTGTGTTGTGGGCCTGGAGAGAAAGGAAACTAAAATTTTGGATTTTGGGGATTGTAGTGATAAGAAGTTAGGAGTCACTGCATAGTGAACTCCCGGGTACTAGAAACCTAAAGTCCCAAAAATCGCAGAGCCAACAGAGCTCAAAAAACCTTGTGAATTCAAATGTTTCTCACTCATGTTGGTTTATGATTATTGTGATTTTATTAAAGGTTTAAGGACTGAAAAACTTTGGATTGATTGCAAATTGAGAGTGCAGAGTTCAATTAGTGTCAGGACACCAGTTAATCGACGTTGAGTATAGAAATGGAAGAGGTGCAGATTGCCTCCATTTCAGAGGATGAAATAGAAGGAAGAGATGTCAACCTAGGAGTTGAAGGATCAAACTCCAATGGGCATGGAAAAGAATTAGACAAGGAAGGGCACATAATGAAAATCATTGAAGGATTGCAAAGAGATGCCTAGGCATGCCGATCTGATAGCCGAAAACTCATGAAAGTCAGGGATCGACAGGGTGAATTCAACTTAAAAATGTTGAAGAGCCTGGAAAGAATAGAAAAGAAATTGGAAAAAGAGAGTGAGACAATCATATCAAGAAGGGTCAGAACCCCTGAGAGGAGAAGAAGATCAAGGAGTGGTAGCAGACATTACTGTCCCTCCCTGAAGCATTGTGGCAGAGAAACACACAGTAGTTCAAGCTCATCTCCTACCAGAAAACATCGAAAATATGGAAAGGATGAATTGAAAGGGGAGATGAACAAGATCAAGCCTCCAACATTTGATGGAGAACATAAGAAGGAGGAAGATTCTGATACATGGTTGCTTGGCATGAGGAAATATTTCCAAATGCAGAATTATTACACACATGCAGAAGGAAGAATTGCAATGTATCAACTGAAAGGAAAATCATCCATGTGGTGGGATCAGTTTGTGCAAGTGCAATGCATCAGAAATAAAGATGTCACTTGGAAGGAGTTTAAGAGGTATTTTGAGAAGAAATACCTGAATAAAATATACTATGATAGAAAGATGAAGGAGTTCTTTGAACTCAATCTATGCAGCATAACCATTGATGAGTACGAACAAATTTTTCTGGAACTACTGAAGTATGTTCCATTCATCAAAGACGAGGTTGTCAAAATTTAGAGGTATCTGAGTGGACTGCCACCTTCTATTGGTGAAAATATTCAATATGATGATCCTAAGACTATGGAAGAAACCATAAGAAGGGATAAATGCTTATTTGAACAACAAAGAGAAAATCCTACCATTCGGAAGGCTTGGAATGATCAGAGGAAGTTTAAGACGGAACAAAGGCAGAAGGGAAACAAGCCTTCCTTTTTTAGAAATAGTCTTAAGGGACAACCATCATTTAGAGAGCTGAGAATGGATGAAGAGGGAGCACAAAGACAGAGACAAACACCCATTCAGTGTTGAATTTGTAAAGGAAACCATAAGTATAGATATTGTCCCCATAAAAATGGTAAAGCAAGAACTGTTCATACTGTTCAACAAGATGAAACAATGGAAGATATGGGCAGAAGAATGCCAAGGATATACATAGCCCTGGACAACAAGAAAGAATAATTTCAATCGCACATGATTGAAGTGGAAGGTATGATTAACAATCGACCACTTATTATTTTAATTGATTCATGGGCTTGCCATAGTTATGTAGATCCTAGGGTGGTGGAAAGTTTGTGTTTATCAAGAAGCAAACATGAAAAGTCTTGGCTAGTGCAGTTAGCCACAGGAACAAAAAGGAAGGTCTTTGAATTAGTTAAGTCTTGTTCAGTGGACATGAAAGGATTGAGCACTAAGGTTGAATTGAATATTCTTCCTTTAGGATCTTATGACTGCTTAATTGGGATGGACTGGTTGGACCAGCACCATGCCCTTCTAGACTGTCATAACAAGAGGTTTACATGCCTGGACAAAGAGGGAAATCAGGTAACAGTCTAAGGAATTCCCAGAGCCATAGATGTTAGAGAAATATTAGCCATGCAACTGAAGAAGTGTTATAGGAAAGGCTGTCAATTATTTGCAGCCCATGTGGGAGAAGCATCCAAAGATGCAGTCTCGAAGCTGGAATACCATGAGGTACTCAAAGAGTTCAAGGACATATTTTAGGAGGTACCTGGACTACCTCTGAAGAGGGACATCGATTTTTCTATAAATTTGATACCAGGAGAAGCTCTAGTTTCGAAAGCTCCTTGTAGAATAAGTACGTCGGAGTTGAAAGAGTTGCAATTCTAGCTCAAAGAGATATTAAAGAAGGGGTACATTCACCCCAGCATTTCACCTTAGGGAGCCCTGGTCCTATTTGTGAAAAAGAAAGATGGGACGTTGAGACTGTGCATTGATTTCTGGCAGTTGAATAAGGTAACTATCAAAAACAAGTATTCTCTGCCAAGGATTGATGATATTTTCGATCAGTTGAAGGGTGCAAGAATATTTTCGAAGATAGATCTCAGATCGGGATATCACCAGGTAAGAATAAATGATGAGGACATCAGCAAGACCGCCTTTAGAATAAGGTACGGTCATTATGAGTTCACAGTGGTGTCATTTGGATTGTCAAACGCACTTGTTGTTTTCATGTGCTTAATGAATGGTGTATTCAGGGACTATTTAGACAAGTTTTTCATAGTCTTCCTGGACGACATCTTGGTGTATTCCAATTCATAGGAAGAGCATGAGAAACACCTGAGAATGGTGCTACAAGTGTTGAGAGAACACCAGTTGTATGCCAAGTTGAGCAAATGTTCATTTGATCAAAGACAGATCCATTACTTGGGACATATTATTTGAGAAGCGGGGATTGTTTTGGATCCTGAAAAGGTTGAGGCCATCCGTGAATGGTCAGCACCAAGGAATGTTGTAGAAGTTAGATCTTTTATGGGTCTGGCAGGCTACTATAGAAGGTTTATAGTCGGATTCTCAAAGATAGCTCACCTTATCACTTCCTTGCAAAGGAAGGAGAAGAAGTTTCAGTGGACTGAAGAGTGTGAGTGCAGTTTCTAGCGATTGAACCAGTTGTTAACCAGTGCTCCAATCCTAAAGATTGCATATCCAAATATGGATTTCGTGGTGTGCACAGATGTGTGTAAGGAGGGACTGGGAGGATTTATCAACCAAAAGGGATTTGTAATCTGTTATGAATCCCGAAATATGAAAGAGCATGAAAGGAATTATGCCACTCATGATTTAGAGCTGGTAGCAATTGTCCAACATTGAGGAAATGGAGACATTACCTCATGGGAAGGAGATTCGAATTGAGAACGAACCACAACGGTCTGAAGTATTTATTTGATCAGCCAACTTTAAATGCCAAGCAAACCAAATGGCTGGATTTTCTATGTGAATATGACTTTGATATCAAGAATATCAAAGGGAAAGAAAATAAGGTGGTTGATGCACTCAGCAAAAAAGCACAAAAATTACATGCTACAGCCATTAGCATGTACAGGACTGAGATTAAGAATAGAATTTTGGAATATGAAAATGTTGATTTGCAGTACAGAGGTCTGGTAGCAAAGCTACAGCAACGTGAGAAACCATATACCCCATGAAGTTACACCTTGGAAACTGATGGCTTACTTCTGTATAATAACACAGTGTACGTATCCAATGTCTGAGAATTGAAGCTGACAATTCTAAAAGAAATGCATATCGTGGCTTATGCTAGAATCCTGGATATCAAAAGACTATGGTAGCAGTCAAAAGCTATTACTTTTGGCCAGGTCCGAAGAAATAAATCATTGAATACATCGCCATATGTATGGAGTGCCAGAAAGTTAAGGCTGAACATAGGCACCCAACATGGTTGCTGTAGCCTTTACCCATTTCTGAGTGGAAATGGGAAGTGGTGACAATGGATTTTATCATAGGATTTCCCAGAACAAGCAAGCAGCATGATTCAATCATGGTGGTGGTGGACAAACTTACAAAATCTGCCCATTTTATTCCACTGAAAACCACTCAGAAGGCAGTAGATGTTGATGATATCTTCTTAAAAGAAGTGGCACACTTGCACGAAATTTCCAAGACAATTGTGTTTGATAGGGACCCAAAATTCACCTCAAATTTTTAGAAAGGACTGTTTACTGGATTCAGAATGAATCTGAACTTTATTACAACATATCATCCTGAGTTTGATGGTCAAATAGAAAGGGTGAACAGAGTAATAGAAGACATACTGAGAATGTATGTGATGGATAAACCATCAAGGTGGGAAGACTACCTTCATTAGGTAGAATTCGCCTACAATAATGGGTATCATACATAATTGAAGATGAACCCATTTGAATCACTTTATGGAAGAAAGTGCAACACTCTAGTGAGCTGGGATAATCCAACTGACAAAGCAGTGGTTGGGCCTGAGCTGCTCAAAGAGATGGAAGGCCAAATGATATAAATTAAATAGAATCTAAAAGCTGCCCAGGATAGGAAGAAAAGTTACACTGATAGTAACAGAACCCATAGAGAATTCAAAGTGGGTGACAACGTTTTCCTGAAAGTGAAAACCAACAGGAGTTCCCTAAAGTTGGGAAGTTGTGCCAAGTTAGCAGTGAAATTTTGTGGGCAGTTTGAAATCCTAGAAAGGATTGGGCCAATTGCATACATGCTTGCATTACCTGTATCTATGACTGTACATAATGTGTTTCATGTTTCACTGCTTAAGAAATATATACCTAATGTTAATCATGTTATCGATTGGAATGTGATTCAGGTGGATCTAGAAGGTGTCCTGCAAGTGCATCCTATGCGCATATTAGACAGGAAAAACAAACAACTCCAGAATCGAGCTATAGAGCTTGTAAAGGTCCAGTGGACCTGGTACAGTCCTAAGGATGTGGAATAGGAGCATGAAGAGGTTATGCAGGCAGAGTACCCGCATCTTTATTGAAAATTTTGAAAAGCTTGCAAAGACAGTGTAAGGTTGCACTGAGGACAGTGCAAAAATAAGGGGAGGGGGATTGTAGTGTCCCCAAGACCGCGCCTTTGTAAATATGATGTATGAAATGAATTGTAAATATGTGTTATAGGATGGTGAGCCAAGTTTGTATAAGCCAATGGGCTTATGTGATTGTTAGTCCAGAGAACCTAAGGGTTGGAGGCCAAGGGCCTGATTTTTTACCTATATGTATGCAACACATTAATAAAATATAAACACCACCGCGTGTAGACCGACCATGATGAATGAGTGATGGGCGACAAGGAATTAGGGGCTGGAAGGTGGGAAAAGGGGTTAAGCCTAGGGGCTTAAGCCTTGGGAATAATAATAAAATATTATTCCAAAGAACATGTGCATTTTATGTTTTCTTTATCCTAATTTTCTGGCAAGGGGAAAACGTGCAAGGGGGATGCATGATGATGGAAGACATGAAGTTCTGGGGGTGACAAGTGTCAACCCTGGTGCATGCAAATAAAATGACCGAGATGAGCCATGTGAGGGGTTCCTCCTCCATTCCACCCGACTTTCTGAGCATGTATGGAGCTCTGAATATTATGATCGACCCAACCTATGTAAGAGTACCTCGTGCATTCCTGAGAGCCAGAAAAGCCTTTGTTTGTTTCTGAAAATTTGTGTACACCCTCTACTCTGAGAGCTGAGAATCCTGTGTTCATTTATGAAAAGCCAGGTTCACCCTCTCCATTCTGATTTGTGGAGTCTGTGTCGATCCCCATGGGAATTGCTTGTCACGCAATCTCGAAAACCATCACTGTGAGACCTTTCCATCATTGTTGAGCCTATTTGGGAAGCCCGTGTCTGTATTCCCGGTTGGCTGTGGTGGCCACGTAGAGCTGGATTGCACATGGGTTGCTGGCTAGCGCAAGTTGTGATTGAGCTACTCTATGACCTCTCTCCAGGTGAGGGATGTGACTATTGTTGGAAGAGGCAGGTAGTCAGGCCTGTGAGCAACTCTCTCCAGGTGAGAGAGTTTGTTGGGAAGTGGTTTCTTCCAGAGAGTGTCCAGCACCAGCTTCGGGTTCTGAGACTTCCTGATCTGGCCTATTTCCGAGACCCAAAGAGGGAGGTGTAGCACCGATGGACTATTCTTGTGAAGGTGTATACTCCCGGAAGGAATAGGCATGCGGGGAATGAGAGTCTGGAAGTAGTGGGCGTAAGATGGCATATTGGGAAGAATCCTTCTAGTCTTTCTGTGTTGTTTTCCCTGTAACCTCAGCCTAGCCTAGCATTCCTTGCCTTGGGGTGGAGCTTAGTCCCAACTTGGGGGTGACCCACTGATGAGCTAACAAGCAGTGTGGTCTAAGGCTGGGAGGTTCGTGGAAGGACTACACGTGGTTGGTGGAATCGCCAATTTTTTCAAAGATAAGTATCAAATGATGTTTTATTCATAATTCTGCATCTCTATGTAATTATAACTATCATGTATTCTGTGATGCATATCAATTTAATGTTAATGCTATTGATTGTATATTATAGTAGTAAATAATATGTTTACTTTGAGCTTAAATGTATTTCTTTGCTTAAATGCATGTGGATTACATAATGCTTGTATGAGCTATGTAAAAGGTGTGTTACAGATTGGTATCTGACAACGATGAAAGCCTTGGTAACAAAAAAAGTAGCGTTACAGTATTTCAGAAGCAAATTTCGTTCACAGTCTTTGATAGTCAGCTTGTTACGTAAGGTATGGAATGTGTTTGTGAACTCTGAAACTTCTTGGCCCCTCTCCTTCCACAGTGTGGTCCATCTCATGTATTTTTCCTCATAGTTGCCAACAGGGTAATATTGCTCCTTTATAGCATCCACAAAAAATTCCCAAGTGGGCTCGACCCCATATATTTGAGACTCCTCTTTGGAACATTTCTCCCATTAAGTTTCCCACCAATGTTTGACATGAGGGATAAATTTAAGGAGTGTGAGGGTGATCATTTTTCTGTCGGAAAAATTGTGAACAAAGAAATACCCTTCTAGCAGATTTAACCATTTGTCTAGGGCTTCTGCATCTATCTATCCTTCAAATACAGTAATATCAAAATTAACTTGTACCTTGCAAGGCGATGTGCTTCCAAAGTGGCCTATTGATGAACATGAGCCTATTTCTATCGATAGGCATTGAAGGATGTGGGAAAATGTCTCCATCATTTCATCCCTC
>JZKD02S1804380.1:57585-75522 GCA_000966675.3 Picea glauca | reverse complement strand
ATCTAGAATTTACCTTTCCATCACTTGACCAGAAATGATGACCAGGGCTGCATCAAACACTGAGGTCGGAATCTTCACATTAATCGTGAAAGTTATCGTACCTTTTGTTTTTTTTAATATATTTTTTCGAAATTCTTCAATTTACAGATTTGAATTGTTAAGATAATTCATTGAATTGTTGAATCATTGAAGCGGGACGTGTCGTTTTTCTCGAAGATATCGTGAAGACTTGAAATTCCACACTCTGGTTGGATGAAAAAAAGCCACTCATCACGCAATGCGATGTATAACACGTTTACTCTAAATGATTTGCTGAGTATACCTATACACATATACATTCTTTTTCTTTCTGTAACCAGCATGAAAGGAGTCTTGTCTTCAGCCAAGAAAATGATCTGCTTCCATGGAAAGAATTTATCATCTTTCCTTGCAGGGAAGATTAATATTGTTGTCTGTGTTTATCATATTTTCTGTTAATGTAGACATTTGCAGAAACCTAGATACATAGTGGAGGCAATGGAAAAGGCAATGGCGACTCCTAACTACAAATTGAGAAATGCAAACGCCAACAAGTTTGTGAGAAATGTGAAGATCTAAAAGTCCCTCACAATATATCTTGACAAAGAAAAATTCAAAGCCACTCTAACCAAGCTAACAATCTCAAGTCAAATTTTCAATCTCACTTTCTCCATAAGAGCTCCTCTCCTTTCATAAGTTGAAGAGGATAAGATGAGGCGGTTAGGATGATCCCACTAAATCATAAAAGAGAGTAAGATTCAAACTAATCAGAGGCCACCTCACCATATAAGTTTATCCTTCTAAAAGCATCGAGAAGATGCTCGTTTTTCCCACTTACAAAAATTGTCACACCCATACAACTAAGAAGAGTGCGATGACATCGCAGGCCAGGTTTAGTACAACATGCGACAATTTGGGATCGTCGCACCCCTAGAACTGGACAAGGTGCGATGATCCTCCTTATTAGGGTTTTTACAAAGGAAAATATGATTTCATCTCTCACAAAAAGTTCTTCTCCCTTCTTTCCTCAGGAATTCAGAGGACCGATCTCTCTAAAGATAACATATAGGTTTACATCATTAATGGTCATAGGGATGATAGAAATAATGTGTAACAGAGAGCTCCCGAAAGTATGAAGTTAGAACATAGTGATCGCTGAAATACTTTGTCGAGTGTGTGTAGGGGACAAGGAACAGTCGTTCGGAATCCTGCCAACAAACAAGGAAATACAGTACAATAATATATCATCACTAAGGTAGGAATTCTCATACTCAGAATACAAATGACTCAAAGCATAAATGCCGACATACAAAGATCCATGTCAAGTAAGAAAAGTCATGGCCAACAAACATACATTGTGGAGGCATGCCAATATGACTCAAATCTGAACATAGCCACCAAAAATACACTGTGGATCTATGTGTTAAAGATACAAATTTGAACATAGCCACCAGACATACACTGTGGATCTATGCACCATTACAATTTGAATATACTCCAATGCAACCTGAATCTATCATAAAATATTTAGGGTCTTCATCTCCACCACTCTATAGTACGAATCTAACCATGCGAATACATATGTTGAAGTCGAANCAAGGAAATACAGTACAATAATATATCATCACTAAGGTAGGAATTCTCATACTCAGAATACAAATGACTCAAAGCATAAATGCCGACATACAAAGATCCATGTCAAGTAAGAAAATTCATGGCCAACAAACATACATTATGGATGCATGCCAATATGACTCAAATCTGAACATAGCCACCAAAAATACACTGTGGATCTATGTGTTAAAGATACAAATTTGAACATAGCCACCAGACATACATTGTGGATCTATGCACCAGTACAATTTGAATATACTCCAATGCAACCTGAATCTATCATAAAATATTTAGGGTCTTCATCTCCACCACTCTATAGTACGAATCTAACCATGCGAATACATATGTTGAAGTCGAACATGGTAGAAACCACTTGATTATTGGTCATTAGTTTATAACATTAACAAGTGCGAGGGAAATCACCATTAATGTGAATGACTCCCAAGGTACACTAGTATAATCCAACAAGTGTGAATTAATAAGCTAAGGTCGAACACTCGATGAAATCTCCTAAGCATGGGTCAATGATGAAAACCCACTGTCGAAAGCCAGAAAACCTGCCATTGAGGCATGCAAGTTCCAAGGTACCAATTAGTTTCAAAGTATAATTCTTGGATAATGAGTTGGAGTCGACAGGAAAAGACTCAAGGATGACCAATGAAATAGAAGGCTTAAGGACTGTAGAAATGGTCGACGCAATAGAATGATTTTCGAGTTGAACTTCTCTTTGAACATATTGACGACATGACAACTATCTTGGAAACATTGACTCAACAATAGGGATCAGAGACCAATTGGTAATATTATAAAGGAGTATGATCAAGAGAAAATCAAATTTTCCAACCTAGACACAAAGCGAGTGAAAGGGTGTCATGTTCAAAAGTGACTCTTCCATAGAATACAGGTTTAGAAATATTTCTTTCCCAATTTTCCCCACCATTTCTGGCAAGTACCTCTTTATTTTTACGCAAGCTTGAGGAGGATAACATATGCTCAAAATATAAGCTCATCCTTCGAATGAGTCTCTCAGAGTATGTTTAGCGAACCCTAGGAAGGAGTGGTTTGGTCCCATATGGGCCTTTCAATGTTTATTTTACGAGTGCAAAGAAAGAAAACTTAGGGGTTTTTCAATTTTAGAGAGTCTGGAAAACACTTAAAGAGAACTCCAAAATGTCATTTTTCGTAAAATAGTCTAGTGAGACCAAAAAAAAGATAATTTACCGCTCAACAGAAGTTTTCTTCAAATGCTTTAATGAATGTGAAAAGAACAAGATCCCTTGACAATATTTTAATGTTTAAAGAGTCTAAAAAGATCTTAAAGGGAACTCTAGGGGGTTCCTTTTTCATATAACCTTTACGAGTCCAAAAAAATGATAAAAGTTTAGTCAGTTACATTATGAGGTATTTACAAACATGAGAAAGAACAAATACTGAGCTCATGTTTGTTTTCATTTTTACGCAAGCTTAAAAAAAAAAAAANGTCTTCATCTCCACCACTCTATAGTACGAATCTAACCATGCGAATACATATGTTGAAGTCGAACATGGTAGAAACCACTTGATTATTGGTCATTAGTTTATACCATTAACAAGTGTGAGGGAAATCACCATTAATGTCAATGACTCCCAAGGTACACTAGTATAATCCAACAAGTGTGAATTAATAAGCTAAGGTCAAACACTTGATGAAATCTCCTGAGCATGGGTCAATGATGAAAACCCACTGTCGAAAGCGAGAAAACCTGCCATTGAGGCATGCAAGTTCCAAGGTACCAATTAGTTTCAAAGTATAATTCTTGGATAATGAGTTGGAGTCGACAGGAAAAGACTCAAGGATGACCAATGCAATAGAAGGCTTAAGGACTGCAGAAATGGTCGATGCAATAGAAGGATTTTCGAGTTGAACTTCTCTTTGAACATATTGACGACATGACAACTATATTGGAAACACTGAATCAACAAGAGGGATCAGAGACCAATTGGTAATATTATAAAGGAGTATGATCAAGAGAAAATCAAATTTTCCAACCTAGACACAAAGCGAGTGAAAGGGTGTCATGTTCAAAAGTGACTCTTCCATAGAATACAGGTTTAGAAATATTTCTTTCCCAATTTTCCCCACCATTTCTAGCAAGTACCTCTTTATTTTTACGCAAGCTTGAGGAGGATAACATATGCTCAAACTATAAGCTCATCCTTCGAATGAGTCTCTCGGAGTATGTTTAGCGAACCCTAGGAAGAAGTGGTTTGGTCCCATATGGGCCTTTCAATGTTTATTTTACGAGTGCAAAGAAAGAAAACTTGGGGGTTTTTCAATTTTAGAGAGTCTGGAAAACACTTAAAGAGAACTCCAAAATGTCATTTTTCGTAAAATAGTCTAGTGAGACCAAAAACGAGATAATTTACCACTCAACATAAGTTTTCTTCAAATACTTTAATGAATGTGAAAAGAACAAGATCGCTTGACAATATTTTAATGTTTAAAGAATCTAAAAAGAGCTTAAAGGGAACTCTAGGGGGTTCCTTTTTCATATAACCTTTACGAGTCCAAAAAAATGATAAAAGTTTACTCAGTTAAATTCTAAGGTATTTACAATCATGAGAAAGAACAAATACTGAGCTCATGTTTGTTTTCATTTTTACGCAAGCTTAAAAAAAAAAAAAACTATGCTTGGGATAGATTTTATTTTTACACAAGCTTAAAACTAGCCAAAACTTATGCTTGGACCTGGTTTCATTTTTATACAAGCTTGAACCAGAGGAAACTATGCTTGAGGTAGGTNTATCTTTTAATAAAAAAATACCATATTTTATTATATAAATATAGAAAACATTACTTATGTGAAATCTAAAATTGACCTTTCCTCAAATAATATATGTGAAATCTAGAATTTACCTACCATCACTTGACCAGAAATGATGACCAGGGCTACATCAAACACTGAGGTCAGAATCTTCACATTAACTGTGAAAGTTACCGTACCTTTTTTTTTTTTTTTTTAATATTTTTTAAAAATTCTTCAAATTACAGATTTGAAAAGTTAAGATAATTCATTGAATTGTTGAATAACTGAAGCGGGACGTGTTGTTTTTCTCAAAGATATCGTGAAGACTTGAAATTCCACGCTCTGGTTGGATGAACAGGAGCCACTCATGACGCAATGCGATGTATAACATGTTTACTCTAAATGCTTTGCTGAGTATACCTATACACGTATACATTCTTTTTCTTTCTGTAACCATCATGAAAGGAGTCTTCTCTTCAGCCAAGAAAATGATCTGCTTCCATGGAAAGAATTCATCATCTTTCCTTGCAGGGAAGATTAATATTGTTGTCTGTGTTTATCATATTTTATGTTAATGTAGACATTTGCAACAACCTAGATACATAGTGGAGGCAATGGAAAAGGCAATGGACGACTCCTAACTACAAATTGAGCAATGCAAACGCCAACAAGTTTGTGAGAAATGTGAAGATCTAAAAGTCCCTCACAATATATCTTGACAAAGAAAAATTCAAAGCCACTCTAACCAAGCTAACAATGTCAAGTCAAATTTTCAATCTCACTTTCTCCATAAGAGCTCCTCTCATTTCATAAGTTGAAGAGGATAAGATGAGGAGGTTAGGATGATCCCACTAAATCATAAAAGCGAGTAAGATCCAAACTAATCGGAGGCCACCTCACCATATAAGTTTATCCTTCTAAAAGCATCGAGAAGATGCTCGTTTTTCCCACTTACAAAAATCGTCACACCCCTACAACTAAGAAGAGTGCGATGACATCGTAGGCCAGGTTTAGTACAACATGCGACAATTTGGGATCGTCGCACCCCTAGAACTGGACAGGGTGCGATGATCCTCCTTATTAGGGTTTTTACAAAGAAAAATATGATTTCATCTCTCACAAAAAGTTCTTCTCCCTTCTTTCCTCAGGAATTCAGACGACTGATCTCTCTGAAGATAACATATAGGTTTACATCATTAATGGTCATAGGGATGATAGAAATAATGTGTAACAGAGAGATCCCCAAAGTATGAAGTTAGAAAATAGTGATTGCTTAAATACTTTGTCGAGTGTGTGTAGGGGACAAGGAACAGTCGGTTGGAATCCTGCCAACAAACAAGGAAATACAGTACAATAATATATCATCACTAAGGTAGGAATTCTCATACTTAGAATACAAATGACTCAAAGAATAAATGCCGACATACAAAGATCCATGTCAAGTAAGAAAAGTCATGGCCAACAAACATACATTGTGGATGCATGCCAATATGACTCAAATCTGAACATAGCCACCAAAAATACACTGTGGATCTATGTGTTAAAGATACAAATTTGAACATAGCCACCAGACATACACTGTGGATCTATGCACTAGTACAATCTGAATATACTCCAATGCAACCTGAATCTATCATAAAAGATTTAGGGTCTTCATCTCCACCACTCTATAGTACGAATCTAACCATGCAAATACATATGTTGAAGTCGAACATGGTAGAAACCACTTGATTATTGGTCATTAGTTTATACCATTAACAAGTGCGAGGGAAATCACCATTAATGTCAATGACTCCCAAGGTACACTAGTATAATCCAACAAGTGTGAATTAATAAGTTAAGGTCAAACACTCGATGAAATCTCCTGAGCATGGGTCAATGATGAAAACACATTGTCGAAAGCGAGAAAACCTGCCATTGAGGCATGCAAGTTCCAAGGTACCAATTAGTTTCAAAGTATAATTCTTGGATAATGATTTGGAGTCGACAGGAAAAGACTCAAGGATGGCCAATGTAATAGAAGGCTTAAGGACTACAGAAATGGTCGACGCAATAGAAGGATTTTTGAGTTGAACTTCTCTTTGAACATATTGATGACATGACAACTATCTTGGAAACACTGACTCAACAATAGGGATCAGAGACCAATTGGTAATATTATAAAGGAGTATGATCAAGAGAAAATCAAATTTTCCAACCTAGACACAAAGCGAGTGAAAGGGTGTCATGTTCAAAAGTGACTCTTCCATAGAATACAGGTTTAGAAATATTTCTTTCCCAATTTTCCCCACCATTTCTGGCAAGTGCCTCTTTATTTTTACGCAAGCTTGAGGAGGATAGCATATGCTCAAACTATAATCTCATCCTTCGAATGAGTCTCTCGGAGTATGTTTAGTGAACCCTAGGAAGGAGTGGTTTGGTCCCATATGGGCCTTTCAATGTTTATTTTACGAGTGCAAAGAAAGAAAACTTAGGGGTTTTTCAATTTTAGAGAGTCTAGAAAACACTTAAAGAGAACTCCAAAATGTCATTTTTCATAAAATAGTCTAGTGAGACCAAAAACAAGATAATTTACCGCTCAACAAAAATTTTCTTCAAATACTTTAATGAATGTGAAAAGAACAAGATCGCTTGACAATATTTTAATGTTTAAAGAGTCTAAAAAGAGCTTAAAGGGAACTCTAGGGGGTTCCTTTTTCATATAACCTTTACGAGTCCAAAAAAATGATAAAAGTTTACTCAGTTGCATTCTGAGGTATTTACAAGCATGAGAAAGAACAAATACCGAGCTCATGTTTGTTTTCATTTTTACGCAAGCTTAAAAAAAAAAAAACTATGCTTGGGATAGATTTTATTTTTACACAAGCTTAAAACTAGCCAAAACTTATGCTTGGACCTGGTTTCATTTTTATACAAGCTTGAACCATAGGAAACTATGCTTGAGGTAGGTATTTTCATTTTAACACAAGATTGAACCATAGAAAACTATGCTTGGACTTCCCAACGCATTATCAAGGGATGGTTGGTACTTAGCCCCCAGCTTANCTTGACAATATTTTAATGTTTAAAGAGTCTAAAAAGAGCTTAAAGGGAACTCTAGGGGGTTCCTTTTTCATATAACCTTTACGAGTCCAAAAAAATGATAAAAGTTTACTCAGTTACATTCTGAGTTATTTACAAGCATGAGAAAGAACAAATACTGAGCTCATGTTTGTTTTCATTTTTACGCAAGCTTAAAAAAAAAAAAACTATGCTTGGGATAGATTTTATTTTTACACAAGCTTAAAACTAGCCAAAACCTATGCTTGGACCTGGTTTCATTTTTATACAAGCTTGAACCAGACGAAACTATGCTTGAGGTAGGTATTTTCATTTTAACACAAGATTGAACCATAGAAAACTATGCTTGGACTTCCCAACGCATTATCAAGGGATGGTTGGTACTTAGCCCCCAGCTTAAGAAACTAGGGGCTTAACTTCAGCATGAAGACTAGAGGCTGAAAGAATTGGCCCCCAAGCTTTGTTTTGTCCAACAACACAGGTGGATGAAATGAAGCTTCAAATACTAGATGAAGGACTTGACTCAACAGAGAGGGGGAAGTTGTTTCATTTTTTAACGAGCTTGACACAAGAGAATAACTATGCTCGAGAATCCAGGTTCAATCCCTAGACCGCACCTGTTTCATTTTTTACCAAGCTCGATAGAGAAACAAGAACTATGATTGTAAACCTCTGTTTCATTTTTTAACGAGGTTTCCACAGAGACAAAAAAACTATCCTCGTAACCTTTGTTTCATTTTTTAACGAGGTTGCCGCAGAGACACAAAAACTATCCTCACCGTTGGTTTCATTTTTTAACGAGCTTGAAATCAAAAAACCATGCTCAAAGATGGTTTCATTTTTTAATGAGCTTGAAATAAGAAAACCATGCTCAATAGTTGGATTCATTTTTTAATGAGATTGAAATCAGATAACCATGCTCAAGGTTCTCTTCTTGAGAATGGCTTCCAAGAGGATGATGTTATGGAAGGACACCATGTCAAGAGACAAAAATCGGTCATGGCTTCTAAGAGATCTTGACTAGATGGAGGAAACAAACTCTGGAGGGAACACATATCGAGGGCCTCAATAGGGGTAAGGAGATCATGCTCCAATAGCCCTACCGAAGATATTACCATGTCAACTATCGGATCCAAATCATAAGAGATTTAGCGTACATTGAGAAGTTTATCTGCATCGACAGTTGAAAGCATGGGAGACAATGCCACATAATTGACATGTGGTGGGGGCGATACCGTATGCATATAAGAACTGTTTAGGGTGTTCATTGAGTTGATGTTCAAGTCAGGGCCAATGAATGAAAGTTGATCAATAGTCACAATTTTTCCATTGTGAGGGAAAAATATCACACAAAAAAGAGTGGACACANTCTCTTCTTGAGAATGGCTTCCAAGAGGATGATGTTATGGAAGGACACCATGTCAAGAGACAAAACTCGGTCATGGCTTCTAAGAGATCTTGACTAGATGGAGGAAACACACTCTGGAGGGAACACATATCGAGGGCCTCAATAGGGGTAAGGAGATCATGCTCCAATAGCCCTACCGAAGAGATTACCATGTCAACTATCGGATCCAAATCATAAGAGATTGAGCGTACATTGAGGAGTTCATCTGCATTGGTAGTTGAAAGCATGGGAGACAATGCCACATAATTGACATGTGGTGGGGGTGATACCGTCTGCATATAAGAACCGTTTAGGGTGTTCATTGAGTTGATGTTCAAGTCAGGGCCAATGAATGAAAGTTGATCAATAGTCACAATTTTTCCATTGTGAGGGAAAAATATCACACAAAAAAGAGTGGACACAATAGCTTTTATAGCATAGAAATAATCTCGCCCAAGGATTAATTTGAAACCCAAGGGGTCTTGGACTACCATAACATCAATAAAGACGGTTTTCCCTCACAAAGTTATGTGAAACTGAGGAAGGATCCCTAAAGGGTGACTAGTTCTTTTGTTAAAAGATAATAGACTCTGGGTAACCGACACAAGCTGAGGATAACCGAAAGATTTCCAAGAAATAGAGGACAAAATACTAACGGACGAGACTTCGTCAATCAACATCTGAGGAATGTCTTGATCACAAACTTGTACTGTAATATTGAAAGGAGTGTGAGAGGGAAGATGAGGTCCAGTTAGCACACCCCGATAAAAAAGGATGGCCTCATTACTTGGAGGGGGTTCCATGGGAGAAGGAGGAATTCCCCTCAGCAATGTACTGTCTATATCAACAAGAAAAACATGAGAAATATCATATTTACTCTCTAGCGGGAGAGTAGGGTCGATAGATGACAATATCAGATCAACCACTTGGGTTTCATTCTCCAAGGGGAGAATGGGGTCGACAGGTGGAAACAAATCGACCTCTTGGGTGAAAATCTCTAATGGGAGAGTAGAATCGATCRAAGATGGGATCGGATTGACCACTTTGTCAACTGGTTCAACTAAGGACATGACCAGATTGACTACCTAATCAACTAGACAAACCAATGAAGGGACCGAATTGATCATTCCATCAATTACAGGTGGGTCGAGAGTAAGCTTGCGATAAGAAACTGGAAGTTGAGGTAGGGAAACAGTCATGTCTTCCAGTAATTTTGAGGCTTCGTCCATATGAGTGAAAAGGTGATTTTGATGACTCCCTCCACATAACCTACAAGGAAACTTGACTCCAATTTTCTTCTTCCCAACAATATCTTGACTATTTGATGGGAGGTCATCAGCGTGTTGTTCAGANACTTGGGTTTCATTCTCCAAGGGGAGAATGGGGTCGACAGGTGGAAACAAATCGACCTCTTGGGTGAAAATCTCTAATGGGAGAGTAGAATCGATCAAAGATGGGATCGGATTGATCACTTTGTCAACTGGTTCAACTAAGGACATGACCAGATTGACTACCTAATCAACTAGAAAAACCAATGAAGGGACCGAATTGATCATTCCATCAATTGAAGGTGGGTCGAGAGTAAGCTTGCGATAAGAAACTGGAAGTTGAGGCAGGGAAATAGTCATGTCTTCCAGTAATTTTGAGGCTTCGTCCATATGAGTGCAAAGGTGATTTTGATGACTCCCTCCACATAACCTACAAGGAAACTTGACTCCAATTTTCTTCTTCCCAACAATATCTTGACTATTTGATGGGAGGTCATCAGCGTGTTGTTCAGAGGTTGTCGACATGGGTTAGAGGGGGTGTGTAGACCATGCTTCTATAACCTTGGGTAGACCAGGGAAATGATGGCTACCCTTACAAAGCCTGCAAGGGTACTTGGGATTACGAGTTGTTTGGGTGATCTTGGCATCATCAAAACTGCCAGCATGATTATTAGTAACTGGATGGTTTCCAACATGTCTAGAAGTGGTTGGAAGTTTAGACCTTTGCTTATTTTTCTTCTTCTTAATCTTCCTTTACTTCTTCTTCTTATCCACCGGGTTACTAGCTTTATAGCTTTCACTCGACGAAGAAGACGAAATGAAAGAAGACCTTGCAAGTGAAGAAGGTGAAGAAGATCTTACCGGTGAAGAAGGCGAAGGATCAACATGAGGTTGATGCAATCTGTACACTAAGACCAACAAAGCANATACTAACGGACGAGACTTCGTCAATCAACATCTGAGGAATGTCTTGACCACAAACTTGTACTGTAATATTGAAAGGAGTGTGAGAGGGAAGATGAGGTCCAGTTAGCACACCCCAATAAAAAAGGATGGTCTCATTACTTGGAGGGGGTTCCATGGGAGAAGGAGGAATTCCCCTAAGCAATGTACTGTCTATATCAACAAGAAAAACATGAGAAATATCATATTTACTCTCTAGCGAGAGAGTAGGGTCGATAGATGACAATATCAGATCAACCACTTGGGTTTCATTCTCCAAGGGGAGAATGGGGTCGACAGGTGGAAACAAATCGACCTCTTGGGTGAAAATCTCTAATGGGAGAGTAGAATCGATCGAAGATGGGATCGGATTGACCACTTTGTCAACTGGTTCAACTAAGGACATGACCAGATTGACTACCTAATCAACTAGACAAACCAATGAAGGGACCGAATTGATCATTCCATCAATTACAGGTGGGTCGAGAGTAAGCTTGCAATAAGAAAATGTAAGTTGAGGCAGGGAAATAGTCATGTCTTCCAGTAATTTTGAGGCTTCGTCCATATGAGTGCAAAGGTGATTTTGATGACTCCCTCCACATAACCTACAAGGAAACTTCACTCCAATTTTCTTCTTCCTAACAATATCTTGACTATTTGATGGGAGGTCATCAGCGTGTTGTTCAGAGGTTGTCGACATGGGTTAGAGGGGGTGTGTAGACCATGCTTCTATAACCTTGGTTAGACCAGGGAAATGATGGCTACCCTTACAAAGCCTGCAAGGGTACTTGGGATTACGGGTTGTTTGGGTGATCTTGGCATCATCAAAACTCCCAGCATGATTATTAGTAACTGGATGGTTTCCAACATGTCTAGAAGTGGTTGGAAATTTAGACCTTTGCTTATTTTTCTTCTTCTTAATCTTCCTTTTCTTCTTCTTCTTATCCATCGGGTTACTAGCTTTATAGCTTTCACTCGACAAAGAAGACAAAATGAAAGAAGACCTTGCAAGTGAAGAAGGTGAAGAAGATCTTACCGGTGAAGAAAGCGAAGGATCAACATGAGGTTGATGCAATATGTACACTAAGACCAACAAAGCAGGGTGAGTAACTCTATCGGTCCTAATGCGACCTCATGATTGACCCTTGTGTTAGAAGGGCTTCCCATAAAAAAATGTAATCAATGGGTTTACCGCTCCCTAGAAAAATATTCTATGTTTGTTTGATAGCTTTGGAAAGTTATCCTTTCAACCTATTCCAAATACCTATACCTTAAGCTAGTGTAGGTTTGCTACCAGAAAATATAAAAATGTCTAATCAATTTTTATAAGCGCTTTATTTTAAGGCTATTTTTTACTCAAGAGGTAAATGGCATGGACTAAATGATGTTTTGACTGACTCTAAACAATGAAAAGAAATGAGAATGCAAATATTTCACTTCGATGAAAGCTATATTATGAGAAGGAGAAAACGTTTATCATTCTCAGATGCACAATGTCCCAAAATTTTATTAAACTCATCAATATCAAAAACTTTAAGAAATGATCCTAAGAGACTGTACACCAATACATGATTCTTGGTCCCCACCGTCCATGAGGGGTAATTTTTTTTAAGAATTCAAGACCAAAAATGCCAAAAACCATGCAATTTCACTACTTCAAATGCAATGATACCCTCAATCTAATGCAAAACAAGAAATACGATTTTTTTTTTCCAAAGGTAGCTAAAAGAAATATAAAATCACTTCAAAACAAAGACAACCCAAACAAATTTTCTCTTTTAACATGATTTATTCAGAAAAAAGAAGTGTTCTTTTCACTAAACAATTCTAAAGAAAAACAAACCTTTGTAAATGAAAGACACTCAAAGCAAGAGATAAAATCTTTCAAAAACAAACAAGATAAAACGAAGAAAATATGGCTACAAGCAGATTCAAAGTTATCAAGTAGACTGTAAACAACCCATAATCAAACCCAAAATTTCACCCCAAAACCATATCTAAGATTCGGGCAAGAAAAACCATCAAAAATTATTTTTTCACACAATCGTCACAGGCTGTCAAACTAACATAGTGCAACAATCCTTAATCGTCGCAAGATAGAGAACAATACAGTGTGACGACATCATATTGTGTCTAATAGGCAGAGTGCATCGATCCTAGATTGTCACACTATCTCTCAAAGCAGGGTGCGACGATCAAAATAAAAATGGAAAAAATAAAAAACCAAGAAGGTTTTCCAGTGAATTTAAACAATCATAGAGACAAGTTGGATCTCCCAGTGACTAGGAAAACAGAACCCAAGAAATCAAAGMRAGAAAAAAAGACAAACTAGGAAAACAATCTGTTCCATCATATGSTCTCCAATTTTGTTATCAGACTAATCGGTAAGTGCAGACACAAACAGATCTCCCTAGTTTCACCACGAAACTAGAACAAAACAAGACAGGATATAATATTTTCCTTAAGTTTCAATTATCAAGCATACTAATTAAGAAGAGATAAATGACATACCCTTTAAGTGTTGATTGTCCTTGCTAGTGTCATCCTTGCTCCGTTCCAAGGCTTATGGGATGTTGAACCTGTAAAAAAGACACAAGCCAATGAAATGAAAGCAACAACATATACTCAACAAAACCTATGTATGTGATCAAGGAGTCATACAATAAAATACGACAAATTTTATGGGAAAGAAATATATCACTGTATTAAAGATATGAAAAGGAGAATACAACCAATTCCTTGAAGTTGTAAGGTCCCTTTGAAAAATTCCTTTCTTCCCACACACTTCTTCTCCAAGGATTCTGAGACTATAGATCTGAAAGTCCCTCACAATCTATCTTGACAAAGAGAAACTCAAAGCCACTCTAACCAAGCTAAGAATCTCAAGCCAAATTTCCAATCTCACTTTCTCCATGAGAACTCCTCTCATTTTATAAGTTGAAGAGGATAAGGTGAGGAGGTTAGGATGATCCCACTAAATCATAAAAGCAAGTAAGATCCGAATTGATCAGAGGCCATCTCACCATAGAAGCTTCTCCTTCTAGAAGCATCGAGAAGATGTTCATTTTTCCCACGTACGAAAATCATCGCACTCCTAGAACTAAGCAGAGTGCGATGACATCACAAGCTAGGTTTTGTACATCATGCGACGATCCAGGATCGTCACACCCCTAGAACTGGACAAGGTGCAACGATGCTCCTTATTAAGGTTTTTACAAAGGAAAATATGATCTCATCTCTTAGGCAAAGTTCTTCTCCCTTCTTTCCTTAAGAATACAGGCCATTGATCCCTTTGAAGACAAAAGATAGGTTTACATCATTAATGACCATAGGGATCATGAAAATAATGTGGAAAAACTCCTCCTTGTCAATGTTAAATTTTATGACTTTCAATTTTTTAGTTTCCTTTCACTTTATGTTCAGATAAATTTATAGCTTGTCAATTTTTATCAAAATACAATAAATACGATCACAATACAATAAATATGATGATAACTATAGAACAAAATAATAAGATGATACCATGCTTTAAGTGACCATGATTCCATGTTTAATTGGTTAACATATAACCTAAGTTACCAATAACATGGCCTTTAAGAGGTGTTACTCAATGTGTAATATTCTATATATAAAAAGTATGCAGAACAAAAATAAAATTCTAGAAATGGTAGATGAACAACAATATAACTAGAACAACACCACAATAATACCAAAACGATACCAGAATAACATCAGAAAGAGCACTTTGATTACTTAGAGGAATGTTCACTTGCCTCTTCGAGGGGGCAACCTCCAGTAGAGCAGAGCTCTATTACAATAATATCCAAGACAAAAGTTCTCATACTCTCGACTCCTATTTATACTAAATATGTCTATCAAAAGAACCATCTAGAGGAAGATACTTCTAGAAGCAGAAGCTTCTATTAGGTCTTCTTACATTCGAATTATTATTCCTTATTGCTAGGCCTTATTAATTTTTAACTTTATTACATCGAAATATATTATTCTACCTACGTGAGGGGTTAGGTCCCTAACATGTCCCCCCCCCTTAAAAACAACCTTGTCCTCAAGGCTTGAGATGTGGAAATTACTGCAGAATGGTAGTTGGTTCCCAAGTGGCATCTGCGGGGGTTGTATCTTTCCACTGTACTAACAATTCCTTGATGGTTCATTGACGCAGACAATGCTCATGCTGGTCCAAAACGGCTTGTGGTTGTAGCCAAATGGAGCCTTCTTCGTCCAACTCGGGAAGGTTGCTTTGAGTTTGGCACTTAGTTCCAATCACCTTCTTTAAGCAAGAAACATGAAAAAAAGGATGGATCTTAGAATGACTGGGNTTTTCACTAAACAATTCTAAAGAAAAACAAAGCTTTGTAAATGAAAGACACTCAAAGCAAGAGATAAAATCTTTCAAAAACAAACAAGATAAAACAAAGAAAATATGGCTACAAGCAGATTCAAAGTTATCAAGTAGACTGTAAACAGCCCATAATCAAACCCAAAATTTCACCCCAAAACCATATTTAAGATCCGGGCAAGAAAAACAATCCAAAATTATTTTTTCACACAATCGTCACAAGCTGTCAAACTAACATAGTGCAACAATCCTTAATCGTCGCAAGATAGAGAACAATACAGTGTGACGACGTCACACTGTGTCTAATAGTCAGAGTGCATCGATCCTAGATCGTCGCACTATCTCTCAAAGCAGGGTGCGACGATCAAAATAAAAATGGAAAAAATAAAAAACCAAGAAGGTTTTCCAGTGAATTTAAACAATCATAGAGACAAGTTGGATCTCCCAGTGACTAGGAAAACAAAACCCAAGAAATCAAAGCAAGAAAAAAAGACAAACTAGGAAAACAATCTGTTTCATCATATGGTCTCCAATTTTGTTATCAGACCAATCGATAAGTGCAGACACAAACAGATCTCCCTAGTTTCACCACGAAACTAGAACAAAACAAGACATGATATAATATTTTCCTTAAGTTTCAATTATCAAGCATACTAATTAAGAAGAGATAAATGACATACCCTTTAACTGTTGATTGTCCTTGCTAGTGTCATCCTCGCTCCGTTCCAAGGCTTATGGGATGTTGAACCTATAAAAAAGACACAAGCCAATGAAATGAAAGCAACAACATATACTCAACAAAACCTATGTATGTGATCAAGGAGTCATACAATAAAATACGACCAATTTTATGGGAAAGAAATATATCACTGTATTAAAGATATGAAAAGGAGAATACAACCAATTCCTTGAAGTTGTAAGGTCCATTCGAAAAATTCCTTTCTTCCCACACACTTCTTCTCCAAGGATTCTGAGACTATAGATCTGAAAGTCCCTCACAATCTATCTTGACAAAGAAAAACTCAAAGCCACTCTAAGCAAGCTAAGAATCTCAAGCCAAATTTCCAATCTCACTTTCTCCATGAGAACTCCTCTCATTTTATAAGTTGAAGAGGATAAGGTGAGGAGGTTAGGATGATCCCACTAAATCATAAAAGCAATTAAGATCCAAATTGATTAGAGGCCATCTCACCATAGAAGCTTCTCCTTCTAGAAGCATCGAGAAGATGTTCATTTTTCCCACGTACGAAAATCATCGCACTCCTAGAACTAAGCAGAGTGCGATGACATCACAAGCTAGGTTTTGTACATCATGCAACGATCCGGGATTGTCACACCCCTAGAACTGGACAAGGTGCAACGATGCTCCTTATTAAGGTTTTTACAAAGGAAAATATGATCTCATCTCTCAGGCAAAGTTCTTCTCCTTTCTTTCCTTAAGAATACAGGCCATTGATCCCTTTGAAGACAAAAGATAGGTTTACATCATTAATGACCATAGGGATGACGAAAATAATGTGGAACAACTCCTCCTTGTCAATGTAAAATTTTATGACTTTCAATTTTTTAGTTTCCTTTCACTTTATGTTCAGATAAATTTATAGCTTGTCAATTTTTATCAAAATACAATAAATATGATCGCAATACAATAAATATGATGATAACTATAGAACAAAATAATAATATGATACCATTCTTTAAGTGACCATGATTCCATGTTTAATTAGTTAACATATAACCTGAGTTACCAATAACATGGCCTTTAAGAGGTGTTACTCAATGTGTAATATTCTAGATATAAAAAGTATGCAGAACAAAAATAAAATGCTAGAAATGGTAGATGAACAACAATATAACTAGAACAACACCACAATAATACCAAAACGATACCAGAATAACATCAGAAAGAGCACTTTGATTACTTAGAGCAATGTTCACTTGCCTCTTCGAGGGGGCAACCTCCAGTAGAGCAGAGCTTTATTACAATAATATCCAAGACAAAAGTTCTCATACTCTCGACTCCTATTTATACTAAATATGTCTATCAAAAGAACCATCTAGAGGAAGATACTTCTAGAAGCAGAAGCTTCTATTAGGTCTTCTTACATTCGAATTATTATTCCTTATTGCTAGGCCTTATTAATTTTTAACTTTATTACATCGAAATATATTATTCTACCTACGTGAGGGGTTAGGTCCCTAACATGTCCCCCCCCCTTAAAAACAACCTTGTCCTCAAGGCTTGAGATGTGGAAATTACTGCAGAATGGTAGTTGGTTCCCAAGTGGCATCTGCGGGGGTTGTATCTTTCCACTGTACTAACAATTCCTTGATGGTTCATTGACGCAGACAATGCTCATGCTGGTCCAAAACGGCTTGTGGTTGTAGCCAAATGGAGCCTTCTTCGTCCAACTCGGGAAGGTTGCTTTGAGTTTGGCACTTAGTTCCAATCACCTTCTTTAAGCAAGAAACATGAAAAAAAGGATGGATCTTAGAATGACTGGG